>JALIRH010000133.1:600000-790993 GCA_023055505.1 Callipepla californica brunnescens | reverse complement strand
CAAGCCGGGCAATTCAGAGCTCAGGACGGTGATCTGTTATTTATAGGCTTTTCCCAGCACTCATCACCGGGCGCGCTGAGCACCGCGCTCGCATTCATTCATTTCACCTCCGCGGCGCCGGCTCCCCTCCCCCATTCCTCCTCGGGCCCACGAGGGCCCCGCGGGGCTTCATCCCCAACTTTCGGGCCGGGGAGGGCTCCCGCGAGGAGGGGTAAATGAGAGCCGGGGTAAGGCCGTCCCATCGGGAAGCCCCCGCGAGAAACCCGCAGTGCCATTAACGCTGGATTTGTCTTTACGAGGAGGTTAAGCGCCCACCATTAGCGGGGCAGCAGCTTGGGCGAGCGCATCCCCGAAGCACGAGCGTCCCTGCGCGGCCCCCCCGGGCTGCTCCCGGCTCTGCTCCGCTCCCCCCCACGGACTTCGGGGTGTGTGTGTGTGGGGGGGGGGGGGTGGCCTCGCCGCGGGGCCGAGCTGTACCCGCGGGGTCCGCCGCTGCGGATCGGGGGAACAAAACGGCACAGAGGCGAACAAGCGGCGGTCTGTTCCACGCCGCTGCCGCGGAGGAAATGGCGTTCGCAAAGAAAGTAAGTTTGGCCGAAGGGGGGGGGGGGGTGGTGGGAAAGGGAGGGGGGGGAAATAGGAATGCCGCGAGTTCTCCCCGGGTTCACTTGAAATCAGTAGGGATTATTTATTTATTTAAAGTAAGAAAGCAAAAAGAAAAGCGTCAGCATCAGTCCCACCCCGCTGCGCTGCGGGCGGCCCCGAGCGGAGCGGACTTTGCGCCGTGAGCGCGGCCCGACGGCACCGCGGGCCCCGGACGGAGCTGCGCGGGACGGAGCCGGGAGCCCGCTGCGGTTCCGCTCTCCTCTCGAAAGGAGCGATGTTAATGAGGTTTTCCCCAGGAAAGGAGGGGGGGGGTGGGGGGTGGAAAAAGGCAGCAGAGGCCTTTCCTCCAGCTGTGCGTCTGTAACTCACGTGCGTTCACTCTAATAACTTTTAATGTCTAGCCCTAAAACGTCTTTATAAAAAATAGCTTTACAGCGGCCCGAGCCAGGTGTCCCTCCGCTTGTTAGCGGAGATGAAAACAAGGCGCGCCGGCCCGGCGGTGCGCGGCCCCCTGTCGCCCTCCCGGGCCCTGCCCGATGCGTGCAGCACCGCATGGGGGGGGGGGGGGAAAGGGAGAGGAGGGGGCAATGTGCGGTACGCGGAGGAACCCCGCGATCCTGAGGGGAGGTGGGGGTCGTCTCCGCGCGATGTGCTCCGTGCCCCCTGGCCGGGCAGCTGGCCGCTTTCCCGACGTGGCTGCCCGCGATCGGCTCCCGGTTGACGCGCGGAGTGCGGGGCCGGCCCGGGAGCCCCAGCGCTGCGGTGTGTGCGATCCCCCGGAGCCGGGAGGAGCGGCGGGGATGGGCCGTCGCGAACGTGAAATTTACGAGGCGGGCTCGGCGAGCCAAAAGTTGCCGTGCCAAAGTAAATAGACGCAGCCGATAAAGTACCAACCCGGAGATTAAAGGGCTCCTGAACCCGGGCACAAAGCTTACAGCGGCCGGAGAAGAACGCTGCCGGGGGACCCGCGCTCCGGCTGTGCCCCCCCCCCCACCTCCCCCCCCGCACCCGCCCGCGGTTGCCACCCCGTTCGCACGCTGTAAAAAGCGCGTTAAGGGCTTCCAAAGCCGGATCAGGCGGCAGCGCGCTTTAATAAGCCCCCCCCCCCCCCGCCCCCCCGCCCCGCGCAATGCAGACGTTGACAAACGCGGCTCTTTTTTTCCATCCCGGTTTTAGAGACGCGAGAAGGGGGCCGGGGGGGGGGGGGGGGCAAGAAGGGGGAGGAAGTTGGGGTGGGGGGGGGGGGGGGGAAGGAGGGGGGGGTCGTGCCGGGGGATGCCCCTGCGGTACGGGGGACCCGGGGGCGGCATCGCGGAGCCCCGCAGCTCCGTGTGGCAGCGCCGTGCCGTGCCGTGCCGTGCCGTGCCGTACCGCCGGGCTTTTGACAGCTCGGGGTGAGGAGCGGAGCGAACGGCGCTGGCTGGGAATTGCGGTTCCTCGCTGGCCTTCTGGGTAGCGAGCTCGGGGCGGAGGAGGGGGGGGGGGATCGGAGGCGGCTTCCCTCCGGGCGCGGGGGTGCCCCGGGAGCCGCGGGTCGCGGCCGCTCGGAGGGCTCGGGCCGCCGGCGCGGCGCTGCGCGGCGCTGCGGGAGGAGGCGGCTCGATGGGCCGGGGCTCGCCCCGCCTGGGCAGGGAGCGCGGCCAGGGGAGGGGGAAACTTGCAGAGGGAGAGAGCGGTGGCGGCGCTGCTGCTGTGCTGCGCTGCTCTGCGCTGCGCTGCGCTGCGCTGTGCTGTGCTGCTGGCGGCGGCTCCCTCGGTGCAGCCTGCCCGGGGGGAGGGGAAGGGAGGGGAGGCGGCGGCTGGAGGAGGAGGAGGAGGAGGAGGAGGAGGAGGGAGAGAGGGAGGGAGGGAGGGAGGGGGATGCGAGGGGAGCGCAGCGTGCAGCAGACGGAGCCCGGTCTCCCAGCGGCAAGGTGAGGAAGAGCGGCTTTCCCGGCGGACTGAAGGGGGGGGGGGTGGAAGAAAAAGAGAGAGAGAGAGGAGGAGAAGAGGAGGAGGAGAATTAAATCCCCAGCCACACACACACAAAGCCGCGGCGGCCGGGGCACGGGAGACGGCGGTGCGGGCGCGATGTGGGGAGCGCGGCGCTCGCCAGCACAGGAACTTCGCCCGGAGCAAGCCAGCAACATGGCGCTGCCAAAGCCGAGCCGGCAGCCGGAATGAGCATCGCGGGCTGCCGCTCCCGCCGCCGCCGCTGAGCCGAGCCGCGCCGAGCGGCGGAGCCCTCCCCGCGGGCACCTGCCCCGCCGGCGCCGGCCGCGCTCCGCACTCCCCCGCAGCTCCGCGCGGGGGTACGGAGCGGCACGGACGGCGGGAGGGGGTCGGGAAACTTTTCTTCTCCCTCCCCCCCCCCCTCCAACCCCGCACCGGGGAGAACGGCGGAGCGGGGCGACGGCGTCGGGACCCACGGCGCGGACGGGCGCACGCCGCAGCCCCGGCTCGGCAGGAAGGTCAGTGCCGCGCTCACCCGCCCGCCGCCCGCGGGAGCTCCGGGCTGCCCCGGCCCCGCCGCCGCGGGAGGGAAGTTACGGCGCGGGGCCGCGGGGTCCCCGGTGCGCCGCGTCGGAGGGGAAGTTGTGGGGCGGTTGGCGGCCGAGATGCCCGCGCGAGGCGGGCGGGCGGGCCGCCCTCGGGGCTGGAGGTGCTCCCGCTCGGAAGGCGTTGCGGAGCTCCCGTCGCGCTCGGACCGGGCCCCGCGTTTCTCTCCCCGCCCGGGGCGACCGCGGGCAGGTGAGGGGCGGGGAGAGCCCGCGGCGCCGCGTGCCCCGACGGGGACCACGGGGGACGACGACGACGGGGCGCGCTCCCCCCTCTCCGCCCGCGCACGTGGGGAGGGACGCGCGGGGTTTTCCCGTGCGCGGAGCCGTTGCGGCGCGAGGTCCGGCGGGACGCGGAAGTTCGGGCGGTCCCGGTGGTGCCGTGCGGAGTTGGAGAGCGGCCGGGATGGGGGGGGGGGGGGGGGCGGCTGCTCTGTGGGGCCGGGCCGAGCTCTGCGCAGCAGATGAGCATTTGATGTTCGCGGAGCGAGTCCGGGGGCGAGGGCTGCGGAGCGTTCGCGTTCCTCTTTCTTTCTTGGTGTGTGTGTGTGTGTGTGTGTGTGTGTGTGTGTGTGTGTGTGTGTGTGTGTGTGTGCGTGCGGTTGGTTTTTCTTTTTTTTTTTTTTTTGTGTTGTTTTGTTTTCCTCCCTCTCGTTTCCGCGATGTCTGTCGGATCTCGGGTTTGGTGATGAGGGGGGGGGGTCGCCGAACTCCCTCCCCCACCGCTCCTCCCACCCCGCCCCGAGAGCAGAAAGCCCCAAACGCGGCGAGCGGTGCACGAGTGACAAAGTGCGGGACCGGCCCTAATGGCACCGCCTCGCAGCATTAATTCCCACTAATGAATCTTTTCCAGAAACTCCGCTCATTGCTTTCATCTGCTCTCTGGAGCCTGCAGCTTTTGTATTCGTGTTTGTATTAAAAAGAGGGAGAGAAGGGGGGGGCGGGGGGGCGGTCCACCCTCACCACGCCGCCCCGTAGCCCGCATTTCCCAAAGGTTTCCATTAACTTTTTTTTTTTTTCTTTTTTATTCCCCCTCCCGCAGAGTGGGGGGGGGGGGGTAAGCTAGGGGCGCGGGCGGGCGGGCTGCTCTCACACCCCCCCCCCCCGGCGGTGGCCCCGCGGTGCCCGGGGCGGCCCCCCCCTCCCGCTCCGTCCCTCCGCCCCTCCCTCCGTCCCTCCGCCCGCGCCGTGCCCGGTGCCGCCGCCTCCGGGCCCCGCGGAGCTGTCTGCAGCGCGGTGCCTCCGCTCGCAACGCTGCGATCCATTTCCTTTCGCTTCTCCCCTCCTGGAGCCGCTGCGTGCTTTTTCTTTCCTTTCCTTTTTTTTTTGTTGTTTTTTAATACATACATATATGTATACATTTTTTTTTTCCCGAGGGGCATGCAGCGCGCCGCTCCCCCTAATTGCTTTTAGGAGGATTAGGAGCAAATTCCTCCCCCCCCCCTTCCCTCCCCCCCCCGCTTCCCCCCTCCCGCTGCCTTCGCACGCCGGGGCCGCGGTTGATCCCCGGCGCAGCGCTTTGAATCGCTGTCACAAATAGGTGACTCAGAGTTAATTAGGAAGTATGCGCCGGATCAATGGGCTGCACAGCTCATTAGCTATTCCCCGGCCTTTTGCAGCGGAGGACCTCCGCTCCGTGTTCCGTCCCTCCCGTCGGGGGGGGGGGGGGGGGTTGGGGTGGGCAGTGCAGGGAGGGGTGCGGAGGTTCCCAGGTGGGAGCAACCCCACTCGGGCGCGGAGTGCTCCGAGGTCGGAGGGACGAGCGGGGAATGTTCCCAAAACCAAACAGGCACGGCGTGGGGTGGGGTTGGGTGCGTAGGGGGGGAACAAAGTGTGTGTGTGTGTTTATTGGAGCGGACGCGGGGAGAGCAGACAAAATCTCGTTTGTCAGGCACGAAGGTGGGCTGCGTGCAGGCTGTAAATACGCGGGAGGATGGGGTGGGATGGGATGGGATGGGATGGCGATCGCTTCGGCCACGGCAAGGTGTGGGGAGCGGGCAGGGGCCGCCCCGGTATTGTTCGTCCGCTGTGATAGATCGGTCTAGACAGCGCTCCGGCTCCCCGCGAGCTGCGGAACCGGAGCCTGAAAGGGAGAGTGGGGGGAGTCGCTGAGGAAAAGGTCACCGCGATAGCTTTTGCTTTTTTTCATTGGTGGTGGCGGTGACTGTTAACCCTTAGAGCTGAGGGGGGACTGCGGCCGCTGGTTCTGTCCTGGAGTAGCGCTGGCAGCGATGCTCGCCCCTGTCCGTCTGTCCGTCCGCTCTCTGAGAGCGGTTTCCTGCATCAGGAAAAAGAGTTCAGTGGGTGAGCGCCGCAGCGCTGCCTTCCCAGGAGGTTCCTGTGCGAGCTCCAGGGAGCGCGTTGGGTTGGCGGGGTGACCCTGACATCTGAGGCTGCAGTGGGAGCCCGGTGGTGGAGGACCCCAGTGAGTTTCCCGCAAGTCCCATCAACCTGGGGCCACGCGTGTGTGTGCAGCGTGGGGCGGTGCCGTGTCCGAGCGCCGTCCAGGTGCGGTGACCCCACGGTGGCTGTTTGCACTCCGTGTGTGCGTTTCCCTTTGTAGCGAGATGTTCGCGGTGGATGAGCCGCGGTGGTGCCGTGCAAGCCTGGGCGGTA
This sequence comes from Callipepla californica brunnescens, assembly GCA_023055505.1. Lineage (NCBI taxonomy): Eukaryota > Metazoa > Chordata > Aves > Galliformes > Odontophoridae > Callipepla > Callipepla californica. The sequence continues at coordinate 785,234 of JALIRH010000133.1, read as the reverse complement.
CAGATTAAAAGCAGCAGAGGCTTTGGAGCGCTAGATAAAAGCTGGCTGTGTGGGATTCGCCTGCAGCGCAGACCATTCCCACTGCTCTTTGTCTGAGCCCCGGTTCCGGGCGCTACGGCCCTATTGGAAGCACTCCCGAGCGTCCGCGGGGCCCGGCAGCAGCGGCTCAGCGCCATTCGCACGTCACATCTAAATACACGGCTAATGAGATAGGAGCCGCGCCGGAAATGGCAGATTTGTTGCATATCTAATAGGGACCGGCACAAACACACCCAGTGGGGCTTCCCTCTCTTCTTCCCCACCCCCCACCCCCCCAAAAAAAATAAAGGCCGGGAAACGCCGGGCTGCTGATCCGAGAACAGCCAGAAATCGCTTCTCCCATTTGAGTGCATCCTGAGCCACGTTGGCAAATGTCTCCATTCTAATATTTAAAGCAGTATTTAGAATGTGTGAACTGTATGACCAAATATGGACTGGGTCTCGGAACAATACTGGCGCCTTGGCTGTGCTCCGGCACGGGTGGACAGCCGCACTGTGTCGCACGCTGCATCGGTCCCTACCATGGCTGCCCCAGGCTCTGTCCCTGCCCCCCTCTCACCCGCCCCACAGCAGCTTACTCTGCCTTACGTTGGAAGTGTGCTTTCAGGTCTCCATTGTGGGGAGATTGAGGCCACTGCAACCCAAACTAAGAGTGCTGCACGTGCCAAAGCAGTCCTCGTGGTGCGGGGCTGCCCTCGAAGGGCTAACACCACGCAGTGGCTCCAGCTCAGGGCACGCGTGGTTGCAGCAGTGGCAGGGACGCAGCTCTGGGTGCTCAGCACGGGGCAGGATGTGGCTCTGGTTTCTGCAGGTGTGGGCAGAGGTGTAGAGCTCGCACCTGGGGCTCAGAGCTGCGTGGTGCACTATCGTTCCCCCGTGCGCTGCAGTAGATCGCGTTGTTGTAGCGTGGGCTTGGGAAGAGCAAAGCCCAGTCGAGTGCTTCCTCCTTTGAGCGGCGTCGCTTTGGAAATAACGGATGGCCGGAGCTGGCCTGCTGCTGGCACTGGGTTTTGCAAGAGCTGTGTGGTGCCGTGCCTTGCCGTGCGTGCAGCAGGCAGCACGAGGCCGTGGCTGCAGGCAGGGGGAGTTCCCGTGGCCGCCAGCTGCCTGCCTTTTGGGCTCGTCTCTGCGGCCTTTCGCTCCAGCGACTGCTGCTCAGGGCGACCTTCCCTCCCTCCTCCCTCTGTCCCTTGGCCCGAGGACAGGGCCGTCTCCCCTGGCAGCGCTGCTTTGGGTGGGTGAGCAGCCGTGGTGGGGACGGGAGGAGGAGGCCAAGAGCTCACAGCGAGCACAGATTGAGGAAAGTTCTTCTGCTTTCCAGTGGGGAATTCATTTTCCCTTGTTTGCTGGACAGCAGTTGTTGGCGGAGAGGAGGGTTTTTCCCTCCGCGCTTCCACCGCTGGAAAAGCGAGCGCGTGGGCACACCTGCCCTCAAGCCTTGCAAAATGGTGCTGGGACGGCGTGGGGCTCCGTGCCCCCAAACGCAGCCGACGAGCCCGTGGGTTCGGTGCCGCGTGCTCAGAGGTCCGCTCGGTGAGGATCCTGCCGGCTCGAAATATAATTGGCGATCTGAAAGACAGTTTCCAGTATAATCTCATTATGCACCGCAGACTCCCGGTGTTATTTTGTAGAAGGCGGACAATGATCAATTTACATTGACCTGGGGCTGGGCGAGCTTTTAGATGGTAATTGCCATATTGATTTGCATGCAAAAAGAAGACCTGCTAAAATTAAAGACCGGAAGCTAAATTAAACGAAATTTATTGTCTAGGTGCAAACCGAAAGACTTGTTCAAGTCTGGGGTAGAGTTGGAAATGAGGAGAGGAGCGATTCCGGTCGCGATCGCGCTGGAAAACGGCCGTACGGGGCCGGAGCGGGGCTGCAAAGCCCCATTGTGAGCGCGGCACACAACCAGCGCTGCGCCGCGTAAGCCCCGACTGGCGGAACAATCGCCGAATAAAATATCTCCTCTGTCCAATGGAAATCTGGGGCTGAATGTTGGGATTGTGGCGCTAAGGAAAACAAAGCTTTATTTGGATAAGACAATTAAAGTGGAAAGCACAGAATCCACCAGCCGCGCTGGGAATCGGGAGGATAAAGAGCCGAGTGTGCTCAATAGGCCGCTGGGGAGGGGGGGGGCCGGGGGCCCGGCATTGTGCTGCGCCCGCCCGCCGGGAGGGGCGAGTGGCGGCCGCGGGCTGCGCTCTGCGCTCAGCTCTGCCCCACAGCTCCGTGTGCTGCCGCCGTGCTGCTCCGGGTGCTGCGGGCAGGCGTGGGGTGCAGAGCGCTTGGGAGCTGCTGCTTCGCTGTGGTGCTGCCCTGCCCTGCGCTGCGCGCTGCTGTTCTGCTCCGTGCGGTGCTGGCTGAGCGGAGTTGCCCCAGCTCTTCTCTGAGCGTTCGTTCGTTCAGCGCTGGGGAATGCCTCACCTTGGGGCCCGGTGCGCCTCCTGGGATTTGCATATTGCAAAACGGTCGGGCCTGCATCATGGAGTGGAAAAGTCAGATCTCCTCCTCCGTGCAGGAGTGCTGAGGCCGGTGGTTGGCGCGGGTCTGCCGGTCTGTGGGAGGGCTGGGGGTGCTGCGGCTCCAGGTGGCATCTGTGCATTGAGGCGGGGACGGGTAGAGGAACAGAATTCCCAGAAAACTCGCTAATGACACAGGGATGCGCAGGGATCCCCTTCTTTCTAAGCGCAGATCCTCTCCGTGAACCAAACTTTCTCCACATGAAAGCCCCTGGCTGTGGAGAGATCCCGCAGGGATCCCTGAGCTCCAGGCGGTCCCCTTTGCTCCCACGCCCCCATGCGCTGTGCTGTGTCAAAGCCTCTGCCACTCAGCCCCGGCAGCAGGAGGCTGAGCCGTGCTGTGAGAAGCTCTGCTCGGGGCCGTGTCCTCCTGGTTCCCCATCGCTGTGCAGTCCCCCCCCCCCCCCATGCCATCAGCCAGGCGCAAAGGGGATGAGCAGAGCCCCGCGCGGAATGTAGCAGCCTGGCGAGAAGTTATGCCACGCTGTGCCAGGAGGGCTCATCCTCCTTCCCCAGGCACACCTCCACACTGCGCTGTGCCATGCTCTGCAGTGCCAGGGCAGCTCTGTGCCCAAGGGCACGTCGGCGCTCCCACAGAGAGGATCTGCTCCGCCTGAAGTTGCAGCAGCAGGGGAAGCCGGAACACTTCTGGCGAGCAGGAAGCGACCTCTGGGGCTGAACGTTTGAATGGAAGTGCAACCTGGCATTGTGCAAAAGCCCAACCCAGGGCGCTGCTGCCAGCTCTGGAGGACACGGGGCTTGGGAGACACATGGCAGGCTGCTCCGTGCCGTGCCGTGCTGCAGAGCCACGCGCCGGAGCTGGGGAGGCAGCGCTGTGGCCTGCCCTGAGCAGGCAGCTGAAGGTTGTCTTATTTTAGCTCCAGCAATCTCTCTCTAGATCCACTACCGCGAAGTCTCGCTTGCAATAAACCGTATTGGCTCTCCTCTTTATACAAATTGCTGGTATGAAAGAAAAGGCAGCCTATATGCGCGGAGGCAGGCAGGAGCTGGCGAGATCAGGTTTCCGACCGAGCTCCCGGAGGAGAAGTCAGCGTTTGATTGAAGCTACACTTGGTTCTGGGTTCCCAGGGGACAGCGGCCCTGAAACACGAGAGCCCTCCCTCTTTCTTTCCCCCTTCTCCCTCTCTCGCTCTCCTCTTCCTCTAAAAGCCTTTGTGCTGAGAGAACCTCGGTAGCACGAATCGCCGCTCTCTCACGAGCGTGGCGCAGCCTTTGCTGACATTGTTTTGTGAGCGGTGGTTTCCACCAGGCCAGCAGATTGCTCGCTGCGGAGAGGCAGCGGCTGTAGCCAGTGGCACTGAGCCGGGGCTGCGTGTGGGCAGCGCTGGGTGACAGATCCGGCGAAGGATGTTGGTGGGAGACGTGCCCCGTCGGTGGGAGACCCGTCTTGCTGGTGCGGGATGGCGAGGGGATGAGGTGGAGGCGTGCTTGCGTTGAAGCTGGCTTTTTTCCCCCCGGTGCTGTTGCCGTTTCCAAACCCGCACGTAAACACCGAGAAAGCGTGCGCCAGGAGTTGGTGCGACGGGCGCGTTTCGGAGAAATTGGCCCTGTTGCAGTTTCCTCGTAGAGACGCGCAGTTTGGGCAGCGCTCGGTGTCAGAGCGGGCAAGGAAGCACTTCCTGGAACTGATTTATTTTCCCCTCGCTGCTGCTCGGCGAGTTCCACCTCACCAACTTTTGCTGCTGATGTAGAGCGATGCGTGAGTGTGGGGAGGGAGGTACGGGGGAGGGGGGGGTAGACCCCAGCCCCGTCCACACCACCTCCGCTGCTGTGCTGGGTGCGGGGTGCCACGCGCTTTGGGTCAGCACTGCTTTTCCTTTTGCCGTCCTCTCCCTTCCGCAGGGAAGGGAGCAGCGTTGGGTGCCCTCGGGGCGCGGGGGCTGCTGCCAGAGGCGGGAGAGGGGGGGAAGGCGAAGGTCCGGCCAACCCCCGCTCGGTTCTCGGGGCAGGGGGCGGAGGGGTCCCTTGTTGGGAGCGACCCAGCTGCGGGAGTCGGTGGGAGAGAGCGGCGAGGGCGGACACAATGCTGCTGTTGTTGGTTTGATGTCGAGCTGCGGATTGTTAGTCTGGGTTTAACTATGTGGCGAATAGGGGGGGGGGAGAAGGGGGAAGGGAGGGGGGGGGGGGCGGAACGCGAAGGCTGTTTACGGCCAGCGCAAATAATGTGACAGCTGTTGGAGCGCGAACGGCCCGCGCCTCTCCGGCACCCGCACACAAAGCGCTGCCGCGGCCGCAGCGGCTCCGGGGGGAGAGAGGCAGCTCCCGGACCCCCCACCCCCACCCCGGGGGCCGGGAATCCCCGGCTGCCCCCGGAGCCGACCGCCCCAAAGCCTTAGAGCCGCGGGGCCGTGCGGGAGCGGAGCGGGCGGTGCGGTGCGTGTTTGCCTTCGGAGCACGTGCTGCGGGAGGAGGAGCTGCGTCGGCCTCTCGGGATCTCTCTGCAGCCGAGATAACCCGGGCGGGCCGCACCCCCGCGGCCGGCGGGGCTGGGGGAAACGCGGCTGCAGCCGCGGTTGCGTGAGCAGCGGGGTGCGCGGGGTGCTCGGGGTGCTCGCTGGAGCCGTGCCCGCTGCTCCACGCGGTGCTGGCTGTTTACGTACGCACGTATATTTGAGGCAGTAGGGACGAAACGCTGCCTGTTCCCGAAGTTTGCTTCTGCACCCGGAGTGCGCTCCCGGCCCTTGTTGGAAGAGCCTCGGGGAACCCAAGGGAGCTCACAGAACTGGGTCCCGGCCTAGATTTGTGCGTGACACCGTTCTGCTCCCTACCAAAGCACTCTGTTCCATATAGCGGGTGACCTCCACGTACTACGGCCTTTTTTTTTTTTTTTTTCCCCTTCTTTTTGACAAGGCAGCTTTGGGGTGGGAAGCGAGGAGGGAGGGGAATGCAACGCGCACTCCCCCACTGTTATTATCTGTTTTTCTCCAATCCCCTTTACGCTGCGCTGTTTTTCCTTTTGGCCTTGGCCGTCCCCATGGCTCCCCGTGCTATTAGTGGTGAAAGTATTCAGGTTTCCGTGCAGCATTTTCGCCCCCGTTGCTCTGCCAGGGTGTTGGTGCGACATGTGCAGGGGCAGCGCTTGCGAAAGGCTCACTTTGCCTCGGAGCAAAGGCAGGGAGATAAACAGGGCCGCACGGCCCCGGCACCGCCATCTCTGCCTCCTTCCGCCGCCTTTAAAGTCGTGGAGCGGTGCGTGCAGGATTACGCTGCCGCCTGTGAGCGGGGAATGTCGCCGGCGTAAAGAGAAAAAAAAAAAAAAGAAAAAAAAAAAGAAAAAGCTAATGCAAATTAGAGAAAAATAATTTTCTTTCAGCGATATGCAATGTATTAGTCACTTGTTATCATGCTTAGAGGCAGACCTCATTTGCGCGTCTGCCAACTCGTTCACATCTGCTCAGAGCCGTTCAGGGCATTTTAACCTTGGCGGTGTCGTGTCGTAGTCCCACGGATCAAGAACGAGTAATTAAAGCTCTGAGCGGCGGCACAAACCCATCGCCGCCCATCTGCAGCGCTCCGCTCGCGGCTTTGTCTGGGCGCGGAGCTCCGCGGTGGGAGCGGGGCCGGCACCGTGCAGGGGCTCTGCACCGCGGGGCACCGGCACGCAGGGCAACTTCTGCTCTTTATTATTTTTTTCCCTCTTTTTTTTTTTCTTTTTGGTCCTCCTGTGCTTGAAGAGGGGCGCAGGAGGTGATGCGGGGTCGGGATACGCGGCTGCGGGGATGGATGGTCGTGGAGGGGCTTGTCATGCTGCTCCCACGGCCGCTGCTTCCAGAAGTGCTCGGGAAGCGTTTCCCAGCAGGGAGAAACGTTAGCGCCGTGAGCCCGACCTGAACTTCGAGGCGAGGCTAATCCTCGTGCGCTGTTTAGGAGAAAGAGAGCTGTTCGTTTGTGTGTGTGTGGTTGGGAGGAGAGCGAGCGAGAGAGGCAGAGAAAAGGGAGGATAAGCCCCAACTTCCCAAGCACTTCTCATAAGCTGAGGCCTGAGCCGGCCCCGGGGAAAGCACCGTGCCGTGCTGAGCCGGGCTGTACCGTGCTGAGCCGTGTTATACTGAGCTGAGCCGAGCCGTGCCGTGCCGGCCATTTGCCGCAGGAGTCACGGAGGCCCGGTGGGGCTGTGGAGCACGGGGAGGTGGGGAGGGAGAAGCGGAGGGAGCCGCTCCCCATCCATCAGCCCCTCGAAGCTGTTGCTCCGTAAATGAGGGAACCACAGGCCCTGTCAGCCGCAATTATGCAAAATGAAGGCGTCCGTGATCAATATCTCCCAACGTCCCCGACGGATGCGGGGGGGCCGCCCCCGCCCGCAGTACGGCGGCGGCGGACGGGGCTGGCAGCGCTGGCAGCGCTGAGCCGGGGCGGCCCCGGGGGGGGCAAAGGGCGGACGGCCGCGAACGGCCCCGGGGTGCGGCGAGGGGGCGGCGGGGCCGCGAAGCCGGGGGGGGGGGGGAGCGCTGCGGAGGGGAGCGCGGCCTTCGGGGCCAACTCTCTCGGAGTTCTTTATCTGTGGGGGTTGGGGATCTCCCCCAGCCCTGAAGTTGCTGTGACAGACGCGGGGGGGGGGGGGAGGCGACCCGGCTCTGTGCTCGCCCACCGCCCGGCCTCCCGCGGCGGAACAATGGGGGCAGCGGGGGGGAAGGGTTTGGCCCGGGGGGGGACTGCGAGGGGAGGGGGGGAGAGATCTCTCTTATTATTTTTTCGCTTTCTTTCTCCTTTATTCCCCCCCCCCCCCCACCCCCTTTTTCTCTCGCTCGCCCTCCTGAAAAGCCAAAGCCGCCCGGGATAAAGGCGACAATGAGCGCTCCCGGGGCGCCGAGGGCGCGGCGGGTTAATGGGGCGGGGGCGCGCGGGGCAGCGCTCCCTCCCTCCCCGCGACCCTCGGTTACCTGCGGTGCCGCGGGGCCGTGCGAGCGCCGCGCCGCTTCCCCTCCCCCGCCTCTTCCCAACACCCCCTCCCCCTTTCTCTCCCCCCCGCGGGCCCGGCCGTGCCGTTGGCTCCGGCGGAAACCTCGCTCCGTGCGTGTGTGCGAGCGAGCGTGGGCGAGCGCGTGTGTGTGTGCCTCTAAAATGGCGCGGGCGGCCGGGCGGGGAGATGCCGCGGCGGGTGGGCGGCCGGAGGGGGCCGCGCCGGAGGGTAGGGGGTAAAGGGCGGTGGGGAGAGGGGGGGGAGCCGGGGCTCGCCGATCCGCTGCTCCCCCTCCCCGCCTCCTCCGGAGCGCCGCGGAGCGGCGTGCGGGGATCCCCGTGGTGCCGGGGGCGTCGCGGCTGCCGGCGCGGTGCTGCCGGAGCGGAGTCCCCGCCGGCCCCGGGCGGTCCTCGCCGCGGAGCTGGGGACCCCCGGCCCCGGGCCGATCCTCGGAGCCGAGCGGAGCGGGGCTTCCCCGGGGCTCCCTCCCCGAGGGCCGGGGGCGGGCAGGGCGGCCCGAGGGCTCGCAGCCATTTTGCCTCTCCCTTCTTATTGGCCTCCTCCCCGCCCCCCTTCCCCGGTCCCTGGGCTTATCATTAATTGAAAACTTTTTTTTTTTTTTCCCTCTTCCCTTTTTGGCTGCAACCGGCGCCGAGAGCAGCGCGACGATTCGCCTCGCGGCATATGGGAAAGGGGAAAGCGCTGCTGCCGCTCCGGCGCTGCCTGTGCGGGGCCAAGGCGTGACAGACGGCGCGGGGGGGGGGCGGGCCGCCCCTCCTCCTCCTCCCACCCCCCCCCTCCTTCCCCGGGGCCACCGCGCGCGTGTGCGTGTGTGTTGGGAGGCGGGGGGGGGGAGACTCCGCCGGGCGCGGAGCGGTGCTCCCCCTGGACAGCCCCGTGTTTACCCGGCGGCGAGTCCCGGCCGCCGTCCGACACGTGATGGTGCGGGGGGGAGGGATGGGAAGGGGGGGCTGCGGAGGAGCCCTCGCATCGGGACCGCAGCGGAGCCGCGCACGGCTCGAGGTGGATTTCCAATCGGGTTAGCGATCTCGCTGGCGCATTGTGCCGGGCGCTGCGCTTAAATGAAATGCCACACGTCCCGGGTAAAGGTCACACTCGTGCTCTAATCCGCGGAGCCGAGCGGCGGCTCTCGAGCCTGCGGCTTCCTCCTCCGGCTCGGGAACGTGTGGCTGGCGGGGATGCCGTTCGGAGGCTGCGAGAAATTACCGGCGATATTTTCCTTTTTTTTTTTTTTTATTTTGCAAAAAGCGCAGCCTCTCTTCCCCCCCCCTCCGGTGTTTGAGCACGAGGCCGATGCCAGCTCGCTGCCTGCTGCCGGGGCTCAGCGATGGGGGACTGAGAGCCGCGCTAGGAACGCGGCGGCTCGCTGCAGCTCTGAGCGGCCGCCCGCATTTAAGCTTATAAATACCGCCCGAGCGCTGCCCTTTAAATCAAACTCCAGATGAGGGCTAATCGAAGGAGATCGCTACGAGTCCCCGATTGCTTCGCGCTCCCCACGCCGGGATTTGCGCAAATCTACCGATGATCCTTCCAGCGGCCTGGAACCGAGCGTTGGGGCCGCCCCCGGTTGCCGCCCGCCCGTGCCCCCGGCGCAGCCCTCGCTCCCCCCTCCCTCCTCTCCCTCCTCTCCCCCCCCCCCCCTCGCCGCAGCGCTGCCGCCGGCCCCGCGGTTGTGCAGTGGAAACTGGCGGGCAGCCAGGCGGGGCTGGAGGTGGAAAGAGGAAAGGCGCCAGAAGGGAACTCGTGCGCCGCTGTGCCGCTCCCCCCGCCCCGCTTCCTGGCTCCCCGCGCAGCGGCCCCGACGGCCGTCCTGCCCCCCCACCCCCCGACGGCCGCCCCCCATCCCGGCTCCCGGGACCGCGAGGAATCGCCTTCCCTCCTCCTGCCGCCTCCCGGCACCGGGTTTTATTCTCGTTTCCACGCCAAGAGCGCGTGAACAAAACTTGGTGCCGCTGCTGGCGTCGACGGCTGCCAAAAGTCTGTTGACGTTGCGAGGGAGACCCGAACGCTCCCCGCTCTGATCCGCCGCCCGAGCGGTGTGCCCCTGCCTGCCCCTGCGGTGCGGGACCGGGCTCTCCAGGCTGGGCTCGGCACGGCGTTGCGTGCAGGTCAGTGCTTGCAGGCTCTGCTCGCAGCTGGTTTCACACGGCGGCAGCGCTGCGGAACCGCGTGTGCGCGTCTCGCTCCCCCCCCCCCGCCTCCCCCCGTCGCGCATCACCGCCTATATTTAGCCGCGGAGGGCCCTATCGGGCAGGCACCTCCCGGAGGAAATGCCGGTCGCGCTCCGGGGGCTGCCGAGCTCCGGGACGGGCGGTGCGCAGCGGGGAGAGGACGAGGAAAGGGACAGAGGGCGGGAGGAGGGAGGGGGGGAGGGAGGGACGGACGCGGCCTTGCTCTCCCTGCCGCGCACCGCGCTGCCTGCCTGCCTGCCGTCGGGGTTTCGTAACGGGGCCGCCCCCGCGGAAGGCGGGGGTAAATAGAGGAGCGCTGCCCTCCTCGGGGCGCTGCGGGCCCCCCCGCCCTGGAGTGGAGGAGACGAAGGGGTGTGAGTAGAGGTGCAGCTGCAGTGACACGAGGGCTGGCACTAGCGGACCTCTTGCGGTTCGTGTAGAGTTCACGGGGTGCTGAGCACACGTGTGTGCCTGGAGTGGCTTTAGGGGATGGAGCTGCAGTTGGTGGCCCCACACCCCAAAGGTTTCTGATATAGGGGGCTCTCATCCCCCTGATGCAGTTCAGTGCTTCATTTGTTGCCCCAGTGCGGGTGCTGCACCTTATCCCAGTGATCCGTGTCCAGGGGGGAGCCCAGAGCTGGCCCCAAACAAAGCGGGGTGCGAGGCTCCCAGCGGTGCGGCCACCAGCCGTACGGAAAGCCCTAAATCACTCCAGCCATGCTGCTGCTGCCTCTATTGAAAACATTACGAGCGGCGCATCTGGAAACCAGTAAATCTGTCCAGAAACCGTCTTTGCAGTGAAATAACTCCTTCTGAATGATAGCGCGGTCTGTAATCTCCGCAGATTTTTGTTTCCTCGCGGCAATTTTTGTGGGCTTCATTATGGAGAGCGAACGGTGCTGGAGAGAGGAGGGTCGCGGCGCCGTGCCATTAATATACATTTGTTCCAGACGCGGAGTTCTGCACAAAAGGCCGCTCCGAGGGGAGAGGAAAGTGTTGGGGAGCGAACGCCGCTCGGGCCCTTACATCCCTCCCCACGTGTGCAAAGTATTGTGTTGAGGCGCAATCTGGGATTCTTCCCCATTAAATATCGCAGCCGTCATTTGCATATCCCGGAGCCTAACAAAGGAAATGAGTTTGCCGGGGAAGCTGCGTGCGGTGGGAGATGCTACGCGCCGAGCTCCCCGCGGTCAGCCCTGTGTGCGCCCAGCAGCGCCGTGCCGCCCGCTCGCGGGCTTCTATTTCTGCGGGAGAGGAAGAGCCGAGGGATATCCTGTGCATTAAGGCTCCCCCTACTTCTTAAGCTGGCGTTTCGGCAGCAGGATGCGGGTTGAAGCGCAGTCGAAAGCGACGACTCGACCTCCGAAGAGCAATTAAAATCTTGCACAGGAATAAATCATGCGCCGCGCTAATCCTGTTAATAAAACGCAGCTTGTCCTGACACTTCGCTCATGCAGCAAAGCAGGATTTAATGCGAGCGGAGGTGGCGGCAGGAGGGAGAGGCATTCCCTTCGCTGCCGGGTGTGGGGACGCGGCTGCCTCTCCAGCCTGCTGCGGGGAGCCCGTTGCTCCAGCCCCACCGAGGTGGGAGTTTGGGTGCTGATGTGAACGGCTGTGCGCTCCGACTGAATGCGCCACGGAAAGTTTTCTTTGTCGATAGCCTGGAATGGTACTTAATTTTCTGGACGCGCGCTGGGGAAAAGATCCATCTCCTCTGACCTATAAATGCCCTCAATTTGCTCCTTTATTGCAGGGTATCTCCCTTAGCGGTTGGCGGAGGCAGCGCGCTCCCCGCACCAACGCGGCATTCATTATTAATGACCCGGAGGGAGGCCGCCCGCTCCGCTCTGATGTTTGCATTTCCTCCCAGACAAATCTGCTCAACTTTCTTCTTCCTTCCCCCTCCCCTCAAACCCCCCTCTCCTTTTTTTTTAATAGAATATAAAACCGTGAAGAAAAGCAGCGATTTTTAAGAAGACGTCATGCTTTCTGCAACCCCCCTGTATGGCAACGTTCATAGCTGGATGAGCAATGAAAGGGTCCGCATGTGTGGAATTAATGAGGACAGGTAAATATTTAAGCTGCTGCAAGTTGTGCAGCCGAGGCCTCACCGTGCGCTCGCTGCCTCCTGCGTGGGGATCAGCTGGGTGCCGAGGGCAGCGGCGATGCAGGCGCTGATGTTTGATGGAAGTGATGTGTGCCTTTAAGTGCTTTGATTTGAAGTGAGTTCTTTGGGGGTAACGGTGAAACTTTCCTTCTGCTGCACATCAGCGGTTTTTTATCCCCGGGATTTGAAATTTGGCACTAAGGTATATTCTTTATCGGTGCTTTCTGTGATAACAAGTCCCAGCGCTGCAGCGCTGCTATGGCACAGATGTGCAGCCCCCTCTTTAGCATGGAACAGCTGACGGTCGCATGACATTAGTGTGTGTGTTTTAATTTTCTCCGTTGCAGCATTGATGGGTGGTATGTGGGAAGGGCGTGTTTAAATCGGTGTATTTTCTCCTTGGGGAAGGGAAAAAGTAGGGAGGGGGGGCAAATAGAAAACCTTGGGAACAGTTGTGGGCATTGGAAGAGGCTGGCCCGAGGTGGGCTCAGAGTGTTCTCAGACGATCCTTGCTTGCTAAAACAGTCACAGTGCAAAGGCAGTTAAATACAGTATGGGATGGGGCTGCTGTAGTATACAACCTTGGGCTGATAACGAAGTGCGTGGGGTGCTTTCCAGTAACAAGCTTCTGTTTTTTAATAGGAAAATCCCAGTTAACGATGGTGATGCACCGAAAAGCAGACTGGAGTTGAGGGAAGAAAACCACCTGAATCACAGTGTGGTAAGAAGCTATTGCTGTCACATCTGTCCTCCCCACCTGCGGGTGTTCCCACATGTTGCATGTGGAGAGGCGACTCAAACACTGCTCTGTTGCAGGGGCACGTAGGGATTGTTTCTGTGGAGCAGTGCAGTGGGACTTTGCTTGTTTATCTCGTTAGCCTCCTGGCTCTGACTTTGTGATGTGCACTGCTGTATGACTTCATCCTCCTCTCCCTCTGTTATGAGTAATGCCATGCAGCACACCGCTACGTCTACCACAAACGGTTCATGTGGTCCCTGAGCACCAGAGCTGACAGTCTCTTCCTCTGAGAGCGTGCAGGGAGCAGTGAGCGGAGAAGTTGTCAAGCAATGGCTAACCTGGCTCTGCTCTGCGTGCTCAGACGCCTTGTGATCGAGCTGTGGAGGAGGGAGAGCTCCTGGAGGAGGAAGAAAGGAGGAGGAAAGAGGAGGCTCTCTCTCCTGCCCTCCCAGCTCTCCCCGATCTCTGTTCCCCATGCTCCTAACCTCCTCCTCAGCTGGTGGGGCTCGGTTGCTGGGAGCTGGGATCTGCCGAGCACCGGCTCTGGGCCCATTTGGGCTGTTGTTTGGGTTCTGGATCTTTACCTGAAGCCTTAGTTTCTGGTCAACGAATTGGGGATGCGGGGGGATCTGGGAGGTCTTTATTGATGTTTGTGGTGGTCTGTTAGTTCTGTAGCTTCTCATGTACTCCAGTGTAGCTGTCCTCTGTGTGTTTTCAATGTGCGCTTGCCTTGGTGGTGGTTCCTTTGAAAATGATGGTGTATCTGTAGTTCGTGCGGTAGCCTTTTTTATTGGAGTGCACAAGTAACGTGTTTCTTCTTCTGTGAAGGTGGATGCAACTACGGCCCATCGCATTGACAGTTTGGCAGCTCTGAGCATGGACAGGTCTGGACTTATGCGAGAAGGACTCAGGGTCCCCAGTAGCATTGTCTATTCCAGCTTGTGTGGACTTGGCTCTGAAAAGTCACGGGATGCTACAGGTTCTATAGCTGGTCTCGGATTTACTCCTGAAAGAAATCCAGAGATGCAGTTTAAGTCTAATGCCCCCGAGGCAGTAGAAAACGCAGCTGTCTCTGGAAAAGGCCCGAATGGCTTCAGCGCTATCTACAAAACGCCCCCTGGAATACAAAAAAACTCAGTTCCGACGGGAGAAACGCTGGGCTTGGACCGAGCCGCGAGCGACAAGCAGAGCCCTCTGGGTGTCAATGGTGCTAGCTACCTACGGCTGCCCTGGGTGAACCCCTACATGGAGGGCGCGACGCCCACCATCTACCCTTTTCTTGACTCACCAAATAAGTATTCGTTGAACATGTACAAGGCGTTGCTACCTCAGCAGTCCACCTACAGCTTGCCGCAGCACCTGGCCTACTCGCCCGTCTGCACCAATGGCGAGCGCTTCCTCTACCTGCCCCCCTCCCACTACGTTACCCCGCACATCCCCTCCTCGCTCGCCTCACCCATGAGGATCTCGGCCGCTTCGGCGTCCCCAGCCATCCCGCCTTTGGTGCACTGTCCGGACAAGGGTCTGTCGTGGAAGATGGGAGTCAGCCCCGGTGCACCAGTCGAGGCACACGCCTTCCCACACCTGCCGAACAGCAAGCAGCCTCGCGTCCCCGCCGCCAAGCCAGCACCCAGCGGCCTGGCGCCCGACCCCGCGCTCCTGCTGCCCCACTCGCCCCGGCCGTCCCCTCGCCTCCCGCTGCCCGCCCAGGTGGGGGACGCCTACGCTGAGTTCCACAAACACTTCCCCAGCATTGCCACGTCACCCTCCTCCTCTGTCCCGCTCCCCAAGCCCTACCTGAACGTAGGTGGTGACTTCCCACCCGCCCGGCTGCCCAATGGCAAGCTGCCCAAGGCTGGCGAGGCTGCCGAGGGGCCAGCCCAGGCGGTGCCGCATGCCAGGAAGGCCAGCCATGAGCGGAAGGACGGCCGCTCGCCCCCGCTGCTCGAGAAGCAGGCCCCAGCCAAGGACGTCACTGACAAGCCCCTGGACTTATCGGCGAAGGTCGTCGATGCTGAAGGTGCTGGGAAAGCAGAGCATGTGAAAAAAATGCCACCGACAGTACTGGTGCACGGCCGGGCGGGAGGCGGGCCGCTGCTGCCTGGGGGTGATGCCCAGAAGGAGACCCTTTCCCCTGGGAGCTGTCCCATCTACCGACCCGAGATCATCAGCACGGCACCTTCCTCTTGGATCGTCCCCGGGCCTGGCCCCGGTGAGGAGAGCAGCAAGAGCGTCACGCTGAAGAACAAGGCGCTGGACTGGGTGATCCCGCAGCAGCGGAGCTCCTCCTGCCCCAGGATGGGCGGCACGGAGGCGGCGGTGGGCAGCGTGTCGGGGACGGTGCCGGCGGGGGGCCGGCCGGCTTCGGCCTCGCCAGCTCCCAACGCCAATGTGGATTGCACCAAGGCATCCAGGAGCGGCGCGGAGAGCTCAGCCTCAGTCATCCAGCATGTTGGGCAGCCCCTGGCCGCCTCGGCCAAGCACAGCAATAAGGTGACCAAGCCGTGTGGTCAGGAAGTTGGCTTCAAGGCCACTGAGAGCGCCCTGGCCTCCAGCCCCATCTTCCTGCCGCCCAACGAGGCGTTCCGCTCCCCACATCTGCCCTACCCCAGGAGTTACCTTCCGTACCCCGTCCCGGAGGGCCTGGCCATCAGCCCTCTGTCTCTGCATGGCAAGGGGCACGTCTACCCACACCCAGTGCTGCTGCCCAATGGCAGCCTCTACCCTGGCCACCTGGCTCCCAAGCCTGGCCTCCCATACAGCCTCCCGGCTGGCCGCAGTGAGTTCATGACCTACCAGGACGCGCTGGGCATGGGGATGGTGCACCCCATGTTGCTGCAGCACTCGGCGCTGGAGATGGGTAAAGAGGAGAAGGCGGAGCGGAGGTCGCGGTCCCACGAGCGGGCGCGCTATGAGGACCCATCGCTGCGCAGCAGGCTTCCTGAGCTGCTGGAGGCGGGTGGCAAGGTGCACTATGAGGCTGCGCCTGGCGATAAGATGGGGAAGTTGCACCAGGGGTCTGGCCACAGCAAGAGCTCCACCAAAAGCGACAAGCACCTCTTCCCAGAGCTCCTGCGGGACGAGCAGGATTCTAAAAGTGAGGCGAGCTTAGCAAAAGCCGGCTTTGCTGCTGAGAGTGGTGGTCAGGCTAACGACCCAACGAAGCACAAGGTAGAGCAGGCATCTCAGCACAGAGATTTTATTGAGTTTGGAAGGAATAGCGATCTGCATGACAGCTATAGTTTCAAGCAAGCCCCAAGCTCAGCGTTGTTTGGCTTGAGGAAAGAAGACCTGTCTGCTGGCCAAGGCAAAGAGAGAGTGGCCCTCCAGCCTGCGCCTGCCTTCCTGGAGGCTGCCCACGAGACCGACGGCCCCGCGCTGACTTTTGGCAAAGCGCAGGATGACGCCAAGCAGTTCTGCTTGAGCAGCGCGCAGCCCGGCCTCGAAACCAACCAGACCTATACCAAAGATGGACCCGATGACGCAGACACTGCTGATGGCAAAATACTGAAACCCAAGCCGTCTAAACTGGCGAAACGCATCGCAAACTCTGCTGGTTATGTAGGTGACCGGTTCAAGTGCGTGACGACCGAGCTGTACGCGGACTCAAGCCAGCTCAGCCGGGAGCAGCGGGCGCTACAGGTGAGTCGTGCGGTGCAATGCGCGGCGCTTGCCGTTATTTCTCTGCAGTAAGTCGCAGTCAAGTATTGCAGTTGGTATCAGCAGCGCAGGTGGGGAAATACAGGGATTCTTTCGCCAGGGCGTGCTGGTCAGGAATGGTTTTATGTAGCGCAAGAAGCTTGTTAATTAAAGCGAGGTTACATAAAGAATAGCATGTATGACTTTCATGTATGTATGCACGAGTAAGTTTTAAAGGGCTCTTAATAAGATTGCTAGAAATGTTAATGTATGTATGAAATGTGTTTGCAGTTGCGGAGGGGAGTCAGCGCAGGAATGCGATGCATGCTATGGCAGCGCTAGCGGTGGCTGTAATCTCTGCCTCGGCCGGCAGTGCCAGCTAGCAAAGTGTGTCCCAAGTTGTGATTAGTATGCCAGGCGTGCCGCGCCGTGCGGAGGAGAGCGGCCATGGAGGAGTGGGGCTTGCGCTACGGTTCCACCACGCGAGCGAGTAGTCAGGAGTAGGGGCAGCAGTGAGGCTGATGCTGAGGGATGGCAGAGAGATACTGTGTAGGAATAGCCTTAAGGTATTTTACTTTTAATGAACGGATGAGTTAAGCCAAATTGTTTTGCATTGTTAAGAAAAGAAGTGGTTGATGCTTATAAAAATGGATGAAATTATCTAAATGATCCATTGAGTGCCCATTTTAATTACATAGATGGAAGGATTACAAGAGGACAGTATTTTATGTCTACCTGCTGCTTACTGTGAGGTCAGTTCTTCAAATTTTTATTACTAGACTCTTACATAAACCTTTGAGTTAAATTTCATTTCCAAATACACAAAGGGAAGTTTGTGGGCCATGGTCGTCTTTATTCATTGTACGGTTTTGTGTTGTTTTTTTATTTCTTTTTGTTTTCGTCTCTTTTTTTTACCTCCAAACTGGAATGTTTTTGTTTTATATACAGTACACATTTATATATATATATATCTATATATATATCTATATATGCATATATATATGCTTATCTCTGAAAGAATTGTGTGGCTGTTTGCATATCGATGCTAGAACACTGTTTGACAAGTCAGGTGCTTAAAACTCTAACGCTAACTGTCTGGCTCAGCTTTTTCTTTGGAAATATTTCATAGAAGGTAAGGCAAATGAAGGCGCTTTTATCGCAAGACTTTTTTTTTTTTCATATCAATTCTCTTTCTAGCGTGCAATGATGCGCTTCTCAGAGTTGGAGATGAAAGAGAGAGAAGGCCAAACAGCTACCAAAGACTCAGAGGTCTGCAGATTCAGCCAGGCAGACTGGGAAAACTTGAAAGGAAGCGGTGAAAAGAAGCCAAAGCCTGTCGCTCTGGAAGATGCCATTGCTGACCAAAATGACAATGACAGATGTAAGCGCGTTTCGATGGCTTTCGGAAGTGTGTCTGTGTGTCTGTGCCGCGGCAGCTTGGGCAGAGCTGCTGGAGTGGGGTGATGTCCGTGTCTCACTGGCTGGCGTAGGGCATGTGCACAGAGCTCGTGGCTCTGTCCGGCCCTGTGAGCGTGCGGTGCTGGGGATGGAGCGCTGGCAGCCTGGAGGCGGGGGAGCGTCAATAAATAGCTGGTGTTGGCTTTTTTTTTTGCGTTACGCGGGCAAAATCGCTTCTTATTTTGGGAACTGTTGGTAAGCATCTGGCTTCCATCAGTTTCCAAATTGGTTTTCTTTTACGAAGTAATTAAGGAAAGGATTGGTTCCCCCTGCTGCTACTTTGTTTTTAACTGCTCCAGAATAAAAACCTGCGCTGAAAGCGTCGCTAAACAAGGGGAAGCGCGGCGTGGGCTTTGTGGTGCCCGTGTTGGTGTGCGTGTCGGTGGGTGTGCATTGTGCACCACCGTGGGTAGGGATACGCCAGTAGGGCCAGTAGGAAATGTGTTCAGGCAATTTAATAACTTTGAATTATTGTTCTGGTCTTTGTTTAATGCTTTTGGCAGAGAGCACGCTGGTCAATCGTGCTTGCTCCGTTACTCACCTAAATCAAGTTACCGTGGCACCGCTGCCATGAAATAGCAGCGTGAATGAGGGTCGGCCTGGCCAGGCAGTGATGGGGGGGTCTGAGTGTTGGAGCGGAGCAGCATCGAGGTGGGGAGGAGACTGAGCTGTGGGGGCTGGGTAGGATTTCCCTTGTCACAGTGCATTGCGGTGGCTGCGGGGAGGAAGGGCAGCACCCGGCTTGCGCTCCCCCGATTGGATCCAGGAGGAAAGGGCGCACAGTATCGCTGCCTGCCCCCCTCCCTGTACTGCCCTCACCAAAGGCCGGCGTTACACCACGTCCTTAAATCCATCACACACAGAGGTCTCCCGTTCCTGAGTCTGTTGGCTGCAGCATGTCTGAGGCAGAAGTGTGTTCACTCTTGTTAGTTTCTTCCTCCCTTGTTGTCTGGGAGGAATTTCAGAGTTCGGCTGAAGCTATAAGCCCTTAACATCAGAGCTCCTCTCAGGCATGCTTGCCCGTGCTACCGGCAGTGTTTACAGGCGCACATTCAGCCCTCAGTATGTTTTTTATCGTGGTGTTTCACCTCCTGCCCCCGGGGACAGCAGCAGATAAATCAGGAGGCCCCCGGCCGCCTGCGGCTCGGCACGCCTCGAGCTGCAGCTCCTGGCACACCACTGCCTGAGCGGGGCCACGCGTACCGCGCTCCTTTTGCTTGTCACCTGCGAGCAGGAGAGAAATGCTGTTTGCTTCCTGCTTCCTCCAGTTCCTAACCACGCTGTTGTGTTTGGAGTGAAAGCTCGCTAACCACGGGGCCAGCTCGCTGCTGCCGGTGCAATGGCAGCGGGCTGCTGGGTAACACGACTGGCAGCGCTCGGGGAGGACCCGACGGGATGCGGGCTCTTCTGTTAAGGTGCCCTCGGGAATGGCTGTTTTGCTTACGTGTGCAGCACGCACGCTGTCTTATCTTAGAGGCAAATGAAGGCAGTATCTGATTCTTCCAACTTTTACTCTGACTGACACTGTGCTGTGCCAGAGGTTCGTGCCTAATTTTAGGCGGGCAGTGTGCTGCCCCAGTACGGGGGAATCTAAGCTGGGGAGTAAACTCGGGGTGCTTTGATTCTCTCCCATCTTGTTCAGGTTTTCCTGGGCATTACAAGAACAGCAACGAAGCTGCTTTGTTGCCAAGGTGACTTGTAAATGTTGCTGAGGCAATGCTTCTTCGGTGCATTTCCATAGCACAAACACGATAAATTATAGGATGCATATGTCATGAGTCAGAGAATTGTTCGGAGATCAAGTGATTTAAGCTATTGGCATGGACACACGCATCAATACGGGCATGTGATGATCGCATGTTGGCGCGCAGCACAGCTCTCGGAGCGATGCTGAAAATCATACCGGAGTGTGGAAGATTGAATGCGTTCCGCAAGCCATGAATTTCCTCATCGGGGAGCGTAATTACCCGCTCATCTCATTTTATAGCAGGAAGACGTTGCCCATTTAATCCTTAACCGGGAAGAGTAGGGCCTGATAGGTTAAAAACCTGGTTTTAAGGCGTGAGGAAAAAGTTGAAGCAGTGTGTGTGTGTGTGAAAGTGAAAGCTGCAGTTGGCTGATGGGCAGTATCGGAGCCGCCGTGCACGTGGCCCAGCAGCAGCTCATCTGTTCTGCTGGGCTGTGAGCACACCTGGGGAAATGAGAGGTCACAGCAGCGACTGTGTCCCGTGCCCTGCTCAGTTACTGCCTTCGCATGATGCAAAAAAGGTGGAAAAATGGCTGTGCAGGGAGACAACGGTAGCTCATGTGCTGGAGCAGGAGGAAACAGATCTGGGAAGTTCCCAAGCAGAGATGCTTGGAGAAAAAAGACACAAAACCATCTGGGTTTCCCGTGATCCCTGGGATGCGCTGGATTCGGTGCTCAGGGTGACTTTCTGACTGTCTTGATCCGGGTGCTGGATGCTGGGTTGTCACACTCAGGCTGTCATTAAGGCACCGGCATGCATAAAGGCTGCCTTGCCTAAGTGAGTGCAGCGCACGGTAGCTGCGGGGAAGAGGAAACGCTGTTTTTAGCTGCCATGTTATTTGAACAAAAGAACTGCAGCTCAAACACGGGCGATGTGTTTCCTTGTTTGCATTGCATGGGAGGCCCTGGTCTCAAACAGCTGATGGCAACAGGAAGGTGGAAAAAAAACAAAGGAAAGTTTGTGTGTGGTTTTTTAGCTGTGTGTGTGGAACTGCTTCTTGTGAGCCAGTGTACTGAGATGCAGCTCTGGGCAGAAACCGTGTGTGAAGGAGCCCCCTTGTCCGCAGCGTGGTAGCATGGCAGCGATGGTTTGAGGTGTTGGTGCTGATTCTCGCAGTGCGTTGAGAGTCGCGATGCTTGAGGGCTGAGGCAGGAACACATTTGAGAGTTTAATCTCCTTGCTCATAGAGGTGTGTTGCTATGAGAACTCAGCATTTATCCTCTGTTTCTGGCTACCTCTTAGCTGGTTGAATAATGAGGATAGGAAGGCTCAAAGCATGTTGTTGTTGTTTTCCACCTGGGGCAGGGAAAAGGATGTTGTAGAAGGTTGGAAAAGACTTCTGAGACCATCTAGTCTAACCATCAGCTCATCACACCATGCCCACTGACCACGTCCCTCAGTGCCACATCCACGCGGCTCTTGAACACCTCCAGGGACGGTGACTGCACCACCTCCCTGGGCAGCCTGTGCCACTGCCTCACTGCTCTTTCTGAGAAGAAATTCCCCCTAATACTCAATCTGAATACAGGGAGGCAGAGCAAGGGTGCAAAGGCAAACAACTTCTTGTCCTTGTTGGGCACACAAGTGCTGCCGGGCCTCCTGTTGGCTCGGTGCTCGCAGCGCTCCACACGGGCTGCGGGAACCCACTTGACAGGGAGCTTGGATGAGCCCTGTGCGGCACTGTGGCCCCGCTCAGCTCTGCGGGGCGGTTATGCAACACGGATTAGCGAGCACAAGGGCCTGGCCGTGTCACTGCTTCGCAGCCCGCCAGCAGTGCCGGTGGGGGAGAGCCGTCAGCCAGCACGGACTGGGCGTCCCTGCCCTCTGCCTCACATCTCGGCACTGCCTCCCCGTGCCAGGCCCTCCCTCCCTCCTCTGGCAGAGAAGGAATTAATACGGAGGCGGTCGCCTGCGGTGGCGGCAGGCTGGAATTAGATCGCTGCTTCCTGCGAGGCCGAAGATTAAGAGCGACCAAAGCCTCTGCAGGCTGCTGCTGCCTGTGACCGTGTGCGGGCTGCGCTGGGAGGTGCCTGCCGGCTTCTTCCCGAATGCATTCTTGTTTTGGGAGGCGTGGGGTTGCCGGATAGCGGAGTGGCTTGAACATCCCAACACGTGCATGGAAAAAGTCAACTTGTGTGTGTGATTTTTCTTGGCCAAATGTCTTCTGCTGGTTTTTTGCAACAGCCCTGCAGGCGTAAAGAAATGGTGAGGTGTCTCCTGGTGCCTGCAAACTGCTGGGTGCTGCTTGGAGCCTTTTCCAAGTTGTGGTGAAGAAAATTCTTATTAGGGAGGTGTTGCTGGCTTTTCTTTTTTCTTTTCCCCACCTGCCCTTTCCGCATTTGGAGGACACAGAGAAAGCAGCGGGTGTTGGCATGGCTGCAGGAAGTTGCAGCTCTGGGGATAAGGAGGGATGAGCTCGGGCTGCACCAGGGGCTGCAGGTGCCTGGGGAAGGGCCTGGGACTCAAGCATCCATTTAAAATCACTCTGGCTGTCCTTAAATTCTGGGGGAGAGGACCAGGCACAGCAAGCACAGCAGCACGGTGTTTCTGTGTTGCTTTGCCAGGCCACATCCTAGCACGCCTTTCAGTGCTCACCTGGTCGCAATCCCTGGAAATCCTCCCCGAGTAAGTGGTTTTTTTTTAAGGGAAATGCTAAGGATCGTGTGATACACGGTGACTGTCTGATTGCTTTATGCGAGGAAGCCTTTTTATAACCTTGGATTCAAGTAGTGCTTTTTGCAAAATACCATCGCTATTCTTAGTGGTATTCCCGTGTCTGAGTGTGCGTGCGCCGTTTCCCACTTACATCTCCAGAAGAAGGGACGAATGCTTTTAAGCCAGAATCTGCATTTCGATGCGTGAAGTTAGGGAACAATTACGAATTAGTGGAAAAATGATGCGTTACTATAATCAGAGAGTGTTTTTGAAAAGAAAGTCATTGCAAAGTGAAGCTCGGGTTATTACTTAGCAAGGCTCGGGGGCGAGGTTGCTTGCTGAAAAGGGTCTGTGCTTTCGATATCTAAAGATGTTTCTTTATTTAAAAAAATACATTGTGATGTTTCTATGGCTACAAGTATTGTGAGTTTTGTACTTCTCCAACTGGTGTATAAACAGCCGTGAGAGCCATACTTTTGGGGGGTTTGTATGTCGCAGCTGAGAAAGCTGCTGGGTTAGGCTGGCCAGAGAGCCGTCCTGAAGTATGACTCCGTGTTTATTTGCATGCCTTGTAAACCTGAACTCGTGATAGAGATGACACTGTAGCAAACAGGGAGCGCAGCTTTCTCACAATGAATTCCTATGCACTTACTACGTCTTCATTCTGTTTTATTTTTAGGTAACTTTGCTAGTGCAGAAAACAACCAAGGTCACTTTCTCGAAGCTCTGGAGGAAAAAGATCTCTCCAATGAGAAATGTTATTTAGAGAGACATTCTATATACGACAAGGCGGAAGAGCAGCCAACAGAAGAGATTGGCCAACATCCATGTCCGCGTCTGGACAGGAAGCGTAAACACTCTGGTGAGAGAGTGCAAAACGATGGCAGCCAAAGCGAGGACTTTGTGGACGAGCTGCAGGATGAATTTATATCAAAGGCAAAAAAGAAGAAGAGCTCCAAAGGTAAGGTGGCATTTTGCTGTGGTCTCTCTCATGGAATGTCTTGTGAAAGGAACATCCCTTTGGCTTAATGTGTTTCCATTTTTGAACTTGATAGTTACTAATGTGAGCACTGTCATTTTCACTTAAAATTATATATATGTATATATATGTATGTATATATATGTGTGCGTGTATATATATATATACGTATATATAAAAACCCTGGTGTACACGGGTAAAGCACTAGTCATTGGACACTGTAGCCACAGCAGTGCGAGTTACTTGTAGTGCATGTAACCCTTAACGAGCAAACCTTTAAAATGCATAGTGCCGTGAGACTATATGCCCCGAAAGTGAAATGTAGCTTTTGTTTTAAGTTGAGGGGGCTTTTTGATTAATTTTTAGTTATTTTTCCATTAGATGACTGGCCTGAGAGGGAAATGACAAACAATTCCTCTAACCACTTAGAAGAGCCCAATTGTAATGAGGTGACCAACCTGAAGGTGTGCATTGAATTAACAGGGCTCCATCCCAAAAAGCAGCGTCACCTGCAGCATCTTAGGGAACTATGGGAGCAGCAGGTGTCACCAGAGAGATCCCCGTCCGGCAAGTTGGGCCGGCAAAGCAGGAAAGATTTAGCTGAGGCTGTTCAGCCAGAGGCCACTGCAAAGGTCAAAGACTTCACAGAAGAAAGGCACACCAAGAAAAGGTCAGAGGCCAAAAGCAATAGAAGTTGGTCTGAAGAGTCCCTCAAAACAAGTGACAATGAACAAGGTACGCAGAGACTACTAGGGAAACCCGCTGGCTTTAGCATTTACAGTGACGCATGCTGCCACCGATGTTAAGGAACTGTCGAGAGCTTTATTTTAAAAGTATCTATCTCTCTATCTTTGTGTAAGCACTGACACCTCCTCTGTACGAGCTGCACCGTAGCTGATACTTGGCAGACAAGCAAATGTGTTTGTGTATGTGTGTGTAACTACGTGTTTGTGCGTGCGTGTGCCTTCTGGCTTTAAATAACCCTCTAATAGATAACGTGGAGATGGAGTTTGTGTCTCTAGAGGAGATGGGGGGAGGCGGGGAGGGAGCAGGCTGTCAGTCTGGGCGCGGGATCGGGGTGGGGTGGGGTGGGGTGGGCAGCATCGGGACAGCTACCAGCAGCGTGTCTGGGAACCCAGCGTCTCCGTCACCCTGCGTGCTGCTGGGCTTTCCTGCCTCTTCCCCTTGGGGCCGGAGCCGGGCTCCTCGTCCTCCCCGAGAGGTGCCTGGCTGATTTGCCCCAGGTGTCTTCCCAGCCCCACAACCCCAGGTGCTCAGGCTGTCTCCTGTGGGGTCACCTCCTGAAGGGGCATCCCATTTCCTAGTCTGGTTTCTGACTTCTTCCTCGGTGTCCCCTTTCCCTGCCCTCTTTCCTCCTTTCTGCTCAGTCCCTTTCCTGGGGAGAGGCCACGGTGGCACAGCTCCCAGGCAGATGCTTAAGCTCCCCCAGGGCTGGCAGCTTCATCAAGCTGGTGGCATTGCTGAGACCCCCTCAAAAGGGATAGGCAGAAGGAAGGGGTCCTGTCAAGGGCAGGACTGAAGCTAGGTCACCCTGCACCGGGGACAGTGTTCCTGGGTGGTATCTCCAAAGCAGTCGCAGACAAAGCTGCCGGCTGCAATTCTGTCCTAAAGCTTCTTGCCCATCTTTCCACTTGTTACGATGATCTAACTGCAGAAAACCCCAAACTTTGATGCTTATTGTTGGGGAAGATTCTCCAGAAGGATTTATGGAGCAGAAGATCAAGACATAGTTTAAAAGGAGCTCTGACTCTTCTTTCCTTGCTTTATGCGCTGCTTTGGCGAGCGTGGTATCTGTTCAGACATCCCTGCCCATCACCTGCTCTCCTTTGTACTTCCAGAAAGAGATATCTTGTAGAGATTAAACGAGGGTCACTAACAAGGAGGTGCATTGTGTGAGGTTGCTCAGCTTTCCCCCGCAATGCCTCCCAAGGCAGTGGCAGTCTTCTCTAACACGTAAACTCGGGAAAAAGATGCCTCACCATTCATGCCCTGCTCCCAGAGGCATTCAGATTCAGTTGCCCTGTGGCTATGAAAAGCCTTCTGTTTTTGGAAACCTCTCGTAAAACCATAAACCCATCTAAGTTGTGCCTCCATGGCCATTGTGTGAAGGTGTTCAAAACCGTTTGGGTCACTTTGCTGGCCCCACTGAAGAGGAAGCCTTTGAATCAGCTTCTCCTAGTTTGCTAGGATGGGGAAGTTGTCCCTGTTGTGCAACAGAGCATTCACTGTGTGGTGGTCACGCCAGGATGGAGACTTCTGCTTGTTCCTTCTCACCCGGGACCTGTCCTCAAATTTCTCTCTCTGGCCTCGAACAGGTGTTTCTAACGCCTGAACAGACCCTGTCTCTCCGACTGTTCCTCTCTGTGGCTGCTCCCACGTGCTGGCCGTGCTGAGAGTCACGCTCCTGCAGCACTCCGGCCACGGCCCGTGATGCCGTCAGCAGCATCCTGCAGCCTGCGGGCAGGGAGCCGGCCCTGCTCTGACTCAGCTCACCACAAGCCACATCACTCACGGGGCTGGGTTTTTTAACTTGCATGGATATTAAAGGGATATTCCTGCCTGCTCTCGCTGCTCTTCCGTCGCGGTCAGAAAGGTCTGTGGTGCTGGAAGGACAGCCCCGCAGCGGTGGGCTCCAGCCCTCAGCTGGAAGGCATCCTGCCCAGCTGTGGGAGCCTGGAGCCTCACTGGGTTTTGGTGCATGATCTGCACATCGTGTGTCCCGTAAACTCCCCGACATCCAGCTGGCACGCCGCCATGTGCATCGTTTTCTAGAAAGTGCCCCCGAGGAACCAAGGGATTTCTGTTTCCAACTTTAATCTGGAAAGTCTTCCTCGAGTTGCCTTCGCAGCTCTATTTAAGGGAAGGCAGAAGTGTGAAGCTGCCCTCTGAGAGCATTCTAGATTTTTTGTTACCAGCTGGCTCTGGATCGCGCCTCTTTAAATAAAGGTTTCAGTTCTGGGAGCAGCCTGGTGCCTTGTTCGCTCCTGCCACCTCTCCTCTTCTGAAAGCAGTATCACTTCAGAGACTCCTTGGTGAGAAGAGCCTCTTTCAAGTGCTCTGGGCTTTTTCCGCACCTTCTCTCAGCAGTGTGGCATTGTCAGGCTGAAGTGTCCCTTCCTTTCCAGCCACCTTTAGCGCACCTTTCTGCAAAGGACTTGTTTCTAGAGGTCACCTCAGTTCTCTTCCTGAGGGGAATTCGGGCTATAAAAAGTCAACTTTCCTGTCCTTGTCTTGTTGCAGACCCGCTTGCACTCTTCTCTCATCGTGGCTTTCGGCCCATAAGAACCAACCCTCTGCGAAGACCTGTCCCTGCGAGCATCCTGCCGCAGGCCTCTCTTCATCCTCTCTTATGCTGACTTAAAACCGCTGCAGGGATGCTCCCTCTCTCTCTGCCCTCACTGCTGTCCCACCACACTCCCCCACACTCCCACCTGTCCCTCTCCCCTTTCCAGCCCTGGCCCTCAGGCAGAAGAGCCCAGCAGGGCGCAGGTGCGGAGCGCTGGGTTCCCGGTACCTGGAGCAGGCGGCCCAGGTAAGGAGTGGCCGCTGCCCGGCTGGGTGCTGGCAGCAGGGAGCTGGGTGCTGGCAGTTCTTCGCATCGGGGCGTCGCGACCGTTAGCGGACGTTAGGTTGCTGGGTGCTGTTTACAATTGGAATGCGGCACGCTTGAAATATTAATGATTTGAAAGTGTAATTGGTAGATCTCTTAAGCAGTCAAGGAGCTCGTGTTAAGTGCTAGCAATATGTTTTGCTTTTAACGCGCCATGCAACGTGTAATGCCTTTCCTTCCCGTTTAGGCTTGCCTGTATTCCCAGTGTCTCCGCACATGAAGAGCCTTTCATCCAGCAATGCAAACAGCAAAAGGCAGGCTCAGCCAAGCTGCACTCCAGCCTCGAGGTTGGCTGCCAAACAGCAGAAAATTAAAGAAAGCCGGAAGACAGATGGGCTGTACACAGACGAAGAGGAGGATTTCCAACCTGAGTCTCTGCTGCAGAAATACGCCGAGTGCGAGAAGCCATCAGGGAAACGTCAGTGTAAAACAAAACACTTGGCACTGCAGGAGAGGAGGAGGAGGTCATCCCTGACAGGGGATGACACCACAGATATCGAAAATGCCGAAGATAAGGTATCTTTATTTAGCCTTAATTGCCCACTAGCGCTCTGAGCGCAGAGCTGACGCGCAGAGCCGAGTGCATGCAGGCAGCGGTGCTCCGTGCCGGCGTTTCCGTGCGTGCTTTGCACGTCCTGCATTTGCTTTCCTTACCCTGCCCGCATCCGAGCTGCTGTTGTGGGGATGGAGGAGCCTCGCGTTTAAAAGCTGTCGCGGATCCTGCTTAAAAAATTCAGCGCCGGCAGAAAAGTGTAATTCTCCGCTGGCAAAACGCTGCATTGTGAAAGCGGGGAGGGAAAAATAAAAGGCAAAAGCCTAACGCAGTGATGGTTTTGACAGGTGGCGGTACCGAGGAAGGTGAGGAAGCGCGCGGAGCCCCCTTCGGACTGCGACTCCTCGCCCATCAAGCCCTACGAGCAGAAGCTGTATGAGCGGCTGCAGCCCGCCCCGCCTCCCCCCCAGCCTGCTGCCCTGCAGGTGGCCAGCCCCCCGCCCGAGCCCCCTCCCAGCCGCCCCATGCCTCCCGAGGCACGCCGCCTCATCGTCAACAAGAACGCGGGCGAGACCCTGCTGCAGCGGGCGGCCCGCCTGGGCTACGAGGTGAGCCTGTGCCTGGGGGTGATCCAGCAGGAAGGGTGGGAGCCTGGGGTGCTGCGGGAACCTGTCTCCCCCGCCAGATCTGCAGGGAGGGCAGTGAACACGGGGTGAAGGCCTATTAGCAGCCCTTGCTTCTGTCTAAATGCGAACCATCTGCAAACAGAACCCAGGGCTTTTTTTTTTTTTTTAGGTGATCTCTAATGAGCCGTGTCATTTTTGCCTTTGTGTCCCTGGTGAGGAGCGGGTGGTTTAGAAGCGGGCTTTTGTTTTTCTGTCTTTTCTCCGAGGAACGACGGGTGTGTGCGCTCGGTGTTCTCCTGCATGCTCATATGTGCTGTGGGAGCGCCCCGTGTGCGTTGTGCGGGCAGCACGGGGCTTCCTAGAGCTGCTCCTGCTCATGGAGCAGCCCCCTGGTGCTACAGAAATCGGAGAGTGATGCACTCGGTGGTTCAGCTGCTCAGAAGCACACTTTTATTTGGGTATATGCATCTGAGCGGTGTTGTCGTGCAGTGCCAGGCCTTGCGCTGCAGTGCACTATTCCTGGCCTCTGTGCAGCTGGGTGAAGGGGCAGCCTCAACCTCAGCACTCGAGGCATCAGCCTGAGCATCAGCAGTACTTCAGGGGCTCGTTGGAGTCTGTGCATGGCTTGTGTGTGGCCAGGGCTAGAGGGAGGCCTGCAGAGTGTGCAGGGAGGGAACCGGGATTGTTCAGTTTGGAGAAGAGGCTCGGGGGGGACCCTGTCACTCTCTACAACCACCTGAAAGGAGCTTGTGGTGAGGCGGGGATCAGCCTCTTCTTCCAGGTAACAGAGACAGGACAGGAATGGAATGGCTTCAAGTTGTGCGAGCAGAGGTTCAGGTAGCATATTAGAGAGGATTTCTTCTCATAAAGAGCAGTGAGGCAGTGGCACAGGCTGCCCAGGGTGGTGATGCAGTCACTGTCCCTGGAGGTGTTCAAGAGCCGTGTGGATGTGGCACTGAGGGATGTGGTCATTGTGCATGGTGTGATGGGCTGGTGCTTTTACTCAGTGCTCTTAGAGGTCTTTTCCAGTCTCAGTGATTCTGTGGTGTATGCCCTGGGCACAGCTGTTTTCAGCTTGGGGCCCTTCTAGCTGGGAGGAGGAGCAGTAGTTGCTACAACGTTACTATGGTAATCTTCATCACTTGAATTATTTAAGTTCCCATGGATCTAAAATTTCCCATGGATCCAAAGCCAAAATATATTGTGATGTGTGCTCTAAGTTTTGAGTATTTTCTTCCTGCTTGGCATCTACGGGGACAAGCACTCAGTTGCGTAGTGAGATGCCATGAGACACCGGGTGCTTTGATTTCTGTGCTCTGCTTGGGTCAACAGGAGCTGCTCCAAAAACTTGTGACGTGCCAAGGTCCTGCTCAGGCAGGGGCTGAAGGCTCTCTCTCTGCTTTGCTGATAGCAGGAGCTGGCTACAGCCCTTATCAGGGTAGCTGCAGAAAGCCGAGGTGAAGGTCCTGAAGCCCTTGAGCAGACCTGTGTTTGGGTGGGGGTTTTAATTTTCTGTCAGAGAGTGGCTCCCCAGGAGCACAGCAGGGGAAGAGCCCTGTGGGTGTTAGTGGGGGTGGCTGCGGTGGTTGGAGCAGCTGTGGGATCTCTGTCTGGCCTGCTTGCTGGCCAGCAGCTGCACCACTGCTCAGTAGGAAGCTGAATCCCCCGGAAAAATTGGAGTGGTCAAGAAGTTCCGATAAAAAGAAAAAATCTGGGTGGGTCAAGCTAATTTGCTAGCGTGCGACCTTCGGCAGCTGATGCTGCTCTGTGAGCAGCAGGGCTGTGGTGGTGCTGCAGGGCAGCCGTGGCTCATTCGGAGGCACATCGCTGTGTTCAGAGCTGACCCGGGGCTGTGGGAGAGCCGTGCGCTTCCTTGGCTGGAGTCTGCGCCAGGCCCTGCGCGTCAGCCTGCGGTCCTGCTTGAATCCATTACATTTTCACCATTTGAAACAAATGACTTGAGATAATAGTAGTCTTAAAACTGTAATTTACTGTTTGTGGAGGGGGGGGAAAGGAGGGGGAATTACAGGGAGCATAAAGGCTTTTTGGGAAAAAAATTACAAGCGGCTCATGTAATGAATGCGACGGGAGAGAAAGGCTGCCCGGCCGTGCGCTGCTCAGTGCTTTGTAGTCCGTGCCTGGACTCGGGCAGTTCTCCGGTAGATTTGGGAACAAGTTCCATCCGGGGAGGCAGTAAATGCATGGTGTAGGGGAAGGAAAGGCTCTGGTGGGCTCCCTCCGCTGACACTGGGCCTTGGGGGTCCTGTCTGTACTTTGTCTGGGAGCAGGGCAGGGTGCTTGCACGGGCCTACCGCGTTTTCATGGCCTTCCTCCAGTGTTAGCCAGAGATGCTCGCGGAACCCAAAGCATGTTTGCGGCACCACGTGTCCCCGCATTCGGAGACGATGGCTAATTTTTTTGTGAATTGAATAAATCATGTTTAAAAAAAAAAAGTTAATGAGGCATTTAATTAATTAACAATGTAGAGTTTTATGGGCTTTATGGTTACATTTTGTGGTTAATGGCATTCTTCTTATAGCCTCTTAATGTAGAATTGCCCGACAGAATTAGTTGGCCAGCGGTGGGTCCTCTGCCCTGGAATGAGCCTTTTCCTTCCGCAGAAATAGTTGAAAGGCCCTTTTCTTATTCTGAGCTGCAAAAGCTATTTTAAACGGTAACTGCGTGCTAAAAGCAGAGCTGAGCACGGCCAGGCTTTTGCTGCCTGCAGCCATCCATCCGCCTTGTGCCCGGCAGGGAGGCCTGGTGCACAGGGAAAGTCGTGCCTTTAGGGTATAATTTCACACCACCCTTCTTTGGGAAAGCACGAGGTGAGAGCATCCTCCTCTCTGGGCCGGTTCTTGGCCCTGGGGCGATGAGTGGGATGATGGGAGCCAAGACTCTGGGCGGGATGGCTTCTGGCTGCTCCGCTCTCAGGCTGGTTGGTGCGGGCCTACAAGAAGCTCCATGCTGTATCCTGGATACCAGTCCCCAGGTCAGGGATGCTGGGAGCGCGGCTGACTGTGGGCTTTCTGCTGGATTTGAAGCCAGGAGGAATATCTGCGTTGTACGTGGTGTTGCTGAATTCTTGTCTTTTGACAAAGCAAGGGGTCCCCCTGATCCTTGACGTACCTTGTAATCCTTGGGAGCAGTAAATGAGCAGTCAGTGCTTTCATGTTGTTGTGTCTGTATCTACAGCATCACTCAGAAACTGTGGAATCACTGAGTCATAGAATTGCTTGAGTTGGAAGGGACCCTTAAAGGCCTCCTAGTCCACTGCCCTGCAATGAACAGGGGCACCTACAGCTCCATCAGGTTGCTCAGAGCCCTGTCCAGCCTGACTCTGAGTGTCTCCAGGGACAGGGCATCCCCACCTCTGTGGGCAATCTGTGCCAGTTCTGCACCACCCTTATTGTAAAAAAAATCCCCATATCTGCTCTAAATCTCCCCTCTTTATGTGGAAACCATTTCCCTTTGTCCTATCACAACAGACTGTGCTAAGGAGTCTGACCCCTCCCTTCTCATAGCACGATACTGAAAGTCTGCTCTCAGGTCCCTCCAGGTTGGGTTGGTTTTTTTTATGCAAAAATAGAGGAAGACTTGCATCACCCCAAGTCTTTGGTCATACTCCACCACGGTGCACTAACTGCAAGACAAATGATGCTGAGTTTGCAGCAGTGGGTTTATTGTTGGCCAATGCTGCCCAGCTTGGGTTCCACCCAGAAATCAGTGTGGGTGAAGATGGGATTTCCCTGATGCTGGTAGAGCCAGGCTTTTTTGTGTCCTGGTAGGAAACTGTCCTTTGTGTGTTAGATGTGTTTTGCATCGGGTCATGCGGTTTTACCTTTTACAGTCTAACTGACACCAGCCACGATGCTGTTGCACGTTCACAATCCTGCACTCAGAAACGCAGATGTAAGGGCCAAAGCCTTGCTGCCAGCCCTACACAATGTATTTATCATAGTGATTGTGTGTGTTGTCTACTCCAGAATCTTCTTCCTTAGAGGAGAGAAACCCGTGCAGCACGGCAGTGACAAATAACAGTGTGTCTGTTTTTCCTCCTCTGCTCTTTTCAGGAAGTGGTGCTCTACTGTCTGGAAAACAAGGTCTGCGATGTCAACCACCGTGACAACGCGGGTTACTGCGCTCTGCACGAGGCCTGTGCCAGGGGCTGGCTGAGCATCGTGCGGCACCTCCTCGAGTACGGGGCTGATGTCAACTGCAGCGCGCAGGATGGAACCAGGTGAGCAGCAGCCAGCGCCGTGACAGCTGCATGGGAATGTTCCTTGTCCCTCTGCTTTCTGCTCCCCGAGTGCCCCCAGCCTCGTGTGAAGCCCCCCAGGTTGCAGCGCTTGCTCTGCCCTCCTGTCTTTGGCTCTCAGGGTGTGGAATTGTTGTGCCTCCGATTCAGCACAGTGTGGGTTTGGTTTTTTTTTTTTTTCCCTGGGAATTTTAACAAGTTTTTTTTTTTAAAGAGTTTGTGAAATCCCCAGCTGCAGGGCAGGAAGGAATGATACTTGAGCTGCAGCCCCATTTGTCTGTGCTCCAGGTCCTTTGAGTTGTGCCAAAAGAGTGGTCTTTGCCTCGTTAGTGGTGTTACTTTTAAGAGCACTTCAGGCTCTCGCAGGGATTGGGTGTGCAGGCCCTATATGTGCTTTATAAAAATGTTGTTTTGCTTAGCTGTTAAACCGTATTATCTGCGCGTTGCATATTTTGGATTGATTTTTTTAGAGCCAGCACTGGCTTTTGTTTCTCTTCAGAGAATATTAGGGGTGCTCACGGAATAGATATTGAGCTTGGTTTTGTTTTGTGTTTTCCATTTTGCTTTGTGGATGCAGAGGATGTGGCTTGGCATCTTTTCTAAGCTCCTGGTCTGTCTCCTAATGGAAAGTCCTTCCCGACCCCTAAGGCCGCCTTTGGCCACCTCTGCGGGGCTGACCTTGGGATAACTTTTCCCCCAATATGCAGTACTTGATCGGAGCTATTGGTGCTGGGGACAGGTCGCTTTGTATTCCGCCGGGCTCCTGCGGCTTGTTATCTTAAATGGTTTATCACATTTGCCATCACCATCCCAATAGCCGGGGAGGGAAAATCAGCATGACTAAGGGCTGCGGCTTTTGTCTTTAAGCTCTTCATGCATTAGCTGGGGAAGGGAGGAGTCCGCAGAACAAAAGTTGGGCTGTGGGGATGGTCCATCAGGGCCCTGATGGCTGCCCCAAGGCAGCGGCTGGAGGAGCCCTCCGGGGGCACCCAGCGTCCCGTTAAAATGGACCCCAAAGCTGTTCGTCCCACTGACCGAGCAGCTCTGGCAGCAAACCAGCCCGGAGCTGTGCCGTCACTGCCACCTGGGAATGCGCATTGGGTTTCAGTTCGGACGTGGAGTTGATTTTCCAGGAACAAACTTGACTTGTGTGAAAGTTGTTTTGGGGAAAATGTGCTTTAGGAGTGAATGTAATGATGATCTGATCCCGGATGGTTCTGTCAGAGCTCAGTTTGTACCTCTGCTTTCTGGTGGCAGACTTAGTGTTTTTTTGAGGTGCTGCCCCATGGACATTGTGAATCCCAAGTACATGTGAGCCTGATGCTGCAGTGTCGGCAACCAACAGGACAGAGAGCAGAGGCTTCCATGGGGAGGGCCGGCCTTGTCCATCTCCCTGGAGCAGCTCCCGGTGTTTGTAAGATAAATTGCATTTTGATCTTGAAGCCTTAACCAGTTTTCATCCTTGAACTTTTGGATGGAAAGCAGTGTCAGTCTTCCTCAGCTTTTCAAATTCTAATTCATAGATTCATACAATCGTTGGAGCTGTAAGGGAAAAGGCCATCTAAACCAACTCCCCTGCAATGAACAGGGACAGCTACAGCTGAATTCCTGAATGCATTGCCCCCTTGGAAAGATATTTATGTGTTAAAAGCAAACAAACAAGCAAAAGAAACCCCATCATCAAAGACTTAACACCCCACCCCTGCTTCTGTAACTGCACTGAATGCTCTTCGTTGTCCCCACCACCACCTCCCCAGTCCACTCGGGCAGCCAGAGGTATTTTTGGTTGCGCTGGGAGCTCTCGAGTCCCTGGGCAGCAATAGTGAGCTCATTCAGCATGCTGCTCGGGCAGCCAGCGTGAGCCCGCGGTGTCACCGTTAGTCAGCGTGTCGGGGGTGGGGGGCTCAGTTTGGTCCTGGTTTCTGATGCTTGTGTCTGTGCTGCCATGCTTCCCTGCACAGGGAAACAGGCTGCGGCGTTTTGCCTTTTTCCCTGACTGCGTGCTGGGGGACTCCGAGCTGTTGTCAGCAGACAGCATGCCAAGGTGGCTCTCCCCGCGCCCTCTGGTTGGCGTTGGCAGGAGTTACGAGGCCTCTTGCTGCAGCGAGGAAATCTGGATGGTGCCTGGAAGGCTGAGAGCAAACCCCGGCTGGTCTAAATAGTTTATAATTTTGGTGGTGGAATGATAAACCCCCAACGAAATGTTTTCCTGACTCGAGGAGCAGTAAAAATAGTAGGAAGGGTTGGACAGTACACCAGAGATGCGCGTCTGCTGTAGGATATTGCTGCTCTTGAATGTCCCCGGACCCTTTTGGGGCCCTTTTGAAGGGCATGTTTTAAAAACAAGCTGTACTGCTGTTAACAGTACCATTAGGGGTAGAGAGTGTTTATTTCCCTGTGCTCAGGGTGGAGAAGATTATATGGGGAAAGGAGCATAGGAAAGGACTTGCAGGGATCTTTTTCTTGTGTCAGAAAGTTCCCAGCTCCAGCATTGACTTCTGCATCCTACAAAGGTGGTGGTACACTCTGCCAAGGCAGAAAAACTTTCCCTCCTCTGCCTGCCCCGGTGGGAGAGGTAAACATGGGTATCCTTTGCACGGTCCCTCCAGTGAGCCTGCCAAAAAGCTGTGCTAGCCATAAAGGGAGCCTGTTAGTGTGCTGTTACTGCCTTATCTGCGGGAATCTCTCCTTTTTTTCTCCCTGCCAACATTTTCTTTCCTCCCTTTGCTTCCTCCAGTTTATTGTTCTTCCTCCTTCTGCACAGCCTTCTCGTTACCTTCAGAAAATCTCCTGTCATGCCCAGGTGCTCTGTGGGCAGTGGAGATGGGGCTGCCCCATCCCACTGCTGCCCCGTTGCAGCACCCTGCTGAGCTGTACAGAGGGGAGAGGGGCTCCCTCCCAGGGTTTCCTTCTTTAATAAACTTGGCCGGGTGTTGTTAAATCGATGGGAGCACCAGGCAGCGATTGAGATGCTGTTTTTAATAAGTTAAGCAATCATCTTGAATTCATTACTGCTTCTAAAGCCACTTAGGTAAGTCAGTTAAAAAAAAAAAAAGAAAAGAAACAGAAAAACAACAAACAAGAAAACCCGCAAACCAATAAACCCACAGTCCTTCTCCCCCCCCGTATAAAACCAAAAGATCCTAATTCTGAAATAAAATGGAAAACAGCTTGCCATTAAAAACTGCAGCAACGTGAGGGAGTAGAAGTGTACTCAGTGTTGGAACATTGCGTGCGCCTTTCCCTGTGCCCTGCCTGGTTTTTGGCATGGGATGCTCTGTGCCTAATGGGGATGGGAGCACTTTGGTGCAGGTTAAGTGTTGCTGCTTCACATGCACTGAGTGTTGGGGGTGGGAGGGGTTTGCCTGGGGTGCAGGGCGGTGCGGTATGGTGTTTCTCAGGGCATCGTGTTGTTTTGGTGTGATGTTAGAGATATCAATGAGGGGTGCCCTGACCCTTGGCAGGGAGTGAGCCCTCTCTGAAGGGAACGAGCTTCACACTCGCCATGTTCACCTCTTAATGTCAGTGCAGCTTGTGCATGTTAGCAGCAGCACTGCGCACAGCTTTCCAGTGGGATAAGAGCAAGTGCAAGTGCTTTGTGTCCCCAGTGTTAATCGTCCTACATCACAGCCTACTGGAAGGCACTTGGAATAAGCACACCTGGAACATATTTCTTTGCAAGCCACATCTCAAAGCTCCCTCCCGCCAGCCCCACTCTGTAGTAGATGTGAAGGCAGCGGCTGTCCCCTTCTGCCCCTCCTGTGTCCTGGCCCCTCGCCGTTCCGTGCAGCCACCACTCCCAGCTTGATCCCTGGCCGCCAGCCCACGCCAACGCAGTGCTCACGTAGCGGGGATGCTGCCGCGCGTGGCGGGGGGCTCGGCCCTGGTGAGCAGCCAGCGCCACTTGGCACGCAGAACCGAGGGCTTTGCTTGCTCTGCTTGCAGATGAGGTTTCCTTGTGATGCGGCTCGGCGAGTTTTGCAGGCAGGCAGCACGCAGTGCTGGCTGCAGCCATCCTTCTCTCTCTAGACTTGTGATCTGCCGGGCGCAGCAGCTTTTCTGCTCAGCAGCCTAAAGGGAGGGAGATGAGCGCAGCACTGAGCTCCGTAGCTGTGGCTGCTCGCCCCTGGGCTTGGCTGCCCTCACAGCATTTCAGTTCCCTGCTCCTCACCATCCTGGCAAATGATGGGGCTTAGCACATCTTCATTACTTGGGGGACAATAGGTTCTGCTTCCAGACTGCTCCCCGTTACGTACAATAAATTTTAAAGGCAGTCTGAATGTGCCTGTGCTGCGCAGCACGCTGCTAAATGGGCAGAGATTTGGAGCGGCAGAGTGACTTGCGGCAAAACGATGTTTGTGAGGCATCGTGCAAACTCCTGCTTTCTGTTACAGGGCTGTAATTATTGTACTGGCCCTCAAAACGCGCGAGGCCGTGAATAGCTGCAACAGAAATGCCTGCCCTGAGCGGTCTGACTGTGAAAAACCGAGAGGGGAAGGAGCGATGTGCGAGTGAAACTGACAATGAGACGATTGACAGCTGTATTAATAGCGTTATTCGCTATAAATAACTTTGGTCTGAAGTCAGAAGTTTCTTTCCAAACGCATTTGCATAATTCTTGAGTCAAAGTGTAACGCCACAATCTTTTTTTCCTTCTTCCTAGACCAATCCATGACGCAGTAGAAAATGATCACTTAGAAATTGTCCGCCTGTTGTTGTCCTACGGTGCTGACCCAACACTTGCGACGTACTCGGGGAGGACCATTGTGAAGATGACCCACAGCGAGCTTATGGAGACCTTCCTCACGGGTGGGTGGCTTCTGGGTGCACATGGCCATGGGGCGGTGTTTCCCAGCCCCAGGAAGTCCTACTCCTTCTTCCTCGAAGGGGGCTCGCAGAGCTCCCCTTCATGTGCAAAAGCACAGCAAAAGTTTCCCGTGGTCTTGCTTTTTTTCCATGTATTAACTTGGTTTTTTTGCAAGTTCTACTTCATTCTGTATCTCACAACACTATGTCCATGTTCTTCTCTTCAGACTGTGTCCATGTTCTTACATACTTTAAGCATTTTCCCATTAGTCTTGACGAAAGACACTTGTATTAGGACACCAGTACATCTTGGTGTCTTGAATTCCAGTGTTTTCCCACCAACTCAAGGTTCAAATCTCACAGGTTATGTCTGTATAGTATACTTGGCTCTCCTAAACACAGCTGTAGGGAAAAACCTTCTCCATCTGCTTCTTCGTGGCCAGTGCTTCACCCCCAAGTCGATGCCCATAGTAACTGCGGGCCAAGAAGCATGGCACATCCCGCATCTCACAGAAATACAAGGTCACTGTCAGTTACTGCAGCTTAAGGTCAAATCTATCCTTGTCAGACCCAGGGTGGATACGTGATGTCATACAGTTATCCATGGTCATGGTTTCATGTGATGGGAGAAGGGATGCAGGGAGAAACAAATTGCAGGCATGTTTGTGAGCATGGCATGTGCATGACGTCTTCCGTAGCGCGTGCGTCAGGAATACGCTGTACTTGTTCTGGTGGAAGGCTTGAGGTACTTGTGGTGGAACTCCGTATGACACACGGTCTGCTAAACGTGCCAGCTTTTTGTTCTCATCAGTATGCTTTTGTTGTTGTTTTTTCCTCTCCAGAGTATTTAACTGACCTGCAAGGTCGAAGTGTTGATGACCCTGGTGTGTACTGGGATTTCTATGGAAGCTCTGTGTGTGGTAAGCAAATGTTACCCTTTATCTCTTTGTATGTGGAGACTTCCAAAGCATGCAGCAGGTGGGGGTGGAGGCTGACCCGTTTTTGTGGCAGAGGAAGTTAGGAAGGAAGCAAACCGATTTTATTTACAGATTATATTATTAGAAGGGAAGCAAGATCTGCAGCGGTCTCTTAAATGCTGACTTGGCCTCTTTGTTCAATTTTATTTAGATCCGAAAGATGAGTCTGGATTTGATGTCTTGGCAAACCCCCCTGGCCCCGGTGAGGAAGATGAAGACGGCTTTAGTGACGTGTTTGAGTTTGAATTTTCAGATGAGCCTCCCTTGCCGTGTTACAACATACAAGTGTGTCTCTCTCAGGGGTAAGAACACATACAGGTTTTGGGCTTGGGATGGCAAGCAGCTTGTCTCTGCTGCGTAGCAGAGTGAATGACATTTGAATACAAATTCCTCCCCTTGTTCCAGCTGGACACCTTGGGATAATACCCCCAAATGTAAGCGCTTCTAGTGCTTTAAATTGGCATTAATGTCTGTAAGGTGTTCTTAATTTTATTTAATGGACTTTTCTGCTTTGCTGAGCGGATGTGCTTTTGAGATTGTCAACATGACAGTGCTGCAGCAGAACTGGTTTAAACTCTGAATGAGGTCAGACACAAACACCTTACAGAAGATTCTGTGATAATAATAGGAAGCAAAGACCTAAAAAGTTTTATTCTGTATTATATTCAAGATATAAATTAGCTTAGTAAACAGCTACCATTTGTCATTTGCACCATTTTGATGACAGCTGTGGGAAAAGTAGTTCTAAATACTAATCACGCAGGAGGGCAGGTTTTAGCATGTTCTCATTATTTGGGTGATTGATGTAACTCAAGTTTTCTGAGCGGAAAAGTAGGAAGATTAAATTAAAGAACTGTCTTCTTAATCTGAAAAACAATTCTCCAATGGCTTGTTTTTCAAATCAAGACCTCTGGAAGTCAGAGGTGCTGAAACTCAGGTTCTCACTGTTGGCCATGCCCTGACCTGCTGCCAGGTGAAAGTTTGAGACGTTGGTATGGCTGCTGGCACACATGCTCACGAAGCCCAGGTTTGCAGGCTCCAGCACCTGCATCCGCAGTGTGCCCCGGGGCGAAGCTCTTGGCTTGGAGGGCGTGGTTTGTTTGTGTGGGGTGGGCAGGGCTCTGTCACACAGGAGTGGGGCGGTGGAGGGTTAAGTAGCTTCATGTCGGTTGTTGGAACCTTTTTCTCCTTTGCCTCCGTAGCCCGCGAAACTGGCTCTTGCTCTCAGACGTGGTAAAGAGGCTAAAAATGTCATCTCGCATCTTCCGCTGCAACTTCCCCAATCTGGAAGTCGTCACCATCACGGAGGCAGAGTTTTACAAACAGACTTCTCTCAGCCAGTTGTTCGCTTGTGCTACGGACCTTGAAGCGTTTAACCCAGAAAGCAAAGAGCTGTTGGACTTGGTAGAGTTTACAAGCGAACTCAAGACTTTGCTGGGCTCCTCGCTTCACTGGTTGCATCCACACGAGGACCCTCCCTTCGACATCCTTTGGTGAACCAACAGGCCGATTAATGTACAGTGCTATATACAGTTACTTCTTTATGTATATGTGTTCAAATGCAATTGTTTCTGTAAAGAAAGGACACTATTAAATATGAAAATATCTTTCCTTTATATAAGAGATCTGAATTCCAGTTGGATGGATTTTGGAAGAATTTTTTTTTAACTTCAGTCAGTTTTTACAAAATTGTTATATAATGTTTCTTTAAATGCACACAGGCTTTGGGATAAGTTTGTTATTACTTGGAACATTTTTTTTTTTTTAGAGAACACACCCACACATTGACTTTGTTTCATACAAAGCACTGATTACACAGAACATACTTTTTATAGGTGATGTGATCAAAGTCATGTGGCTTGTTTGGGAGATAGGATTCGGTAAGGCACTTGGTGATATTATTTTTGTTTTTTTGTTTACAGAATTACCTGCTTTGGCCAGGTAAGCACTATTGAATATAATTCAATAGTTTGTAATATAAATTAAACCATATCCATACGCATCAACTAATTGTAAGAACTTTTATATCCTAATTTAAAAGCTGTGAAATTTAGTTTTCACACATCAAACCGGATTGTTTATATATGTTTAAACATTTTATGCTCTTTATTTAAAGAAGACTTTGAACTATTTTTTCTGTACCTTGTAAAATATTGAAAAACTAACATATGTTGAAGTTGCTTGAAACTGTACATAAACTAAATTTTCTGAATTGTGTGTTTATGTTTGAGATCTGTGTTTTAACTTTGTAAGTAAATCTCCTGCCTTTGTATTTATATTTTACAAAAATTTTCTTAAAGGCAATAAAACTGTTGAGAAATGAAGATGCTAAAGCGACTCCCATTAATTCCGTGCATGACTGTGAAACGAGCTCTGACTTACTAATGTTTATGAAAGGAGGCTCTGCGTGCATTTCCTGCAGAGCAGAGCTGAGCAGGCACAGGTGCTCGAGAGTGGTTTGTGAAATCTGAGGTAGAATCTACATTGACTTTCTAAATTCAAGGTTACAAGAAAACATTGGGAGCCCTTTATGGGACAGAGGCTTAAAAGCAGTGCTCACAATACTTTCTGCATTGCCTTTTAGTTAAAGGATTGTGAATAGGTTCAATTATTTTTCCTCCTTTGTCATCTTTTTAAGTTGAATTGACTGAATTTTCTTTTCAGCGGTGTCTGCAGAGGGGAGGAAAATAGTACAAGGGTAAATCATTAAATACAAAGCGCTGTGTGCACACTTTGGGGTAACTGAAACAGGAGAATTTTTTGGGGAACAGAAGCTTGATGTCGTATAGCTCAGGAAATTGCATCTTAAGAAGCTGGGCTCGCAGGGCTCGGACAAACACTGCAGTGCTTTGGGGGGGCATTTCGGGCCCCTTGCTTCCTCCCTGCCCCGCAGGCCAGCAGGATACAGGCACATTGCCTCATTTGCCCGGCTCCTTGCGATCCTGAGATGTCCTCCTGAGCATCTCCCCTCAGTCAGCCCTGCATGCTCCCCATGCCCGGTACAGTTGGGCCTCCTCCATGCTGGCACTCGGCCCTGTGCTCAAATACAGTAACAGCCGCACGCTGCTGTCATGCAGGCACGCCTGCATGCTAAAAATAGGGTGGTGGCAGGGACACCTGACCACGGTGCAGTCCCTTGATGTAACGTGACCGTTTTATCCCTGGGGTGTGCTATTTTGTAATGGCGGCGTGCTTGGGAGAGCAGAGGAGACTAGGCCAGGCCTACAGGCCTCACAGGGAGGCTTCCCTGACATCATGGGCCTTGGGGTATGAACTCCTTCTTGCCTCACACAGAGGGCTGGGCTCTGCTGGGAAGTGTCCCCTTTGGGCTGAATAACCCACATGTTTCTCTGTGGAGCAGTCCCCCAAAGGCTGAGCCCAGGCACCCGCGGGAAGCTCATTGTGGCCTATGGTTTGCAGGATCACAGGATGTGCGCCCAGCAGCCAGACTCACCCCCAAAAGCAGATTGAAGATGGCTTCTCCCTTCGTTTCTGTGCTAATGATGACCCCATAGATGGGACCTGTGGCTTGTGTGTTAATAAGAGCAACGTGTCAGGGAGCAGCAAATGCAGACAGCTGCCATTCCCAGGCCCTGCATGCGGGACTGCTGTTAGACATTCAGCTTCATTACTTTGTTCACGCAGGAAAAAAGCCCACATTGCTGCTTTAAAACTTGTACAAATGCAAACTAACTGAAAAACAGAACATCCTTATAGCACTGCTTGCAGTATTTGCAGTTCTGTGTGGGTCCTGTGTTGGCAGGAGTAAGCTTGACACGCTACACAAGACATGAGCAGAATGCCACAGTCAGGAAGAGGAATATTGGTTCCTTTCTCAGTCACCATTGCATTTCTGCTGAGGAGATTCAGGAGAAGAAAGTGACTGGAAGTGAGCTTGTAGGTGAAAAAATCCCCAAACATAAGAGAAGATGAAGCTCTTTGAAGTAACCTAAGAAGTGTCCCACCCAGGTCTTGCTCATTACGCATTTCACCCTTTAGCGTGCTTTGCATGGCTTCACCTTGCTTGCAGATTGCACCCTCCTGCAGGCAAGGTGTGTGCTGAAGTACTGCCAGCAATGCTGCCTTCTGCCTTAGGGCTGGAGTGAAGGCAGCATGTGGTTATTTCTGGTTTGCCAGCCCAGAAGCAAACCTCCACACTGCATGTACTTTTTTGCTCCAGCAGACCGAAGTGCCGGTGGCTGGCTGCTCTCTTGAGCCAGGTATGAAGTACAATTCTGCCACTAAATAGATTTTCCTTTTGTTGTCACATTAATTTGCAGTTCATTAATAGTGACAGCAGTGAGGTACTGCACTGAAACATATTTGCATATTCATGACTAACTTATTATTAAACAAATAAGATTTCCCTAGCTTAGGAAGCACCCAGAGTAATGCCACATTGTACATTATATCAACCTGGATGTTTTATTTTCTCCTTAATAGGTTAATAGATGCAAAGGGTGCTCTTTTTTTAAAATAAGTGTGTGTCTGTGAAATAAGATGTAATTTAAAATATCAGAATCGTTTAAACAGCAATCCATTAACAAACCTGCCAATAACTGAGCGGGAAAACCTATTGCCCAAATCAATTAATCCATTCTAACTTTTTGCATCTGTGGGGATTCTGGGGACAGTGGTGACAGGATGCTTCATCCCATGCTCAAGAAACTGGAAAAGCCCCCATAGTTCAGCATCTGCTGTGGGCAAGAGGAAGAGGGGATGCCGAGAGTGGGGAATCTTCCTCTGGAGTGCATTTTTGGCTCCCTTGCTTCTGACCATGAAGGTCATTTCCCATGAAACAGCATGATTTTTTTCTGTCAGGCTGTTCAAGACTAGCCGGCTTGTGTATCAAGCCCTTCTTTATATCCCTTTTGCATCTGTACTTTTCATTCCTTTCTGTCTCTTTTAGCAATGTTCAAGGCACTGGGCATAATTGCTTGTGCAGGAAGCAGCTGGTCATTGCAGTGCTCCTCTCAGCCCTCAAGTTATTTTTTCCTGGCTCCACTTTCCAGAGGTGTTGCCTAACCATGCGACCAAATGCAGTTCTGACCCTTTCCTGCTGTTCCTGCTGTTAACCGTGTGACTCACAGCCATCCCTCTTGCAAGAATGATCCCTTCTCTTATCAGGAGATAGCTTTATTTGCATAGAATCATTAAGGTTGGAAAAGACCACTAAGAGCACCTAGTCCAAGTGCCAGCCATCACACCATGCCCACTGACCACATCCCTCAGTACCACACCCACACGGCTCTTGAACACTGACAGGGACAGTGACTCCACCATTCCCTAGGCAGGATGTGGGATCTGTCCTTAGCACGGTGTCCTATATCAGGTCCTTTTAGGGCTGCAGCCTGGTCTCTGCTGCTTTGTGGTTGCAGCCATTTCAGTGTGCTGAGGATGCAGAGATGTCAACATGCATGGCAGACACTTGTGACGTCAGAGACTGTGCTTTGTATTTTTAGCTGTTGCAATATTGAGGAAAAGGCTCCTTAACGAAAATCCTTTTCCAGGGTGTCACAAAGCTCCCATTTAAGTACAGCCTATGCAAAGGTGAGTCCTGACAGGCCTCCTGAAATGGAAAGGGCAGATTATTTAACCACTGATCAACACTAATAACTCATAGCAAATGCAGTATGCAAATTGAGAGTGTGTGCTGGAGGGGCTCTGCATGGACAGCCTGGCCTGGCTGTTCTCAAGATACCACCATGAATGACAGAGAGGGGCTGCCACTGTATTGGGCAATCAGTGACAGAGCACCGCTAGAATAAACCCAGCAGTTGGAAATGGGATATCTTGCTACGGCATCTTAGGGAAAATATTGATTTTAAGTGTCTTCGAGATGCACCAGTCTACAAAAATCAATAAAAAAAGAAATATCCCCTTTCTGAGTTGGGCTTAGCTTAGCTCATATTCGTGGAAGAGCTAGAAAGGAATGAAAACTGTGATGGTCGCAGAGAGCTGAAGAGAGTTTAGATATGCACACTGTCTAGTCTTGCACAGCCCGATGGAAGTAAAATCATGCTACTTCATGGGAAATGCAGAGAGAAGCATGGCGTGGGGAGCTGTGAAGAGTGAGGACTCATCCTTTTGCTCCTCAGCTCTGAGTCACGGGATGGCTTTACACCAGCATGGAGAATTTGGAGCCCCTCACTATAGGGCCAGCTCAGTGTGGTGATGGCTGCAGTCGCCCTCACACTGCTGAGGGTCGTGGTCTCCATGCTCCCCCATGAACTGGTGACTGTGACGTACCTGGCAGAGCCATGTGCTTAGACTTGGGAACACGGCAAGGGGGAAGGGCCGGACAGCATAGCCTTGCCCTATTGGTGGCAGTGTGGCATTGCCTCAGCTCAGCTGGCACGGAGGGATGGCAGTGTCACCTGCCTCCTTAACCTTGGATGCTCAGCACAGCCGCCAGCTCCCAGTGGAGCCCTTAACAGCCCAGCGACCAAAAGTGCCTGGTTCCCAAGGGGTTACCTCGCCTGAAGTGGCTGCCGTGCCCAGGGAGACCCGTGCCTTTGATTACCCCTGTTTTCAAAGGCTTAGAAGTGAGCCTGATTAGCAAAGTCAACAAAGAGATGCAAATAACGCTGCATCAAAAAGGTGCATTGTTAGTTTTCAAGGCAGTGCCCTGGGTAGTGGCAGGCAACAACTGCCGGCAGAAGGAAACCATTCACCCCTGCAGCTGCCCTGATGCAGCGACGTTGTTTGGGGTATTTGACGAGCACAGCAGGGGCCGTGCCAGGGGCAGAACGGACTGGACACACATCCAGAATGCCTCTTCCGGGCTATTTCCACAGCCAGACGTCAGCT
Organism: Callipepla californica brunnescens; assembly: GCA_023055505.1. Classification (NCBI taxonomy): domain Eukaryota; kingdom Metazoa; phylum Chordata; class Aves; order Galliformes; family Odontophoridae; genus Callipepla; species Callipepla californica. The sequence goes on along the minus strand of JALIRH010000133.1, from coordinate 740,634 downwards.
CAAACATGCAGCCCTGTGCTCAGCCCGTGTTTGAGCATCTGGCTGAGCTTCTGACAACATCAATGTCCTTCCAGCCTACCGTCTCCCTTAGCCTCACTCGTGCTAACCCTCAGGCTGCTTTGGAGGCAAAGCAGGGTGCAAGAGCTGTCACTCGCTCAGCTGCTGCCTGGAGGAGGGGGAGAGGGACTCTGCTGCAGGGCTGCAACTGCAACACAGCAGCTCCATGCACACCTCTCTGCTGCTGCCAACGCTGCTGCTGCTAGCTCAGGAGCACGCAGGAATGCAGTGTCCTGGGCAATCTGTTTGTGAAGGTGTAAGGTATTTTTTTAAGTACACAACTGAGACTTCTGCAGGGCTCTGTCTTTTTGCAAAGTAAATTTATTTGACAGGTTTATTTCTTTATCAGGTATTTGTCTAACCCTGTGACACCAGGAGAACTGATTTCTTGGTACAAATGTTAAAATGCAGACTCTCAGTGGTGTGTGCGGCCACAGCCGATGTCCAAAATATCCTCACTCCAGGTTCACTGAAGAATCCCAGGGACTCAGCATGGAAACTGGGGACCCCAGAGCTGCTGGGAAAGCTGCATGGTGATCTCACTGCAGCACCACGGTGTGCAAGAGCTGGGAAGGGAGATGCCTGAGCTGCAGGGCTGGACATGGCCTGCTGCTAGGGCTTGGCTGCCACCTGTTTTTGGAGTGGGTGCTGGCAGCCTGGCTGAGCAGCTGGTGGAGTCAGGGGTTAAAAACATGCCTTCTGCAAGGGGTGCGTCCATCCAAAACCACGGGGGAGATGAGAAACACCTTTAGAGCCTGAAGGTTTTGCAGCACCACCAACTGATCAAATAAAAAGACGTGAATCATAAATCAATGTAATTTAAAGCAGATTTATTTAGAAATTGAGATTGGGCACTGAGGGGCTCATTCAAATCACTCTAGCTTACCATCAGCACTGGCTGCCCTCGCACAGCCTCCTGCAGCTGTGCCATAGCTCTTCCTCAGGCCTCAGCGCACGGAAAGGAGATGCTGCAGCTCTGCACAATGTGTTTATATGAGTGGATATTCAAGGGGCTGGCTGCCCGTCCTCAGCTGTGCAGGAGAGCCTGTGCCCAGAGCCAGCTCCCTGCTCCCATCAGGCCTGCAGCCAGCCTGCAAACACATTCGTTTTTCTAAAACAGCACCCGAGAGCTTGAGCAGCACTACCACTAGGGCATTTATCAATTTTTCAGCATCGCTCCCGCTCCCTCCCCAGCTCGCTGAGATTTGCATACCTGTTAATCCTTTCCCTCCTGCAATAATTCTGTGACAGATAGGGAAATTATTTCTGAGCAATAACTCCTTGACTCGAAAGCTGTGGAAGACCCTGCGTGCTTGGAGCAGAGACCTTGAGCAAGTGGAAGCAGGAGACCTGACCTCCCATGTCAGGGCACTGAGGAAAGCTAGTATGGAGCCTGTGACACAGAGCCTTGCCAGCGCCAGCAGCACTGTCCCCAAAGCCCCCTTGCCCCTGGCAGAGATTTGCCTCTAGAAAGCTGCTGATGCTGCTGTTCCCTACTGGCAGCGTTTCCCCTGCAGCAAAGCTGCTTCCTGTGGGAGAGCGGAGGCAAACCTGAGCCCTGGAGGGTTTCATTTCTCCGTGCAGCACTGCTGGGACAGCCTGGAACGCCATCCCCTTCCTGCACACACTGAGACCAAACACCCTGTGGCAGAACTGTGCCTACAGGATTTGAGTGGCTCCTGGTAATGCTCCACCACTTCTAGCCAGCAAGAAGCTGCAGAAAAACGTTTGAACCGAGCAGTTCAATTCTTACTAGCTACTGTTGTCTTTATCTTTTCCCCCCGTCTTTTTTAGTTCATTCTGAATCATAGAATCATGCAATCATAGAATAGCTTGTCAGAAGGTACCTTAAAGCCCACCCAGCCATGGGCAGGGCTGCCCCCAGCAGCTCAGGCTGCCCAGGGCCCCATCCAACCTGGCCTTGAGTGCCTGCAGGGATGGGGCACCACAGCTTCTCTGGGCAGCTGTGCCAGCACATCACCACCTTCCGGGTAAAGATTTTCCCCCTAATGTCAAAAGTAAATCTCCTCTCTTTTAGTTTAAAGCCATTCCTCCTTATCTTATCACTATTAAACCATGTAAAAAGTCGGTCCCCCTCCCCTGAATGACATCTCCCCCAGTAAAAGGCCTAAAGGTGGGCCAGTCATGTGCAGGGAGAGAAAGAGCAAATCCCTCCAGAGGTCCCTGGAAAAGCCCAGCTAGTTTTTCTCATCCTCCTACCTCCTCTGTGATGAGGAAGGGACAGACCAGGGGGTAGGGAAGGAAGGGCAGCGGGGTAATGAGTAGGTGGTGGGGAGCCCTGGGGAGATCGCTGCCCTTATTTGGAGTCAGTGGCGTGGGTGGACAGCAGAGGGAAACACGGGAGAAGAGCAGGAAACTGGGGAGGAAACTTTTATCACATGATAACAAGACACAAGAGCAAGCCCCCAAACAGCACACAATGCTTAGTGGGAAAGTGAAAAAAAATACCCCAGCAAGCTGCAAAACCACGAAGAGAAAAATGTATATATATACAGTTGAGGTTTGAAAGCTGCACCTTGGAAGGTTCTGGCATCAACACTGCATCCTCACGTGCCACATGTGACCCTCCTTGCTCCCTGTCTGGGAGGAGAGGGGTGATGCTCTCTGCCATCTCTGGGGCACAGCACATCTGGAGCGGCACGGCACGGCGGGGCATCGCCTGACAGGCACGCTGCCGGCTGCTGGATGGCTTGCTTAATCAGGCATTTACAGTGAGGTCGAGGAGGTTCCTCTTTCTGGACTATATTAAGGCTCGTGCAACGGCTTGAGGGTGGGGGTTAGAGGACGACAACGAGTTGTGAAAGAGCAGCACGGCAGAGCCTGCGAGCGGCTACGGCTTTTTGGCAGCGTTTCAGAAAATGGGGTGGTCCAGTTAGGGAGCTCAGGAAATTGTCTGAGCTAGATTAAACATTTTCTAAAACCTTCTGGGTGCTTGAGAGCTGACTTGAAAGTTGGCAAAGTTAAATAAAACAAATGCTAACGCATTCCCCTCGATTTATTTTGTTATGGGGCGAGCACGAAGTCAGCCTATTTTTCACCGTTGCGAATGTCCCCTTGCGTCTGAAGGCACGAGGATCTGCGCGGTGAAATCCCACGTCTATCGCTCGGCCGTGCAGGAGGCCACGTGTGACACACAGGAGCTTTTGAGCACATTTGGAAAACCATAAAATACATCCCTTTCAGGCATAAAACGGGATTTCTCGCTAATTGGAGCTTGGGTGTAGAGGAGTCTCTATGGGTCTGCGGCTCGCTGGAGTCTGGCTTCAGCCACAAAGCCACGAGGCATGCCGTGGCAAGGAGCCTACCCTGAGCCTGTTTGCCAGTAGCTGCGCACTGTCCTGGAGGAGAAAGGGCTGCTGCAGCGCAGGCGAGAGCAGCACCGTTTTTCCCTGGCAGATCTCGAATCCCACACAACGGCAGCAATGAAAAAACACAATGAGGTTTCTCTCTGGGGAGGACGGCAGTGCCAAAACCCTCGGTGCCTGAGCAAAGCAAGGAGCCCCGTTGTACTCGTGCCCACAGCGGGCAGTGTGACCTCCAGCTGGGGATGTACCTGCTGCTGTCTCATGGGGAAAGCCGCCACTGGTGGAATCGGAGGCAATGTCGGGCACGGAGCAGATGTGGGCAGCTTCCTTGCTCCACGGGAATGAGGAAGTAGGGAACCCGTTTAGGCAAACGGTCCCACATCAGTCTTAGCCTGACGTTTTTGCCTGTGCCCGATTCCCCGCGATCTCTGCAAAAAAAAGGTAAATTGAACTCCGCTTCATTGACGGAGCCCAGCGCTATCAGTTATATCTGTCTTCGTGGCAGAGCTGCTTTGGGTGAGAAAAGAAAAGCAGTATGGCCCCAGGAGAGAGACAGAAATCAGAACATAAATGCAGGTATCAAAGCAGAAAAATGCAGAGAGCGGCAGTAACCCAGGGTATGTTGGAGAAGAAAACAAACTCTTATCACAGTCAGAGCAGAGGAAGCCATCCCGCTGAAGGGAGGAGACGAGGAGGACAGCTGACATCCTGCAGAGAGAGGCTCGGAGGCCCGGGGGAGGGCGGCACAGCCCCAGAGGCTTGGCACCGGCAAGGCTGCAGCTCTCACAGATGCAGAGGTTCTCCCGGCGCTGCTGCTGACAGGCAGCCCGGCCAGGCAGCCAAGCTAGCAATTACCGGGCAGATGCGGAGGCTGAGAGCAGGTGTGTGCGCATGGGTATTTTTAAATGGTGCGGTTTACAGACTCCTTGCCATCCGCCTAGTCCCGGGAGAAAGCGAGAGCCTAAACACCCACCTGGACTCCGGTCTGATGAAAATGAATTATTAAACGGAGTGGAGATTTATTGTCTCCTAAAAAATTTATTAACAGGGAGAGGAGAACAACTTTCCGCATGCGTAGCGTCGGGTGGCAGGGGCAAGGAACTGAAGTTCTGCCGCTGAACGAGGTCTGCTCTCAGGAGGTAGCCTGCCTCTGACCACACCATGGTCAAGAGCGTGCCAGCTCCCTGTCTGCAGCCGGTCCTTTTCAGCATCTGAAGGACACTGGGGACAGACTGAGCAGAAATGCTCAGGATACTCACCCTTTCAGCACAGAAGCCATTTGGCAGTCACAAGTGAGGAGAACTTTGGCTTAGACCTTTGAAAGCCAAAGGGAAGCTTTTGCCTTGCATTTGGAAGGAACGACCTTGGATCTGCCCTAGGCACTGGATTTCTAAGACATCCCATTTTTGAAAGGCAGGAATGAAGAAGCATGCTCTGACCTCTGGCAGAGAGGGAGTGATGCTGTGGGGACGAGGAAAGGAGCACGGATCCAAGGGAGGATTCCCAGCAGTGAGTCAGAGGGGGAACTGTTAAAAATAGCTCAGGGAATAGGGACGACGTTCTAAAAGAAAACACTCTGTGAAAAGAGGATAAAATAAAATCAGTAAAAGCTGGAGCAGCAGTAGTGAGATAGAGCTAAAACTGAAGACAAGGAAGCAAAGGTAGAAGGGAATACAAAGAGAGGATCCCACCAATCACCGTGCTGTAGGTAATGTTTTACCACCAAGGCTTATTGGAGGGATTGCTATTTCTAGTAATCTGCGAGTGCTGTCTGCAGTGGCAGGTGGGGATGAACGTGCTTTCCCTCCTGACTGTATTATGATGCCTGAAATAAATACAGATTTTTCTTTGGAAAAGCTGCCAGTTACGTTATTCGTGTCAGAGCGAGGATGCTTGAGGCAGAAATGCTAAAGGAAAGCCCGGTTCCGATGTTTAGATCGCACGAGCACACCCTCTTGCAGTTCACCTACATCTGGAAAGAAGACAGAAAATTAGCAGTGTAACCTTTGGAAAGCTGATTGCAAGAACATTTTCCCATTAATGCTGCTAGTGGGATTGTGATTGCATTGTTTGAGGTAGCCACAATTGGCCAACTAGCAAAGCTGAACTGCATTCTGTATAAAAACACTGTGCTTTGATTGCTGCCTGAAATATAGGTCTCAGTAAGAGAGGTGTCAAAGACAGCTTGGACACACAGGATCTTGCTTTTCTGGTGCCAAGAATCCACCTGTCAGCGTTCAGCTACCAGGTGTGACACTGAACAGGCAGTGCAGTGCTGGTTCGCAGGTGGGAAGGTGAGCCCGTGTCATGGTCCAAAGAGCATGGCCAGATCTGGCCTGCTAGTCAAGAGCATCAGTGCACAACACTGCCTATCAGAATCTCAAGCTGATTACTGATGAGGTACGTGGCAAACCAGAGACAAAATATTTTCTAAAACGTAATCACCTTGTTCACCTCCGGTTTAATCACACTCTGGGAAGTACTTTCTGGTGAGTCCACCTCACATCTCAGATAGTAAGGAGTAAAAATTCCTGCTTGTGCCCCTACCCTGTGGAATACTGTAAGACAGCAATTACTTCACAAATTTTTATTCCGCCCTTCAGTGCCCAAGCCTATGAAAATGGATGCAGCCATTTGTCTTGTTCCTTCTCCCTCCTTCTCCAGGGGCTCTATCACTCAAGCAAATTACAATTAGTATGAAAGGGACTAAAACCAGAACGTTGCTAGATTTCCCATGGATACATCCTCACTCCTCATGTGCTATTGACCTCTGATTGTCCACTTACTTCTGTATAGGAAGGGAGGGAGGACCCCATTCTGACTACACCTGGCGTTTTCTTCTGAACTTTTGTTTTTCCTGCCTGCGATTGAACCTCGTTTTCAAGCGCACAACATTCCATTCATGTATGCAATGGTGACGCTGGCCGCACTGCTCTCAGTGCAACAGAAGCAATTTGCTCGTGTTGATTTACTATAATAGCTAGTGTCTTTTCTTGTCCGAGTTGTGAATTTTTGCTTGTTTCTGCTGAAACACACACAGATGCATAATGACGTTTCTGCTGCTCAGAGCTGTGACTGAGTCCAGAAGAAGGCATCTTGGAGCGCTGACAAAAGCTGCAAGGGAAGCCTCACTCTGACCCTGTGGCCGTGGTTTACGAACCAGATGGTAACTTCTGTGTAGGGATGGCCTTTAGCCACACTAAGACACATATTTGCAGTAGACCTGGCCAGCTGATAAAGACTGTATTTGCAAACAGACAAGTTTGTCAAGAAAAAAAAGATCCAATTTTTAAGTGTGTTTCACTGGAAACCGTATCGCAACCAAGTCCAGCCATTCTATTCAAAAGCCAAGTAAACTCTCACCCCACCCCACGTATCTTTAAAATCCCATTATCTCTGGAGCGAAGATGAACAGTAACTAAACCCTTTGTCAGAGCTGTCCTCTGAGCACTAAGCCACAAGGTATCTACATCAGGGTGCTCTGTGGGTGGAGGAGCACTGCTGCTCTGCTCTGGCAAAGCCCTCCCACTGTGAATGCAGATGTAGCAGTAAACCTGGCTGGATAAAGCTATAAAAACAACCCTGACAAAGACAAAAACAAACAGCTCCAGCAGCCATGAAGATAACTATGGCTGCCCCAGGGGCAGTGTGAACAGTTCTGCATGAGGCTGGCTCACACCAGGATCTCACAACTGGCACAGCTGTGTTGCTGAAGAGTTGAGTGTAGAGCCAAGTACCTTGTAAGGATGGCCATGGGCTGTACTATCCCCTGCAGTAGTTCATACACTTATATGTAAAATAGGTAAAAATAACAGATTATGTGGTGATGACTGGACCTGTCTTGAGAACAGAAAATGGGATTTCACTGCATTTAAATAGAACAGGATAAAAATACTAACTTGTCAGTACTCTTATTATGCCTCTCTTAGGCAGACAACACAACCAAGCAATTGCGGGGGGTGTTAGAGCTGAGAAAGGAGAAAAAGGAAAAAAGTTCTCTAAAGTAATGTTTAGATGTATTTCAGAGCACCATCGCTCTCAAGTACACTGAGGGAGTTTTATCAAACTTCCCAGAAAAATAATAAAATAAAATTGCTCTGCAAGGAAATAGGACTAGTGGGATCACAAAGAGAGGGCTTTTTCTTTTTCTTTTTCTTTTTTTCTTTTTCTTTTTCTTTCTTTTTTTTTTTTTCCCAGGGGCAGGGCTGGTGGCTGCAGCCGCTCACACCCAGCTCTCCGGTACATCCATCCCGAGCTGTGTGCAGTTTGGCAATTAAGCAAGCCAGGCGCTGAGCTCGCTGACTACGTTTCTGGATTAATCTTGGATATAGCTGAGATCCCAGATGCGCAGAGAGCAGCTCTGTTACCACGGAGCACTGATTCACCATCGCTTAAAAAGAGTGCAGCCTTTTTTTTTCTTTCTTTCTTTCTTCTTTTTTATTTAATTCCTCCGCTAATTAACAGCAGGTAGTGAATAGAGAAGTGTTTATTCCCCACTCCTCCCCCCCACCTTGGGTTGACTATCCTGCTGTGTTATGACAGCTGGAACGTTAATTAACATGACCTGGCAGGTAATATTTAATCCAAGAGAGTGCACCACGGAAACATCCAGCTGCCTCGGGGCAGGTCACCTACCAGGTGTGCCCTGAAGGAACCCTCCCGGTTGCTTTCAGACCCGTGCCAGCGCCTACATGAGGTTTCACAGTTCCTCCTGTACATGCCAAAGCTCTCCCAGAGGTGTGCCAGGCCTGCTTGCATCTCTCCAGGACAGGTCACTCCAGGCCAGGCCCCTGCTGCCCACATCCCTGCCAGCCAGGCTGGCTTGCCCGTAGCCCAGGCAGGCCACACGTGGCTGTCATCTCCTCGCAGGACCTCCTGCTCTAGGCAGAGCTGGCACAGAGGAGGCCTGCTCCAGCAGGAACCGCAGCGAGCGTTCAGAGAGGAACCACATGGAGCGCAGCTTGATGCAGCCTCAGAATGCTGACACATCCACGTGGTTGCGGAGCTGAACAACAAATAAACAAACAAACATGCGGTGGAGGCTTTTTAAAGGGCTGTGTTACCGCAGCTGAGCTTGAAAGGGGACTGGCTGAGGGTTAGCTGTGGGGAAAAGCACCTGACTCCTCTGCTCTCGCTTGGCCAGCTCCAGCCGAGAGAAGCACGGGAGGAGGCAGGCGCTGAATTACAGGGTACCGTATTATTTTTGTAGTAATTGGTGTCTGGTTATAAACAGCAGTAAAAGCAGGAACTTGTTCCCTGGGCTCCAGGATGACAGCAGCCAGGAGAGCCCTCATATGTCGCAGCCTGCACAGCTGTGGGCCAGGCCCGTGGAAGTCGTGCCTATACAGCACCCGCATGTCGTGCGGCTTTTACCCCAGAGGCAAAATGCAAGGACTTCATCGTGGGGTGCTGAGTCTGGGCGACCGAGCTGCCGTGTTAAATAAAGAGCATTCTTTTAAAAAGCTCTATCACCTGCAAATGCAGGAAGATATGGATGTGGCGAAGGAGACTTAGAAAACTCCCCCCGGCCCTGTAACTGAAAGATCAGAATATCTGTTATCTTTGGAAATACTAATTTAGCAGATGAGTAACCAGATGCTATCTCTAAGAGATTCGGGCCAACGATTTCTAATAATTTTAACAAATAAAAGCAGTATCATGCATGCATGCACACACAAACATACTTCTTGAAATGTAGGAATCAAAAAAACTCTTCTATCCGTAAAAAAAACACAACATATACTTTTATTGCCAGGAGCAGCCTTTCTGACCACAGATATCTAAAAGACAGAGTGGTCTTTGGGTACTATTTAGTTCCAAAGGGGCTATAAAAGGCAGATGGTCTCATTAGAAACAATTTATGCATATATATTTCTAGGAGTTGAACACTGCCAGAATAGGTTTAGCTCTTTCACCATACCGAGGAAAATATCACCACTTGCAAATGTTTCCAGTTTGCAAAATAATGACCTATCCAAAGTAGCTAAGCAACTAATTACTCAAATACTAGAAGGTTATATGCCAATATTATCACATTGTTGGTCTCCTGGGCAAACAACTTCACATTCCTCAAACTGCCGTATAGTGTCATTAGACCGTGCAGGAAAGTCCTTTCTTAATAGTACAGGAGAAGCAGCCCCAATGCCCCTGTGCTTATGCCATCATTTCAACTATTATTTCCAATCTCCAAGTCAAATCACTAATTAATTAGAGAGGCAACTCTAGCAACGCAATTACCCGCAGGCAGTTTCTTCCCAGATGTGAAGCCCTTGTTGGAGATGGACCACGATCTCGGTTGCTGTGGAATGTTTGTGATTTTTCCCTCCAACACATTGACCTATACTCTCAACCCTGGCGATACCTCACTCCTGTTCCCTGCCTGTGACATATCTGCTCGATACATTCCTCCCCCTAGCTCCAAATCCTAGAGAATTCATCCTGAACAGCCTCAGGATGTGTGGAGACAGCCATGTGCAGGCATGTGTACTTCCTTAGGCCTGTGCACAATGTCTTTGAATGTTTCTTGGGGGTAGAGCAGGCAAAGCACAAGGAAAGAAATGATGAATTGTGTAGAGAAGTGCAGTTGGCTCAGGAAACTGCAAAAGACAGCATCTCCAGGACTTGGTCTCTGGATCCACTTAAATCAAATAAGGACTTTTGGTGACGGATTTTTCATCAGAAATGTGGAGAGAATCCCTGTTGGTCAGGAGCAGTGTGATTTTGCAGAAGATGTACAAGAGACTGCATGGAACATGGGATTTGTGTCCTGTCACCTTTGCTTTTTAGGATGGTCTGAAGCTAGCACGTGTAGAAGCAAACATGAACTGCTCTCCCCTGTAGTTAGTCACTGGAGGGGCCATCATACGTGTTTAACAAGGGTACTCCAAGTGCAGACTCCTTTGTGAGGCCAGTGCACTTGATTTATACAGGGGTACTGGGGAAATGGATGTGGTGCCTGTAGCCAGCCTATGAAGTGTCTCATGTTGCCAAAGAGGGAGAGAGTTTTTTGGCTAGTATTGCATTTGTCCTTCAGTATAGTTAAGGAGGAACTGATGCCTATTTGGGTCTGTATAAAAAAGGGTACAGAGGGGATATGGGCATGGAGAAAGAGAACAGGTAGGGGTATTAGGAGGATTTGCCTGTTTTCCTCAGATAACCTTCTCATAATACTGTGTCTTCAGGATGGCAGCAATCCAGTTCAGACACTCCCTTGGGAGATGGTCACTGGCACTAATTATGCCCATACAGAACACAAGTGTCCTTAAGACATGAAACTATAGAAAAATCTGTGTCAGCATGAGCAGCTGCAAATTATGTTCTAGCTTCCCAAAAATAGCTTTGCTTTTGCCAGGCTTTTTTATGGTACCCATCCCCATAGCACCCAGTAGCCTCAATTTGCAATATATGCGTATTCCACTTCAGAACTGTAACAAAACATTTTGTCATCCCCTTTTTCCCACACACATTCCAAGTACTGTCCCGGTCATCTTCTGCTCACTCTGCAGCTGTGGGCTGGCAATCTCCCTGCTTGTACCGAAGCCAGGATTACTTAACTGATGCCACATGCCTTCGTTCTTCTCACCTAGCCCCGAAAGACAGGGTAGGGCAATGCTATTTTACAGGCTGTGAACTCAAGCACAGAGGATAGTCGCCATATTCTAGGATATTTATGCATCAATGTCACATGGAAAATCTGCAGCAAGCAGGGACTTGAATCTGTATCTCCTAAATCCAAGGTTAGTAGATTAATCATTTCTTTACAGCCATCTGTCCAACCACAAAGTATTTCTGAATTTGCGTTAGATTTATCCAGGGGGAGTTAACCACTGATACTTTTACCTTACAGGTGATGTAAAAATTAAAAACAAACAAAAAAACACAAAAACAAAAACAAAAACAAAAAAGGAAGTACTTGGTTACATCACAGGAATGTAGAGCTTAAAGCCTCGACTTCTGTGACTTTACCTGACTCTTCCAGAACTAATCTTCAGTTTGCCGCAAGTTATATTTGCTAGGAGAAAACAAAATACGTAAGCCAACTTATGAAAAAGTTATCCTCAGCAAACAACATGGGAAAATATAGGAAAAAAGGGATGTAAATTGAAGCAAACTCTCCCTATGTGTTTTTGAGCTAGCCTACCAGATTGCTGATAGCCATTTCCGATTCAAAAGAACCACTGCATAGGCTCGGCATGAAGCACCCAGTATGTCTTCATGTACTGGTTTGTGCTCTCACCCATGTGAGGTGATCCCCATAGCAACATCCTGCCACGACAATACAGAGCCTCTAAAGGTCAGCCTAGAAAACAACAACAGTATTTCACAAAATCTCTAAAACAAATACTATTTTATTTCAGTGACGTGGAAATTAAACACACTCTAAATTCTATCGGACCAAGGACATTCAGGCCTCCTTCCAAAGCACGACAAGGAAAGCTTGCCAGTGCTTCTGAACTGTGAGGAGCCCACCTGAGAGATGCAACCCATCAGTGAAATGATAAAAAAAGGTCTGGACAGAACAACTCTGTCCTTCTTGTATTGGAGTACAAACGGCAGGTCTAACTTTTACAGCCTATCATACTTGATGAAATAAAACATATCTGCAGAAGATCACTGGTAGCTGCGCCAAGTTACTGCTCATCCACTAAGCAGGAGGCCAGCAGTGACAACCACAAAGTGCAAGTGGAGTAGTCTTTTTTTTCACCCTGAGCAGCACAGCACAGAAGGCACAAAGTTCTTATATAAACTTGGGAAACCAGCTAAGTAGCATTTATTCCTATAAAGCAATGCCATTTGCAGAAAGTTCATACCTCTTTTAGCACCTGTGCCAAGGGGGCTTTTTAGCTATTAATGGATCATCAGTCATTGCAGTTCAGACATATGAATGATTGGGAAGGCACAGGTGTGGGTGAAAGCAGCAAAATAAACCTACTCTCACATGACAATTGTATCTTAGGGGTGAGGAATGCAAACCTTCAAACTTTCATTCACAGAAGAAAGCTTTCCTGACATCTTTGACCCACGATCAACCATTTACACGCCCCACAGCGCTGTCCTTTTAGAACTGTCCCGTGCTGCTGCAGCTGGTTAGGGTAGGAAAAGTCAGGAACAGAAAAGCTGTGGGAAGACCAGCTGTACCCACAGCATCTCTTGGTAGTAGCCCCGTCTAGTAAACCACTTATTTTGCAGTTGAGGAGAGAGTCACTGAAAGGCTGTGTGCTCTGTTCTTGGCAGGTTAGTGCTCTTGGATGCTAGTGCTCCCCAGTGTTCCTGGAGATGTGAGGGTTCACATACCTATTTTATGCTGGAAGGTTGTCTTCAAAAAGGCCTCCTTTCCCTGTTCTTTCTACTCCTGTCAGATATGTCAGATATGTCTCTGTTAAATCAACATTACGGACTCAGGATATGAGCTACTGCCAGAGGCAGGGGCAGCCAAATCGGGTTAGGACGATGCAAAATTAGGTCTCAGCCAAAAAAGAAATGAGAGAAGAAAAAGAAAAGAAAGAAAAAAAAAATCCTTGCATGTCAGTGCTTTGAGCACAGAGTTTTCAAGGGAAAGGTTCTTTCCCTTTTCCTTGGTCCTTGTATTACACTTTGGTGAGCAGGGGCTGTGAAAGCTGCAAAAACACACTCTGGGGACAACCCTGATGAGGACATTATAGCAGGACAAGGTAGCCCAAGTTGCTCTTCTGTTCTCCTCCTGCCGTATAAGGCCCAGGGGTACTATGCGGCTCATTTGTTTCTGCAGTGCGAACTGCAAGGTGCCTGGGCAATGTAAGCCTCCTTTATTTTGGAGTGAATGATTTTTGTTAGAGGGCTGTAAGTTCCCTGCTGCAGCCTGGGATCAGAAGGGCGCAAGTCCCTCTTTGTCCCCTCTTTTGCTTCAGCACGGTGTCCTTTCCTGCCGCTCCCAAAGTCAGAGGAGAGAATTTTGGCCCAAGCTTTTACAGAAGATAAAGCCTAAATGTCAGATGTCTCCCTAGGCAAGCAGCAAACACTCCTTTCACCACAGAGCACCAGAGGATGAAAAATTAAATCCAAAAGAAAGCATGAACCGTCCATATATCACTCCCTAGGCTTCACAGTACTAACCTCTTAGCAGCGCAACAAACATCCTGCGTTCAACCTGAGAAACAGTCAGAACACCAGAATGCCTAAAAGGCAGTAAAACAGGTCAAGGAAAACAACCTTGACCACGAAGTGGACCACTTGCAAAGGAGTGACCTGACCTTGTGACATGAGGTGGGCAAAAAATGGGGCAAAACCTTACCAGAGGAACTACCCATGGCCAGAGACATGGGAAATGGGAGCCAGAGAAAAGTGCAGGAAGGCATAAAGCAGTCGACTGCAGTGTTAAGGGTGCTACAAGATTTTGAAAGTAAATTCATGAGGGGAAGGAGGGGGAGAGAACAGCTGTGCGTAATGTCATCATCTCCAGTACTTGCTGGAAGTAAGCCTTCTCGCTTACTAGAATATATTCGCTTTGGTGTGGGGGTCAGCTCTTAATCTATTCTCATAGATTGTCAGACACAGTGGGATCCTGATGTATGTTTCGCTGCAAAAGTAGAAATAAATATGACAATGGCTTTTTGCTATTCATTAAATATTAGTGGGCAGTGGGCTGAATAAAGCCCTAAGTAGTTTGAGTCTCCATTCTGAGCAGATTACATCTACCTCTAAAAAAGATGTAAGTGATCTGTTTCTTGATTTGGCAACCACAATATAACTTGCCCAGCAAGCAGAGCACTATTGACTTGGACAGCGTGAAAATCCATATGGGATATTTTGGATGTACTGGTGGTATGTAGAGGAGGCCAAAAAAGAGCAAGGCTGCATACGGTGCGAGGTGTTGTCTTTGGCAGCATGTAGCTGAAGGGTAAGTCTTGTTTGTGTTCTGAGAGATTCGCAGAGGCTGGCCTTGAGTAGAGGTCTGCCTGAGCTGCATGCGAGGGGCAGAGGCTAACAGGAGGCAGCAGGGCAGTGGGGCAGCAGGGGGACGTGGGCAAGGCAGTGTGCAGGCAGCAAAGTGCTGGTCCAGAGCCTGTGGACAGCAAGCCAGCAGCCTGTCCAGCTCTGTGGCCTGCCCTGCTCTGTGGCCTACCCGGGCTCTGTGGCTTGTCAGATTCTGCAGCTCGCTGAAGCTTTGTGGTCTATGCAGAATCATGAATAGGGCTGGGCTGCCTGCAGTAGCACTGCCCTGCTTGGAGTGGTGGTGTGGCTCAGCCCTGCTTGGAAAGGCATCCTGCCAAGGAGGGGTGGCCATGCACTGTGCCACATGTTGCTGCAATACGTTGTGGTGCTGTAATCGCCACCTCCAGCAGTGGCTGTGTCCCATCTCTGGCAGGAGTAAAGAAGAGTTGGCAAGCCAGAGAGAGTACTCCCTGTTACGCATCTAGGAATACAGCCTCCTGCCCTTTAATCCATGTATGTTAATCCTCATTGCCATCTCCACTAAGTGCAGTTCCCTTTTTATAAAGGGGAATTGAAAGCCTGGAAAGATTAAGTGATTTGTTCAAACTATTGGGCAGAGCTAGGAGGAGTGGAACCTAAATCTTTGAGAGCCTCCTGCTGTGCTTTAACCCTGACAAGAATCCATCCCTTCCTGATATGCTTGTGCAATCCCTGTTTTTAAATTATGTCCTCATGAGGTTGCACAGATGTTGCTAGAGGTTGCATTAGACTTCTAGATGAAGATTTGAAGGAAAAACAGAATGTAGCTTGGGTCTCCAAGTCTCAGTGTGTTTGCAGGATTATGAACTGGAATCATTGCATAAACACCCCAGATTCTAGACCTTTTCCCCCAAGAAGTAAACCGAGGTGTAGAGTGTGATTTTTAAGACAGAGATTAGGAAACAGAAACGATAAGTGACTGTGGAATAAAACAAAAGGAAAGATGGACTTGGAATGCGGTGAAGATATCCATGCTGTAAGAGTCATAAGTTGGCTAGATGGGTTTGCTGAGCGGCTGACCTGTGTCAGCACTGTCATTCCCTGGACGTGTCTGTAGGGTGCCTAGTGATGGAGGCACTGTGAGCTGTAAGAGAACAGATGGGGCCTTTATTCAACATTTCTTCCACTGATGTTGTGGATGACCATCTTAAGTAGGGTTTTGTTGAAGATGAGGAGGGAATCCTAGAATTGTTCACACTCGAGGTAGGAGTATTCTTCCACTATGTTCATTGATGTTATTTGCTTTTAGGTTTGTGGCTTTTGCTCTTCTTTGGCAGTAGCACAGCAGAACATTCCACTGAAGAGAGCTGAATTTTGCCAACAGCTTGCTCAATTGTGGTGGAAAGGGATGATGTTGGACTTCATGTTTTGAGAAGCGTTCTCAGCCATGTGGAGAACCTCAGCCCAGTTCCAGCAGGATACACAGAATCCTGATTTGTTCAAAGTTGTTCTTGCAGTGAGGTGATCTTGGGGACATGCTGAACTGCAACCAGCACATGAAGAATAAAACAGTCTCAAATATCACCTTACAATCCTGCTTCCTTTTGTTCCTCATCATAGTTCATGCAATCCCACTACTACTGTCTGAATACCTGTGCAACCTGGTCTAGGAAGCAGCTTTGGGAGGGGGTTGGACTTGATGATCTCTAGAGATCCCTTCCAACCCCTACAATTCTGTGATTCTGTGAACAGAGAAACAGAGATCACGCTTGAAAGGATCCTTGGCCTGGTCTACTCCAATAGCCATTTATGTTCTTATACATGATATTAAAGTAGGGACATTAGGTCTCTTGTGAAGATTTCTGTGCTTGCCAATTTTGGACCCGTAGCTTTGAAGACAATGAAAGCAATTGCAGCCTTTCTCTTACCATTGATACCCATTCTGTTACAGTTATTTCTAGTGTCATGATACTGAAGCATTATGGAGCTCCTCCTCTTCGGATGGCATTTGTGCTTGGTCATCTTTCAGGCAACGCCTGGTCAAGAGAATGGAAAGGTGAAAGATAAAAACATTATTTGGTACATTATGTTTTGTAGAAATGATCAGCTCCAAAACCTACCCTTTTCATAGTCACTTTTGAAATCCTCCCACAGAAAATAGTCTTGCAAGGAACTCCAATATCTTGAATAAGGAGAAAAGAATCAGGTATTCCTCTTTCCCTACTCCACCTTCTATCAGTAAAATCTGTGGGTGCAGAGCAGTAATCAGAGAGATTTTTCTTGAGAGTAAAGGACGCAGAAAGCACACAAGATCAGAAAGCTTTCTTATTGTTGAGTTTGAAGTTTGGTAAACTAATAGAGAATTGCCACCCAAAGAAAAGCGGATAAAGAGACCTGCATTTGTCTAGTGTGTTGGTCTTTACAACTCATGAGTTCAACACTAATGAGTTATGGGTTGGCCCATGAAAACATAATGTGTAAATTAGGAATTTAATGATGTGTAAGATTAAAAGCTGTGTGGGGTTGCATTTATTTAAGGCTGCCATCTTGTGTTCAAAGAGGAATTACTTTATCAGACAATGTCCCTTTTACTAGGTTTAAATTGATTCCGTTATGCGTGTTATGGAGGGTACTCAAGTGCCCGAGACAGCCAGCTGACAATATTTCCCACTAAATGCTCTTTCAGTAGCTCTGTTTGCAGCTTTATAATAGCAAACATACTGTGCAAGCCATAATGACTTCGTCTTAACTTCCATAAATAAATGAGTGTGGATTTCCCCTCCCCACATCCCTCTTCATAAATTTAATTGCAGGAAAGTTGGGATTCAAGACTAGAAATATAAAAACTGGGGTCCTTACTGCTTCTTTGTTTGACTTGCTTTTGTTACACTTCGCTAATAAGCCTTCTACACTAATTCCCAATCTCTTTCCTTTCAAAAACAAAGAAAAAAAAAAAACATAAAAAACCCAAATCGAACCAGTACAAAAAGCTCCCTAAATTTACCAGTGAAGGGGACCTATGCATGCCCATTTGCACTGCAGTATATTTCATGGTGGCATTTTGCAAACCAGGAATCCTAGTTCTCGGGCCATGGTCTGCTGACGTCGGTAACCAACACAAGCTCTTTTAGAGGCTTGACACTGAGCCAAGCAGACATGCTAGAGCTTCCTGGGATGGCCAAGGGACACTCTGGGAAGGGCTCAGTCTTTTGTGTTCCCTGATGGACAGAGTTTAAAGCTGTGTAACTCCTTGATGTAGCAAAGAAAAATGGATGATGTTTGAGCGTCCTCTTATCTTCAGAGACTTAGTGAAACACTACTTCACGCTGATTTTATTCAGGTAGGGAGCAAAGTTTTAAAGTAAGGCCCCAAGTACAAATCAGCTAAAGCATCTATTTAGGTGCGCTGAGAGGCTCGTGTTCCTCATTTAGCTACTTCCTAAGCTTGTGGGCAAGTTCCACCCACCATCCATTGGGTAGAGCAACCTCTTAATAGAAGGAAAACCTGTTTTCAGTGCCCCACCCTGCCTAATTTGGGCAGATTTAAGTGCTTCTACAGAAGCAGCCTGACCATCAGGCAACTGACTTTTCTGATCCAATGCCATCATGACTGTACAGGTTGATATGACGTTAGAGCTAACATGGTTGCTACCTCTGTGGTCTTACAGCTTGAACATCTCCCTGAACTGTAGGAGGATCAAAATTAGTCTCTGCTCTAAGGAAATGTTATGTAAAACATCAGCATGAGGAGAAACTGCATCCACGGAGGATCACATCTGGGTCAACCCGAGATCTGAGACAAGCGTTTTTCCTGCCAACAAGTGTTCAGAACTCATGGCTGTTGAGGAAGATATGGTAGAAGGTTTAGTGATGAAGCAGTAGAGTAGAGCAGTGAGTCTCTAAAGAGGATAAACTTCTGTTGCTAGTCTCAGCTTGGGAGGTTGACTCCATGAGATGGGTCTGGGTCTTACCCTTTTCATTAGAATTTTCACCTGACTAATGGAATGGGCTGCATATTTAGCAGTTGGGCTCCTGTGAATGCCTTTTGCAAGCCATATACGTTTTCAAAGTTGGGTTCAGATAAGACAAATTTGGTTCCATTTGTGTTTGCAGTTGATCAGATATGAACTGCTCCAGCCTGAAACTGTCACTGTGTGTCTGTCCCACATGTTTGTAATTTATTCCTTACTGCATATTTACAAACACCATTTTTTTAATAGTTGACTAGTATTGCTTTTCATATTTTAATTATCTTCTTTAATTGGAGCAGAGACCATACCTTACTATATATTTATACGGTGCTTAGCACAGGGTTACTCTAACTCTCAGTGCAAAATATTAGCAAGAAAGATATCTGTAAACATGCTAACAGGATATAGCTCTTATTGCTGTTTTTAGCCTTGCTTCCTAACAACACGAAAGTTATGCAAACACGCTGTTTGTTTGTTAGCCCTTGATGATGAGCTTTTGAGCTCTGATGGTCAGTGTGGAATCAAATTTGGCAGATGGCAGTGGTGATGGCTGAGGAGAAAGACCTGAGCTAGTACTCCTACCAAAGACAAGCTGGGGAGAAGACATTATTACCCACGCTGATTGGCAGCTGATATCTCCCCCAACGAAATCTATGTAATACTGGTTGAGTCACAACCTGGGATGTCTCTTCTCAAAACTAGAGGCTACAGAAGTGGTGTGAGGTTTTATGAGGGCTCAACAGGAGTCACACAGGACAGAAGGAGGGCACTGTGGAGATGAAAAGATGACCCAATTTGGGTATTTCAGGAACATGGGAGAGACTAGAGTGTGTAACAGGCTGGATACTGCAGTCTTGGGAAGGATTTGGGGTGTTGCAGTGAAAGTATCATAAAGAGATAAAGTATAGCTGATAAAGCTGTGGGGGTGCAAGATCCAAACTTTCAAGGTTTTGTAAGCTCTCCTGCATGTGGAACAATTAAGAGGTGAGTGATGTACTTTGTTTGAAGTGTTGAGAGAATCTTTCAAAAGGCTTGCTGTTCTCTCTATGACCTAGTGACTTGTTTTACAGAACTTCTTACAAAGGAGAGAGTTGCTCCAGAAAGTTCAGAATAGTATTTACTTATTACATACACTATGAGAGTCTGAATCTCCAATGCAGCAGGCGCCATGCAAATGCGCTACTGGTACAGTAAATGCAGAAACACTGTGAAGGAGGCAGGGAGGCAACTTTTTCCCTTGAGTACTTTATACAGAATAAGGATTTGGTGGTAAAGCAAACAAATCCAAATGATGCCCACAGGGAAAATCTTGGTTTTGGCCTGGAGAAGCTGGCTTCTCTACTTGCTACGTATAAAAACCAGAGTCAACCAAAACATTCCTCTGGGCTTGCTTCTGCCAGCTCCTACGGTATCCAGAGGAAATTCGATGTGGACTGAAAACCAGGGTACTACAGAGGTTGTTCTCTTACAAGAATAGCCTGAAATCATCCTCTGAAGCTGAACGCCAAAATGCCTTGGCAGTTCAGTCACTGACTGGCATTCCTGTTCAGCCAGTGTGTGTGTGACTGCTGCTCTGCTGCCTATTTTTAAGGGGATGCAACTATTTATCACGTTTCTGGCTGAGATTTTTATAGTTGAGGCTTCTGCCATCCATCAGCTCCAGACAATTTATGTGGAGTACAGGTTTCTCTCAGGATCCTTTTGAGCTCTCCAGTCTAACAAACTGGCATGTGATGCTGCCATCGGATCTGGGGGGAGCTCCAATGTTGCCGCAGATTCCAAAGTCTCCATCTGGAGCAGCCACCGGTGCAGGTCACGCAGCTGCGCTCCTGCTCCATCCTACCCGCTGCCTGTGCATGAGGCTGGGAGCAGGCTGAGGCTTCCCTTGTGCTGTGAGCTCTTTGATGTTACATCTATAACGTTTTATGTTAAATTTTAAAAAGATTTGGGTCAGGGTGAGAGAAACGGAAACATCCTGGTTGCTGTTTCTAATGTGAGACGGTGTCGGGGATGTGGTGAAATCTAGCCCCCCTGTTTCCTGTCCCTCACTGAGAGCTTCCTATTGACTTCAGCAGGGCTAAGGTTTTCAGCCCCTCTGCTTTTAAAGCCTTGCTGACATGCATATAACAAATCTTGAGGTCTACGGGGTGTGCAGGGTATGGGGCATCCTGTTGTGTATTCTGTTCAGTAATTTCAACTGAAATAATATTGCTGCTGCTAGAAATGCAGGGAAGGAGCAAAACCAAATAGGTCTAGCTCTGCCATGACAGACTAAATTAAAGCTTTTAGCAAGCACAAACTCTAGAATCTTCTCTCTTTTGTGTGATAAGGCCAGACTCTGATACCTTTACGTCTGTTACTTTTCCCAAAAAAATGATCATCTGCCCTGTTTGTGGTGTAAAGTATATGGAGCACATGTGAAAATATGACAATCTGGTTTGTATCTACTGACAAGAATCGAATTGTATATTTATTTTTAGTAGTAGTTTCCTTCCCCCACAAAACGGCGTGATGATGGAAAAGACCATAAATTTCTCGGCTGCTTTAGAAAGTCAAGTATAAAATGTTTTTATTTTATTTCGTTACACTTGCAGAGTCTCACCACAACACTCCAAATACAACAGAAACCGCAGCTGAGGAGCCCTCTGTTGCTGTTACACGCTACAGGAAACTCATCCCTGCCCCAGCCCCACTCTCTCCGCATCATTTTCATGTATGGATATTAATTTATGTGTTCACTAGAATACAAACGCTCCCCTGTCTCTATAAGTTATAGAAGCAATCATCCAAGGAAGCATCAGAAACTCCTAAAGTCAATTCTGGTGTCATAATTTCATACTGTAACCTGAAATGCCAAATCATGGCCCTTTATAGATGAGAAGCGGGTCTGTGAAAGCACTCCCTTTTCAGAATTGCAGACTTTATTTCTCTATAAAACACATTCATACCGGGAAATAATAAGTGGCTAACGTGGCGGTGCAAAGGGGGGATCCGTGCCCCCTGAGTTCTGGGGAAAGAGAGCACGTGGAGTGCTCCTAGATAAGGGTTGCTCCCCTTGCTCTGCATCCTGTACACGTAGCACAGCGAGACTCCCAGGATCAGCCATGGGCTCTGATACGGATGTATTAATAAATAAGCAACAGCAACAGCAGTAATAACGTTGAGTAACCCTCTTAGCCTAACCCATAATGTTATGAGCCAGCTCAGGAGGGAGGGTTCATCCTCAGTCACATAAATCAGCCTGCCTGGCTGAAGCTTTCTGACGTATGCAAAGCATTCATTAACTGCTTTAGACTCCCGATTGTGCAGCAGTTGTCCCTTGGCTAAACTTGACCGTTTCTTGGGCCACTTCATCCTCTCTTCTCTGCTAATTTTACACCATGCACTTTGGCACCTTGACTTATGATACCTTTCAGCATTTTCCTCCCCAAGGTAACACAAAAATCCTCTAGAAAGGAAGTCATAGAGCAGTAAATACTACCTGGGATAACATTTCAGTAAGAAGAGCTCTTTTATGGACCACCTAAAACTATGTCTAATGCAACCGTGGGCAACCCTTTTCTGTATTTGATTTGTGTAGCTGGGAATCCAATTTTTTTTTTTTTTTTTTTGGTGGTGGGGAATGAGAAATGTCTTCTGGGTTTTTTGTGCTTCGTTAGTTCCCTCTTCCCTCCATGCTGAGCTCTGAAGAGGACCAGCTCACTGCTCCGTCCTTAGATATTTCCTGAGCCCTCCAGCCACTGTCTGCAGTTGGTGGCTCCTGAGTATCACCGATGTCACGTCTTGCTCTTGGAGTAGATGACACTTCACCCAAAGGTGCCTCTGGATCTCTGCCAGCCGAGGGTGCTTGCCACTGACTTGGATTCCCAAACACTGACTGTGATCCTTCTGAAACTGCATCCTGGCTGGAAACCACGCTGCGCCTTCAGTGCCAGCATCCACACTGTTTGCTGTCACAGGACTCACTGCAGTGCTCACCAGAACCAAATCATTTTGGATGATAAAATACCACCCCACTTACAGAACCTGGTTTAATTACACAGTGTTAAGTGTGGAATAAGCAGCGGATGGGACAACTACGGTGGAATATTTCATGTAAAGCAAATTCCAAAGCAACCAGTTAATAAGGGAACATCGTGGATGTTAAGTAGATTAGACACATCAATAGAATCTACATAAGTGATGCCAAATTTAGTAACAGCAACGGGGAAAACAGTTTTATTTTAAGTCAGACTCTGCCGAGCTGCGGCACCAGGCCTATTTAGGGTTCTGCACCGTGTTTCTTTGCAGCATACAGAACACTGAGTGCACAGGAAGAGTTAAGGAAGGTAAATGGAGTTGAAATTTCTGCAAAAAGAATGATGTACTGTACCTATGCATTTTATAGCACTAGGTAAGTAGTTTAATGTCTCAGCCAATATCAAACACTTCATTTGCAAATCTTAGTGTGCTGGGCTCCCTGGTGGTTTGTGTAATAAAATGGGATGGTTAAAGGGCATGTCCTTGCATTAACTATTCTTTCTAAATTTGAAGGGCCCGGCTCTTATGTAAATATTTACTATAATTAACTGCTGGAGTTCACTTGTTGTCCTAGTTTGCGGGAGTTGTCTGAAGCCGCTGTTACGCACAGACATCCAGACGCTATCTGCACGTGGTCACTCTGACCATGACCCGGTACTGAGGAAGAGAAGGATTGCTTCGTGCTGCTCGTTGCACGTCACCACTGCGGTCACGCTCACCCTGCTCCAGCACCAGCCTGCAGCAGTCAGCTCCTCCCCATCCAGAGGCAGCTTAATTGGGTTACAGCTCCAAAACCCAGGCTCTGGGGCTGGAGGATTGAGGCACCTGCGGGCGTTGCATAAAGCTGGCTCGCACCTCACTACGGGCACTGCTGCGTGCTGTTTTTCCCCTGCAGAGCCTTCTCTGCACGGCTTCCCGCAGTGCTTCTCCTGGCTGAGGGGCTGTGCTGGAGCAGCGTGGCAGCCCGGAGCCCAGCGCACAGCTCAGAGGCACCTGGGACCTCGCGCAGCCCCAGGTCTGGCAGCAGTAGCCCCAAGCCAGAGCTAATGAGCTCTGCTGGATCTGACCGGTGCTTTGTGGGCCCTCTCAGCTGTCTTCATGTCACGCTGACTAACGCACACGGAGGATCCTCATTACTTATGTTTCTTCATCGCCTGGAGGGCTCCAGCCCCTCTGACTACAGTGCCGTGTGAAAGGAAGGAAGAAATCAATGCCGAGCGCACAGGTGGAAGCAGGAGAGCAAGGCAGGCCAAGAAGCAGCAGCTGTAGCACGAGGCGCCGCACTTATCTCCGCGCTGCGTGCCAAGGCGCTCTGGCTGCACTTTTCATTCCCCCATTCTCCCTTAAAATCTCGTTTGACGTGTTTGGCTGCCGCGCTGCACTGCTATGCATGCCTGTGCGGGCTGCTGGAGCTGCCTCTGAATCTATACCCGGGAGGGGGAAGGAGTCTTTAAAAATTAATACTGCGAGGCAGCTCTAGTGGCAGCGCTGGCAGAGCAGGTGGAACCGCTGCGGGGAGAGCCCACGATCGGCGGGGGACGCCCCACCATAGCATCTGCTGGCCTGTGCAGTCTCAAGGATTGAAGTGTCAGCCCTCCCTGACCTCGCCTTCGAAGCTTTGCTCTGCGCCAGGACCCAGGGCACTGCTTCAGCCCTGCTGGTGTCTGTGCTGGGCTGGTGCTTGCTTGTGCTTTGGCCATCACTGTTTGCTCTTTGCTGGCTGCAGTGCCCTTTGGCTCGGCTGAAGGGGTCAGCGCTGGAAGGCAGAGCTGGTGGTGGGGGGAGGGAGGCAGGAAGGACTTCTCTTCCTTTTCCTTATTATTATTATTATTTCTAAATTTCAGGCTTTATTAGCGCTTCTAGCGTTTCATCTCAAATGCATCCAGAACACCTTTAGCAGTCCTGGCATGAAGCTGAAGCGCAGGGACGTTGAATCATCTGTCTAAAGGATTCTAGCTGGTGTGACCCCTGCATGTCTGATGACTAGGCTGCGGAGGGAGCCGCGGTTTTATGACATTAAATATTAACAGCTGGATATTAATAATGAAGGCTGACAGCTCCTTTCCCAGTTCCTGAGGTTGTTTCTCCCCCAGCTGCAAGTCCAGTAGGATCTGTGTTTTTTTCACCGCCCGAGCATCATGGTCAGGGCCCCCTGATCTCAAAGGGTCGGGGGAGGTAAGAAAAATAGCATGGAGGTGTTCCTGCTGTGAATCGGAGCCATCGCCTTCCACCAGAGCCCTGCACATCGTGGGCTCTGCTGCCTCTGGTTAGCCCTGTCACAGACTGCTGATTGGAAAGCAATTTACCGTTAAAGGCAGAGAGAATGTAGGAGGCTAATAATAAAAAAGGGAGGAAAAAA
Organism: Callipepla californica brunnescens; assembly: GCA_023055505.1. NCBI lineage: Eukaryota > Metazoa > Chordata > Aves > Galliformes > Odontophoridae > Callipepla > Callipepla californica. The sequence continues at coordinate 716,012 of JALIRH010000133.1, read as the reverse complement.
AAAAAAAGAAGAAGAAAAAGCAGCATCAGGAGACCTAACGGCAGATCTTCCTGCATTGCTTGAAGCCAGAGGAGAATAAGCTACTCCAGCACATTTGTGTTTTATTGCTGTTTGGCCTGTGCAAATAATGCAGTTACAAATTTTCATACAGTGCCCTCTAAAATTACATTTTTCTCTCTTCCTTGCTTTTTTTCTCTTTCTTGCCATCAGCTGTACTTTCTCTGCAGGCTAGGACAGCAGAAATGCCGCTTCGGTCTGTAGCTATACCAGCCTTGATCCTGAGATAATTCACGGGAGATGCTAATGCTCAGGGCAGACTGCTCCCTCCCTCCAGCAGCTCTGCCACAGCCAAGTGTCATGCCCGGAGCTCTGGCCGGGGCTGGAGGACAGAGGAACGCCAGTCGTTTCTTGAACTTGTGACTCGAGCCCTGCCCTGCTACGTGCTCAAATGCTGCTGAGAAGTCATCTCAGAGGAATTTGAACCGGGCTTTATCTGAATAAAGAAACACAGCGCAGAACACACAATAGTCGCTAATAAATCACAGGTTGGTTTTATTTTGCTAGTGCAACTCGGCCTTATTTTTTTCTGTGTTGGACTTTTCTCCAAATTATATTTTCCCAGTCGCGCACTTTTGTTCTTTTTACCATGTGACAAATGGAGGTGCTGTTTATTATTTATTCTTTGGCTTTAATGTTGTGCAAGCCAGATCAATTCAGCTTTTGATAAATAAGTCTGCTTTTTGCAGAAATTACCCACTTGGATCAGTACTCTTTTCTTCTCCTTCCTTGGCAAAGGCTGACCTCTAACCCTGACTACTCCACAGAGAAGCCCCATTTATCCAGGCCACTTTCAAGCTCGATCTTGGTCAAATCTAGACCACGTCCTCTACTATGACCCCTGTATCAAATAACACTCCAGTACCCTTTTAGGGAAATAGTTTCTAATGTTCCCCATGCCCACAGTTAAACAGAGTGAACTGACGCTTTGGATTGACATCAAGTAACTTGGAGTAAAACTAATCTTTATTCCGAGTAAAAGTAACTCACAGCAGATGGCTATAAACACAGAGAGAGCAGGACAGAAAGTCTGGGCTGCATGAGGTAGATCAAGACCACGACAGGCATGCTGGGCATGGAAAGAGTCATTAGAAAAAGTAAGGATACTTTCAGCTTCTTATCTTTTTCCTTTTAGCCCTCTTCTGTGTGCTAAGATGCTCCTTCAGCTCAATATTTTCTCACATCTGAACACAATTGCCTTGGCTGTGTTACTGCAGACAACATTAGTTATGACTTCTGGCTCAGTGTCGATGAGGAAAAGGCAGTTTGGAAGCGTACCTGTTGTCCGTGTTTGAGTGGCTGTTCATGCAGTATGGCTGAGCCCAATTAGTGTAAAATCAGAATCCGGCTGCTCCCTTCTCCGTGAGATAAAACATCTTCATGAGGAGATGTTTGAAACTCAAAGGTTCTCGAAGTCAGGGAGCGACCTGAGGAACACAAAAAGCAGATGAAGTATGAAGAGATATGTGTGGAAAAAAGACCTGAATCTGGAACACAGACTTTAAAGAAAAATACGGAGTATCACAGAATTTTGGTAAAAGGATGGGACTTGGCAACACCGGGGTTAAAATGGATCCTGATTGGTTCCTGCCTGCAGTTAAAACTTAAATGTGTTCAACTGAAATGAATTGTTGGTGATGACTGTGTTCAGCAACAGTCACGTGCTTTAGTATGACCAGTCCTATGGGCTTTTCTTCAGCATTACCCATCCAAGCACCTGTGTTCAGAAGAGGCCCAGCCTACAATAAGCGCTGGTCTCCTCAGCTCCCACTGTGGCTTCAGCAGTAAGTTGGCTGGAGGAAGGCAAAGGCTGACAGTAGTGCAGGGGATTTTCTGCTGGGGTAGGAAGGACTCCTGATGCAAAAAATCACAGAATGATGAAATCACCAAGGTTGGAAAAGACCTCTAAGATCATCCAGTCCAACCTCCCACCTATCATCAGTATTTCCCACTAAATCATGTCTCTCATTACAACATCTAAATGTTCCTTGAACACCTCCAGCGTGGTGACTCCATCACCTCCCTGGGCAGCCCATTCCAGTGCCTGACTGCTCTCTCGGAGAAGAACATCCAACCTGAATCTCCCTTGGCACAACTTGAAGCCATTCCCTCTAGTCCTGTTGCTAGTTACACGGTCCAGGGACTGGGACAGGCTGATCTGTGACCCTCTTCTGCAGATATGTTGGTGCTATGTTGAGACTGAATGTATCAGTAAGGAACAGACCCTTAGTCAGATCAGTGATCAGACAGGGAAGGCCCAGGACTTGTGTACCAAAAGGTTGCAGGATTTTCTTGCAACCCTATGTCTCCAAAAGCTCTGGTTTGAGGTGAGCAACATCAGGGAGCATAGTGGAGGGTTCAGCCAGTGGTTGGAAAGCAGAACTTGCGGGCAAGGAAAGGGTAGCCCCTTCCTTACAGCCCTGTGCTCAGCTGTGTACATGGCTTCATGCCCGGGGGCTGAAGGAGTTCAAGCACTGTGCTATGAAGACGAAGGGATGTAGGGTTCATGCATGGGGAGACGGCTGCACTCAATTTCTGCTAGCCGAGCTGTTCCACTGGCTGGAGGTTAGGGATGAGAGGCAAGGGGAAGCTAGACGTGTTTAATTGCCTGTAACTAATCAGGCATGTACACTCATCCTTCCCCTACTTATTCCTCTGAAGAAAGCACCCTCTCTGCTCTCCCGATTCCAGCGGGGTGGCAGTGAGTGGCTCACGCAGGTGGGGACAACACAATGTGCAGCCACCACCAGCCTCACCCAGTGCCTGCTACCAGCCCAGGGTGCGAGGACGAGCATCGTTGGGGTGGTTGGTGCATCTGTGCCCCCACAGCATAAGGGTCTGATAAAAAATGATTAGAGGCTGTGACAAAGCATGGAGACCGTTAGAAGAAGAGCTCAGATCTATTTGTCATAAATTCACCCCATGTTGTACCACAGCTGCTGCTGCACGGAAGCTCATAGCAGGAGAGGGAAAGCGCCTGGAAGGAAGCAGCAGGCAAATCTCTGTGCATCCTCTCCTGCTGGCAGCTGGCTACCCTGCTGAGTCGCTGCTGGGGAGGGTGAGCCCTGGGCTTAAGGCTGTGATCACAATCCCCTGGTTTAGGGTGAGAGCCTGGCTTAGAGTGAGACGCAAAAACCCAATATCCAGCGCTGCCCTAGGGAATGTGGTTGGTTGGCAGCATTAGCAGTTAGGTGGCTATATTAGCATTTTAATCAAATAACTAGATATCATAGAATTATATGTTTGAATCTCTGTAGGCTAAACATAGCTTCAGAGGCAAATAATTTCCATGTAATTTCAGGGTGGAGAATGTCCTTTGGGTAACAGCTGCCTGCTCTGCATGGGCATTAAAGATCCTGTGGCACTTCATTGAAAGCAGGGGTTTGTCTCTGAGGCCTGGCTTAAACCATCCCTCATCGTGCTGGCTGTCAGCCCGGCTGCAGTCCTGACACCCCAGAGGTCACGCGATGCAGGGAGATCTCGCAGCTCCTGTTTGCTGTTGTGGGAGCCACGTGGACAGCCCGCCTGAGGCACAGCTAGGACAGCTTTGCTGGCGTGGCTCCGGGCGTGCTTTCTAATGCAGTACCGTGGGTGCCCAAGCCCTGCAAAGAGGAAGGTCTCCAAGGAGAGGAGAACAGATTGTCCGCTGTCAGGCTGGCCCAAATGCTGCCCCGCAGTGGTACCCAAAGGCTGGCTGCGTTGGGCAGTCCATTGATTCCTGCGGTGCAGATGTATCTACAGGCACAGATCCAGTACAGAAAGCTCTCTGGAGTGCGTTCAGGCCATGCTAGACCTGATCTTATGTATTTTTTCCCCAGTTTTTCATAGCGTCAGAGATTTTAGAAGTTCTAACGACAAACCATCTGGAATAGGTTTCTTTTCAAAAGAAAAGAATGAAATAGATGTGAGTTGGCAGGAGCTTTCAGGGAGATTTTCCCCACCCCCCTCTGTTTATATATTATGCAGAGAACTCTACAGGAAAATGGGATACATGGAGTTGAGCATTTCATGACAAGTTGTCACATTCTGTGCATAAATTTCTGTAAAGTGTTAGGCACCAGCGGTGGGAGGAGATACTGGGTCACTCACTGCTAATCCTGGGGAGTTTAGGGGACTTTGCGTGTCCTTTAAGAGTGTCCCTTTGATGGAATAAACATCACCTGTCCAGAATGATTCCTTCATGGCACATATAATCCAGGAGTTTATTCGATAAAGGTACCTGCATAAAACAGCGACGACCCAACAGCACTCCCAGTACTATCTGTCCTATCCTCATTTTCATCCCTGTATGTTTCCATATCGACTGCAGAAAATAATGAAGAACTGAAAATAATTCTCAACCCTTTTTCTTCTTAAAAGCATGTTACCCATGCTAGCCTTATTTCCTTTTCTACTGTTTTTAGAAGTTAACTCTTATTTGCCATATTTAAGTACCCGTGGAGCATTTGAAGGTCTTTGAGTGACAGATGTTAAGAATATCTGAACATCTGAGCCCTATTAAGCTCTCCCCAAGCACATGCGAGAGACATATCAGAACCAGCATCAGAATTTGGACGGTCCCAGCTTCAAACTTTGTGATCTAATCCCACCTCCTTCCGATGCTGTTTGCAGATGATGGAAGAAGGGCCCTGCACTTCTGATGATTCAGCATTTGCTGGGGAGGTTTGCGTTAGCACACAGCTGTCCTATAATTATGAGCTCCTGTATTACTCCAGCATTGCCCCTGAGCAGTGCATGGCACCACCAGCTTTGCTCCCTAGGAGGAGGGTAACACTGAATCTAGCACTCCTGTAGGGGGTTAGCAGGGAAAATTGATTTTTTCTTCTCTTAGCAGTATTAGGACATAATTTCAGCAAAGAGAAATGTTGCCTTCAATTCCTCATTCTCCTTCCCCTCCCCTATTTCATATGAACTCATGAAAGCAATATGCTTTCTGAAGGTGTGTTTGGACTGTTATTGCTTAAACCCACAGGGAGATCACATCTCTCACATACACTGTGGTTGTTGGTAATCTGGACACTGCTTGTACCATTGTGCAGACACAGGCTGGATGCAGGCATAAGTTGCTAACATCCCCAGATCTACAGTTTACTTGGACTCATTTTCAGAGATAGCCTCAGAAAGCAGTAAGTACTGATAAAAATTGGACCACTGCTCTGCAGAGCCCAGGAAATATTTCCCTTTGACCCTACAAGACCTCTGTCAGGTAGAATCCCCCTGAGTAAAACTCACCAATGCAAGTGCTCTCTCTAAACCTGGCCAGTCCATGGAAAAGCTCCTGGTGCAGGGGACTTCCAAGAACACCTACAACGCTGGGCATCCAGGATCTCCATAGTGCCACTCTTCATAGTGTCAACAAAGCAGAACGGCTCTAATCGGACGCCCCAGAACTAAAGACAAATCCCCTTGGTCAGCTGGTTAGCTGCTACCACAAAGGTCAAAATACAAACCTTGATTGTAATACAGAATCTCATTCCCTCCCTGCCACGCTATATTGCCTGGACGAGGAGGAAAGGGGAAATTTTTTTTTAATTCCTTTTGAATTAATTAGAAATTGAGTTGGGGGCAAGACAGTAAGAGGGATTATTATGCTTCATAGCTACATCTCACCAGGGATGGGTTGTGCAGAATTCAAAGCCAACTGGAGTCTCTGGGATCAGGGTCAAGTCAGTTCATCCTCCGTAACCAAAATAATTCGGCACAGCACACTACCTGTGTAGCAGAGAAGGCTCTGTGGCCATCAGACCCCAGCTCCCTGAGAAGGCTGATAAGAAGTTGCTTAGTGGCATACACAATGGTTCTCTCCAAATCCAGAGTCCTGGTGCTACGTTTTCTCTTTGCATATCTCTTATCATGAATGAAGGCGGTTCAGCTTTCCTCTTTTTTTAATAAAATTTTTCTTTTCTGCTCTAATGATTTAGATGAAACATTGAAGTTCACCTCTGGAGCTCCCCTTGGGGCATCTGCTGGGTGGTTTTGAAATCAGTGGGGGGACTGCAGCCCCATAACATTTTGTCTTGTGATTTTGGTGACGACCCCTCGGACTGACTGAATCGGGAACTGATTCATGCAGGCGTTTGCAAGTACCTGGACTCTGCCATTCTGACATAGGAGAGCCAGCAGCCAGCTTAATAGGTTGCTGCAGCCAGAGAAGTCCTCTGGTGAAGAGCAGTGAAGTGAAGAAAAACAAAGCCCATTCCAACCACTGCCACAGCAGACAACAATTGAGAGCAAAGAATCATTTTATTGCATGTGGAGGGGGGAATGAGGGAAAGAAAAGGGAATGAGATGGTATTTTTTACAGCTAACGGTTTAATGGTTTCTTTCCTTTCTCCCCTTCCCATTAAAAGGGACAAAAATACACAGAAAGAGAATTCCACAGATTTCCATTCTTCTCATAAGAAAAGGGCGCAGCCATAGCTTCTTCCTCACATTAAGTTTTCAGAAGGAAAGTCAGTTCCCCTTTCTCTGGCTCCTCATAGCGGCATTTTTCTGGCTCCAGCAACCTAATAGGTTGATTGCTGAGCCTCTTCTGTTTCAATTACTTTTGATTGATTCCCAGGTCTGTGTCAGCCACTCAGTGCAGCCACCATCTCAGAAGCAAATCTGCAGTGGCTGAAGATGAAAATAGCTTCCACGACCAGCTAGGAGGGGAGTTCAAGCATCTTTTCTAAGCATGAGGTTGCTGTATCCATCCCTCCAAATTTTCTCCCTGGCCAGGTCTGGTCGTGATGAGGTTCCATGCTTCTCACAGCTCGCTGAGCTGCGCTTAGCTCAGATGAGGCTGGGGAGGGTGAAAGGAGCTTTAACATCACCAGGCAGCTCAACCTGTGTCTGCTGGAGGGCATGGCTGTTACCCCCAGGAGATGAGCTGTGGCCTGGCAGAAGTCCCTCTGGGTTTAGGAAGCTGAGGGGGACAGGGAGAGGTGGGCACAGAGCCTGTAAGATTAGTCCTGGGGACTTGGTTTCTGCTTTTATTGAAGGAGCAATGGGAGAGGCGAAGGAAGAAAAGAGTGGAGTTGATAGCGACTGGTTCCTTACAGAAACAGCCATCCTCTGTGGTTGCTTTGTGTGCATCTGAGTCTGAACAGCAGCAGCAGCCTCCAGCCTTCAGGCTGGCATAGGCAAAGGAGCAGCAAGGACACATCTGTATTGCTGGTCTGGCTGAGAGCTAATCTGGCTCCTCACATAAGTCACTGCAGACTGAGAACTAAAGCAGTCTGGAGAATTGGGGATATTTGTGTCAACAGTAGGATTATATTTCTGTATTTTTAATTTCCTACTGCTGTTGTCCAATTCAACTCAGCGTGGGATCACAGAATAACTCTGGTTGGATGGGACTTGGGAGGCTCAGAACAGGGTCAGCCTCAGGCCAGACCAGGCTGCTCAGTGCTGCGACTTGCTGCGGCTCTGAACTCCCCAGACAGAGCCTGCACAGCCTCCCTGGGCAGACTACTGTGCTGCTGGACTGTCCTCAGGGGGAATTTCTTCTTGGACCTAGTCTGAATGAGCCTTGCTTCAGTGGGTGCCCCTCAGCTCTTGTCCTCCTGCCATGCACGCTCTCCTGCAGGTGTGGGCAGGCCTCACATTTGCCTTTCTCCAATGGTCAGAGACCTCTGCAGACTTGCAAAGATGCTAGAGAGGCCTTGCAAGGACACGGGCAAGCTCCCTTGTCACTTCTGGATGCAGCTGTTAGGTCTCAGGCTATCCTTCACACTATGCCCATCCACTTTCCGGTAGTTTTCCTTCTTGAATCCTGTCCCTATGCCCAGAGGCTTGGGAGACCTCAGTGATGAAGGGTGAGCAAGAGAAGGCTCTCCACATCTGCTGTGAGGAGATGGCGTGGGGCAGCACAGCAGTGGCTGTGAGGATCAGACTGATTTCATGGGGCCTTGTCCTCCCACCCTGACAGGAAGAGGAGATGATGCTGAGGTGAACCAGGGCCCTGCTCCTACCCATGCTGGGATGGCATAGGGTCTGGGATGGTGCTCAGGGGACCTGGGTTCCCACTGTGAGTAACAGCTAGAGCCAGAGTGCCCCCACCCTTATACCTCCTCGTGTGGGAGATGGAAGCAGACTGTGAGAGTGAGCTAATATGAGTGGACACGCTCAGAAAAATGGATAGCCAATTATTCCCTGATAAATAAACCTCAGACCTGAGGTTTACCTGGAGGACCAGCAGGCCCAGGCTCTACTGGGCAGGATGCTCCAGCAAAGCCCGCAGAGCCTGGAGGAGGATCGCGCATTGGCAAAATCACCCACTGTGCAAATCCCATGTGAAGGCAGGATGTACAGCGGGTGATTTGTGCTGGCAAAGGCTTTCAGCCCCGCTGGCTGCCGCAGGGGACCCACTCGTGCTCACCCAGCTGGTCGCAGAGCCAGAAATAGCCATGCTGCTGGGGCCCCGCAGTCGGGCCATGGCCACACTCCAGCTCTGGCTGCTCACACCAGCCTGGTCGTGGGCTTCTCTCTGGCAGAAGAAGAGCTCTGCTCCCTGAAATGGCAGCTGAGCACACAGATGTTACATCTTTCATGTCGTGGCTTTTGATACTATGCAAAGAAGTCACAACTGGTTGGCCAACGCTTTTTTTTTTTTTTTTTTTTTGCTGTTATTGGAGCTGAAAATAAGGTTTCTATTAACACTACAGAGATGGAAAGAAAGGGTTTGTCCTGCAGTTCTGGTTTAAAAATAAAAATAAAAGCAACTTCAGAGAAACAGCTTGTGTCCCCTTGTATGAGCGGATGTGGGCTGTAATTTCATCTCAAGTTTCTACTATCATAACACTTGACAGCAAGTATAGTAGTCATGAGGATCTGTGTTTGCAAGGGCATTAGCAGAGCCTGAATTTCTTTGGGTTCAGTGAGTGGCAGGTGCATTAAAATCTGTACCTCTGGGCTGGGGTTTCTGTGACCGTACATTCAGAGGTGGTTTATTCATATTAGATAGGTAGCTTCCTGTACTACTCTCAGTAAGACTTTAGAAACAGGGCTCTGTGAAACTTAGCAAGTAATGGTAACTGGCCATAATGTCTAAGTAATTAAATGGAAGATTAAAAAGCAGTAATCTTCCTTCCTCTTTGTTGCTTACTATTAATGGCTTCCAATTCTGCATACTAAATGATTATTAAGGCAGTGTTCTGTTGCAGAAAATCTGTAGCATTAAAATTTGGATTTACTGAGAGCAAAGAGTAGGTTAACTTGAAAGGGAAAGGCAAAACAGTAACAAGTTTTGGTTTATGGGGACTTTGTTCCACTCTAAATCCAAACAGTGCTTTTCACATACTGAAGAGGAGAAGAAAGTCTTTGTGAGAGGCATGGGCAGTGCTTTGCAGTCAGCTCTCTGCAGACCTCTCCAGATTGTCTGGAAGGGTCCACAGAAAGCCGCAAGAAGAACTAGTTTCAGTGTTGTCATAAACTCTACCCTTGACTCCTGGCTGTCTAAGGGGGGCCACATCTGCCTCAGAAAGTATGCTGGCTCTGCAGATTAGAAAAGGTTGAAAACCAGAGCACTGGAAGGAAGGAAGGATTTGGCATCCCCTCAGACATGAGAAATACCAAATGCAGAGTGAGGAGCCATGGCGAGGATTGTCATTGCCATATAGCAAGGAGGGAAAAAGCCAGTTTTTCCAGCCTCATGCCTTATGAAATCCAACTGAAATCAATCCAGGATTTTGCCAGTCATGAGCTATTCGGCAATCCCAAGGTCAGGCCAATGGAGTCTCCATCTCACATCATCATCTGCTCTCTTTATCCCTGTACTGCAGACAGGAAATCAAGAGACGGAGCTTGATCGCTGCAATATAGGCAAACATTTGGGCCCAGACTGCAAAGTAATTAAGTGTGCATTAAGGCCCACTCCCGTTCAGCAAAGCCCTTATGTACATGCTTAAAGTGCCACTGGAGCTAGAGACACACAAAGAAACACTTACATTCCTTCCAGGATCAGCGCTAACTACAGTATAAATATTTAGGAATATATTTAAAGGCTCTCTGGGCTGTAGACAGCTCTGACTGCACAGGCAGGGGCTGGAAGAACTGGGATCTTGCAAGTTGCTGTTGCAAGCTGGGGTGCATGGGAGAGTGCTGGAGGCAGATAGCCAGCATGGGAAAGGAGTTTTCTGTGGCAGCAGGAGAGCAGAAACGAATGAAGAGAGGGTAGCTGAGGTCTGCAGAATTACTGAGGGGATATTTAAGGTTGAATTTTCACACTGAGACTGTTGCATCTCTGTCGGGGATGGTTCTGGGAAACTGAGAAAACAGAAGCCAAAATAATTCATAGATAGTTTATTCTTTTCCATCATGATGTATAATTTGCAGTGAGGTTTCAGGGTAATATCCCCTCTATGTTTAAAAGCACACACGCACACTCAGCCAGTATTCTTGGTGCAAATGACAAACGATGACTTGAGCTTTTCAACGGGGAGGAGGGCCAGCTCCCTGCCCCAAAGATGAAATGTAAAGAAGGGGATGGTGCTACAGGGGAAAAAGAAAACACCACGAGAGGAGGCGCAGTTGTTATTCCTGGCATGCTGAAGCCTCCATCCCAGCCAGTTGCCTGCTTTTGATGTGGATCATTCCTCCTTTATCTGACATGCTTTCTTCCCGAGATGCTCCAGAGCCTTTCACGCTCCTGGTTTTCATCCTACCTCTCAAGGTGTTGCTGCATTGTCTTCTTTGTGGGCTTCTCTCCTCCCCTCTGTAAGCCTTCATTGCCTCAGTTCCTCTCCCCAAGTCTCACTCTGTCCCTAAGTGCTTCTATCTTGCCTCACACTTCAGCGACCATTTCTGTACTGACAACTCACAGATCTATTTCCGCAGCACTACTCATTCAGCCCATTCTCTGTCCGTTCCACCACCACCTCTCTCTGGGAATTTAAAGCTTCTTTCCAGTTTGTCTTTTCTCCTCCTGCATTCCACGATGGGATTTGCAACCAGCCCCCTCCGCATCCTAGAGGCTGTAATGTGTCTCCTCAATACCATGCAGCAACATGGGCAGGCAGAGCAGGGAGCTCAGCGGGCTGTGTGCTCCTGCTTGGAGCACTTGGGGAAACCCACCCTCTTGGAGAGCCTGCCTTCCTTCCTGCCAGCTTGTCCTGGCTGGTTTGCCCAGAGGAGAACTCACAAACCCTGCTTTTCAGCTAAATTGCATGCCCCTCTGAAAGAAAGGCCTCTATTTAATCATTCCAGCATTGTCTAAAATCCCTAATTCCTTCAACATAGTTACAAACAGTTCCAATTATTTGTAGAAAAGCTTGAAAAGTGTTCAGTGTATTTTATTACCCACCAAAGGTGCCAGCCTGGCAGCCACAGAGCCTTGTCCTCTATTTATCTCCAGAGCTGGACAGTACAAGCAGTACGCTCTCTCCTGAATGTCTCTCCGCTCCCATTTTGAAAGGCACATGGTGGCCTATCACCATGGGATGACTTTGGTACTCTCTGTTCAGTTGCTGTTTGTTCTGTGCCAGGAACACAAGCAAAGTATGTCAGGCTGCTGGGAGCAGCTGGGGAAGACAAGATGGGTCTCACCACAGAAGCAACTGCCCTCCCAGAGGGCTTGGGTGGTTTGGTGTGTGCAGATGTGCCTGATGCTTTTCTGGCAAGCTAGATCTCATCCAAAGTTTGTTATGATCCACTGGGATCTGGAGTACAATTTTATTGGCTAGCAGCTGAGGGAACTGGGATTGTTCAGCCTGGAGAAGAGGAGGCTCAGGGGAGACCTTATTGCTTTCTACAACCACCTGAAAGGAGCTTGTGGAGGGGTGGGGGTCAGCCTCTTCTCCCTGTTAACAGAGATAGGATGAGGGAGAATGGCCTCAAGCTGTACCAGGGGAGATTCAGATTGGATATGAGGAACAAATTCTTCTCCAAAAGAGTGTTGAGGCAGTGGCACAGGCTGCCTAGCAAGATGGTGGAGTCACTGTCCCTGGAGATGTTTAAGAATGTGTGGATGCAGCAGTGAGGGACATGGTCAGTGGGCATGGTGGGGGTGGGCTGGTGGTTGGACTAGATGGTCTTAGAGTTCTTTTCCAACCTTAATGATTCTGTTATTCTATGGACGTGCTGCTGAATGAGCTATGAGTAACCAACTGGGGATATACGGAAGGAGCAGATCCTACACTTCCTCACTGAGGAAGTAGATATTCTTTGCAGCAAACGCCACTCGAGTCACGATGCAAAGATATAGATTGCAAGATTTTCTTTGTGTTCTTCATGTTCCTCTCCCTCCTGCGCCAGTTTTGCAGCAACACACACCAAACACACAGATGTGCAATGACATTTTAAAATCATGCACTGATTTGTTAGGTTATGCCAAGAGAATATTAAGCACTTATAGTTAAGGTTCAGGCCAGGCCTTGTATTTTCTTTATGTGTACCAACGCTAAAAATACAAGGAAGCAAATTTTTCAAGCATGGCCGGTTTGGATGGGATTGTTTTTTCTTTCTAAAATGAAATGTAGTTTGGTTGAAGGTCTTGCTTCTTTGTCAATAATTAAACAGCCCTGCACTTGTTGAGGCGGCCATGAACATAGACACCAGGATCAGCCAGCCTTGACCACAAGAGGATAAAACATGCTGCCCCTGTCTACAGTATGGATTTTTTTTTTTTCCAAGAAAAAAATCCTTTTGCTATTAACCCTGTCAACTCCACTGGTGACAGCAAGCCTTTTCAGCTCTCAGGACACTTGCCCAAAGAGGCTGTGGAGTCTCCCGCTTGGAGAGCTTCCTCCTGGAAGCTTCCTCTGCTGGAGCAGAGGTTGAATCTGATCATCTCTAGATCTAGGGATCTCAGCTCACTCTGTGACCCTGCGATCCCGTGACACCAGGCAGCCATGTGTGTTGAAGGAGTTGTTTGGATTTTGTCTGCTCTGAGCAGTTTCATGTGAGGGCGCTTCCTAGAAACAAACCAGGCACAGCTGGTTTCTGCTTGGCCTTTGAGCACTCAGGTAGAATTCAACTGCTGCTAGCAATGCTGGGACGTGATTACAAAACAAAGTTAGAACAAACAAAAGGGAGGGACTTCTGTCAAAGGTTCAGATTTGTATTATTTCTTACAATGTGTTTTTGAAGTATAGCAGCAAAAGATTGAACCGTGTTGCGCACTTTGGGAGTTTGGCATATCCTTGAGGATGTTGTTGTGAAGTCCCATTGAAGATGGGCACAGGAGGGTGTTGCTACAGAAACAGGAGAATATTTGGTCTCTGACAAAGGCTTCCACTTCAAAAAGGAAGGGAGGAAGGGAGGAAAGGAGAAAGAAGGGAGGAAGGGAGGGAGGGAGGGATGGAGGCAAAACAGAGAAAGAAGAAAAGGAAATTAATGTGAGGTCTTCATTTCTGGTCTGGTCTGGAGCAGTCAGGGCAGTCTTAGTTGAAGGAATCTCTTGCTGTCATCCATGACATGATATACTTTCTTCAGAACACTGATGGTCTGGGTACTGGCATGGTGGCTGATGCTCATGCAGATGTAATAGGACAGTCCTGCAGGCCAAGGTGTAGAGCGAGGGGGAGCTTTCTGCTTTGATCTTCAGCCAAAGCTTTCCTTTTCCCTGCCCCACTGTTCTCATTTGTCTATCCCTTTGACCCCATTTGGAGATGTAAGGGGCTTTTGCTGTGGACAGGGGATGGAGAAACAGGAGGAGAGCTGGAATACAGGGGTGTGTGCTATATCCCTTGCTCATCAGTAGCAAAAGAAAGGGAGTATTCCTACAGCAGTGGGAAGCTGCAGCTAAGGGCAAGCAAGGTGGTGGGTAAAGGACAGCTTGGTGTTAGGGTTGTGTCCTTGAGGACCTCTTCTGTGGGTCTACAGGCAGCCTCAAAAGAAGAGAAAAATACCCTCTACCCCACAACAGTGTAAGCTTTTTCGTCGTGATGGTTCCCCGTTATCTGAGCACAGTCCCATGTGTTCTGTGCCCTGAGCAGGGCTGATTCCAGCTCCCCAGAGCAAATGGGGATGCTGCACCATCCAAGCGCAGCTCTTCTTCAGAATGGCAAGAAAGAGAGCTGCTGCTAACACAGACAGGTGAAAGCCAGACTTTTACCCTCTCCTTGCCTGCTTTCTATTTCACCTCTTTATTTATGTTAATGTGTTCTGCACTGGAGCCATAATTAAATACATATTCATATAGAACATGTACAAAGCTTCTGCCTGAACTGTGAAGCTCTCTGGAGCTTAACTGCTTGAGACTTGTCACAGGAAAACAACTCTCCCTGTGAGAAGAGGCTTCCTACAGCTGGGCTATATTATTGCCTTTTAATATTGCTGGGTCTCCCTGCCCTGGGAAGGGTTTTCTGACAAGCTCCCCTCCTGGAGATACAGCTTTTGCCTGTGTAAGTTACCAGTTTCCGGAAGAAACTGGGGCTTTCATTGCCAGAGGTATCTCTCCAACGGTTGTAATTTGTTCCCACACTCTTTGCTATGCTGGCAAAACTTGAAAGTGCGGTTCACTGTTTTTCTCTTGGTGCCTTTTCTCCTAAGTTAGCTTTTCTATCCTTGTGCTTACCCCAGCTGTTTCCCTGGGCACATCTGATCATCTATTGTCTTCACAATAGCTGCGAGTAATGAGAGGGGTGGGAAGATAAAGCTACTCGGAGGGTCTAATCATATCCTGGTTCCTTGTAATGGAGCGGTGTCAAAATCTGCAGCCTGTTTCCCTGCAGAAGGGAATGTAGTGATGGAGGAAGCCAGCAAAGCAGAGACAGCGGCTGGGAGTTGATAAGTATTTTCCTTGTACTGCCTGAAGAACAGGGGGGGCTCTAGGAATTATGGACCAGCCGTGTAGTTGGTCTTGGCTACTGAATATCATATTCTTATCCTTCCTTCCAGCAACTGCCCTCTCTGAGAGGATCAACACCCTCCTCTTTCACCCACGTATGCTTCTCCTCGCATCCTGTGGTCCTGTTCATCCTCAGGCAAATGAAGCAAGCCCTGGCAAGTAGGCTAAAATCTGTGTGTGATTAGGTGATGCACTAGCCCTGCCACCCCACCAGAAATATCCTGAGGGAAATACCCCGTGCTGAGTTACGGACAAGGCCAGGAGCAGCAGCTTCTTGTGATGCTCCGTGCATCACGCGCTGCTTGGTGCCTGCAAACCCACATTACCCAGATGCTGTCAATACTGGAGCATCCCTACGAGAAGGCAGCTGGCCTGGCACACAGCTGCCTCCAGGCTCTGGGGTTGGTGCTGCAGGAATTAGAAGGCGTCGGAAGAAGCAGCTAAAGTTCAGGGCTGGCTGATGGAAAGGAAGCAGTGTGCTTTTGGGTAACTCTAGGTGCAATGTGCTTATTTTCAGAAACTGTGCTGTGCCCTGAGCAAGACGGTGACAGAAAAAGCCTGAGCTTCACAGTCATTTCAAGCAGGCATGAATGGGTACCACTACTGAAAGAAGTGGTCCCACGTGCAAAAGAGCAACCAGACTGAGTCAGAACAAAGCCAAGTATCCTATTACTCTTTGCTTTGCTAGATGCTAGCAACAACAGCTATGTTTTAGCACCCGATGCACTGCTGTAGGCTGTCCTGCAGCACTGTTGCCAGGAATCCATGCTGTCCTGTACTGAAGATAACAAGGTAGATTTTCTTTACACCCAGAAAGTTGGCAAGGCACCATAGTCAGCACAGGATATGTGCCCAGCAAGACTGTGGGTTCCTATCGTATGCCCTACATCTTTTACCGTGTAGTGCAGAAGCAGAGCCCCAGTTGTTCCATATCTGAGACAAACTCACATGAATTTTCCTGAGTCTGGAGAACGAGGTCACTGAGAATATTTTGGAGTCCTGAGTGCAGAGCCAGAGCTTGAGCATTCTGCCCTCTTTTGAGAGTTCCCCTTTGAAAAACCCCAACAAAACCCCAAAGCCACAGCGGCAGTATGCAGTTGCTGTGGTAAGCAGAAGAAAGCTCTCCTGCTGGCTGCCCTCTCCTGCCTCCCAGCTCTCGCTCGCTGAATGCAGGAGCATGTGAGGCCGCACAGTGACCTGAATGAGGGAATTAGTCTGGATTAAAATTAACCAAGAAAAAAAAAAAAAGGGTGTGTGTGTGGGATCAGTTCTCGTGAAGCCAAAGAGGGAGATGACCTCAGGGTGAGAGCTGGTGGCAGGAGGCAGAGAGGCTGGGACAGCTCGGTCTGCCAGGAGGTGGCTCAGTGTATGATCACCAAACTGTGGTGCCCTTTCCGGGACTGGGCTGCAGATCTTTTGCTACCCAGCCTCATGCACGCCTGCATCTTGAATGGGCTTCTGCAGCTCAGCAGGTGCAAAGCGTGTCTCTGCGTCAGCCAGTTGCTGCTGGGTGCTTAATGCTCCGAACCATGAGCTTAAAGTTCAGAAGCTTTCTGCTTCTGCCCCAGCTGCTGTTCCCGTGGTCTGGAAATGGTCCACCTGGGCTGTGCCTTTCCCTCTGGGCACTGCTGGCAATGCAGAGCCTATGGTTTCATTCCCTGTCTGACTAGAAGAGTGGGTTACATTCAGCCTCTTCCGGATATCTCCAGCTGAAGTGATGGCATCAAGGACCAAATGGGGTCAGGCTGGGGGGCTATGTGTATCCTGGTGTAGCTGTAGGTGTCCCTCTTGTGAGGGAGTTGAACCGCGTGGCCTTTGGGGTTCCCCTCCAACTCAAACCATTCAATGATTCTGGGAAATAACACAGGATAGGGCAAAAATACTGCCTAGTATTTGCTCCCATCTTCTTTTGTTAGGTATTTCAGACATTCAGAGGACAAAAGCAACCTCCAATGTATTTCGGTGCCACATAGGTGCCTTGTAAACGGCTCACACTGTCCTGGTGGTCTCTTACCATGCTGAGCACATTGCTGTCCCTTAAATAATGCTAAAAATAAGTAGTGATTACTATTAATTCCTAGGTTTGTTGCTTCGCTGGCTCAGGTAGATAACAGTGGTTATTGGTGAGTCTGAAGTCCTGCTGAGAGCATTCCGTGTGGAATTCAGTACGAAATGAATTTCCTTTGAAGGAAAAGAAGGATAATCAATGACTCACATCAATGGCTGGGGATGGGAGCATCCCACCTACAAAACGATCGTGCCCTTCAAGAAGCTTCAAACACTGTTAAAATCAGAAGTGAGGGGAACTAACCCTTCCTCTGCCCCCTCCACTCCAGAGTCAGAGGAGGAATCGAACGCTGCAGCTCCTGATGTCGGAATTACCTCTGTGGGGAAAAAACACCTCAGGACCCAGGAGGGACTTAAGGACAAGCAAGGAAATGCAGAGTGCATTGGTGGTAAATCTTTACATGAATAAGTAAACAAGTGAATAGTCTTGTTAGCGTGCCTGGAAGATGTGCTCAAAGAAGTTTCCAAACCCCAGAAAGTCCACGTTGCTCCCACCTTACACGTTTTGCTCTGCTCTCCCTTGCTCGCAGACAGCAGCAGAAGCCCCCCTCCTTTGATTTACAATTAAATTAAGAATTACTTTGGTAAAAAGCAGTGCTTTTCCCCGCCTGCTTTGTTTTGTGCCTCCAGGCTGTGCAGACCCCTATGGCTTGCTGTGCAAGAGGCAGCGTCACACTGCTCGCGAGGAGCTGCAGGAACTGAAACCCGTTCTATGATTTATGGCACTAATAAGGCTCAACTGCCATTTCTTGTGGTTTCCTCCCAAGTTGTCTTTGATAATTTCTACTTGCACCGTGTTTATTGTTGCTGCTGCTAGGGTTCAGTTGGCAGGTAACTGTTGCACCATTTTGCAGGGTTGGCTCTCTTTGGCTCTCTCAGTTGTGTGGTTGTTATTAATAAACATCTCTGTTTGGGGAGTGTCAGGAGAGGCAGGGAGGCATTGACCCCCTGCTTCACCCCATCCTGCCCGGTGCTGCCAGAGCAATGAACTTCCAGGGCTGGCACTGGGAGCCCTCA
The DNA here is from genome assembly GCA_023055505.1 of Callipepla californica brunnescens. Taxonomy (NCBI): domain Eukaryota; kingdom Metazoa; phylum Chordata; class Aves; order Galliformes; family Odontophoridae; genus Callipepla; species Callipepla californica. The sequence continues at coordinate 698,101 of JALIRH010000133.1, read as the reverse complement.
CCCTGACCAGAGCAGGTCCTAGTTGTGGGGCTGGTGCCTTTCAGTGGCAGAACACAGTTGATGCCAATAGGTCACAGTGGCAGATAAGCAGAATCCTTCTGCGTCTGGTGAGAAAGAATTGCGTTAGGGGATTGGAAGTGGAGAGACTTCACAGGGAAGAGCCAGAGAAAATGCACACTGCGTCCCATGCAGCCTGCTGGCTGGGTGAGAGATTCCGTCTGTTCCCTCCAGTTTCTGTTTTTCTCCTGAGCTCTCTTTTGGACGGCTCTTGGCCTCCTTTCATAAACTTGGCTGGAGGGTAGTCTGTGAAAACAGTGAAACATTAGCACCCAAGTCCTCACTGCCATTCACAGCTCTGATTTGATAATTTGCCTGGTAGCATGTGTGTGGAGGATTACGGGTGACACCATGAAGGTGCTGCTGAAGAGAGGCTGTGCCATTTTCTTTCCTGCTGTGTGGGATCAGCAGCCCCTGGCTGGCTGCAGCTGTATGGATCACAGCACAGCTGGATCTTGGTGTCATCTGCTCCATCCCAGGCTTCACAATGTGAGAGGGTGCTGGCAGAGATGGGATTACAGCAGCTAGAGGGACCCACTCTGGTTGAAGTTCCAGTGCTGGGGAAGAAAAATGGCTGCCCATCTTCTCTGCGGGCATGAGGTCTGTGAGGACTGGGCAGCAGCACTGGAGGGTCACTGGTAGGCTTGCAGGGTGGTGGAGGTGGTGGGCAGAGATGAGTGCCTAGCTCCCTTGCTGTTTCACATCTGCACAGACCTTCGGAGTGGGTGAGGCAGCAGGGTACCCCTAACAGCTGGCCTGTCATCAGCACCTGAGTCACACACAGCTCCTTTCTATGCTAGCCTTTCCCATCACCAGGACTGCTTCTGTTGCCAACCATGCGGCAAACAGAAGGCTGGCACGTTTTACCTGAAGGGCATTGGAGAGCCCTCAGCGTCAGCTTTATCTGGGCAAGGTGTTTCCATTAAAGCTTGGCCTCTCTAATGGCAGAGCACCTGAGAATTGGCACTGCCTCATGCCAGTGAGAAGATAAAACCTCAGAGGAAAAGAAAATTAAAGGCCAAATACGAAAGCAGCAACAAAAGTTTCACAATGCAGCTTTCCTTATCAGAGTGAACTGCATAAATCTTTCTGGAGCCTGTGATGTTGCAGGACATGCATGGGTTTGAAGTGCTGGTGGGAACCCAACTTCTTTCTCTTTTCATGGCCTAGTTTCTCAAGGCAGTACAGTAACTTCTCTTGGAGCTTTCCTAGCAAGAGGCATGCACGGCCCTTGGCCAGCAGTGAGCCCCAGATCCTCTGATCCCCAGAGCTACCTCCAGGGGCAGGTCTGGCTGTGGTCATGGCTTCACCTTGAGCCACGGCTGGAAAGAGGGCTTAGCCAAATGGATGACTCTGGGACTGCGTGCTTTCAATACCAAGGCAGTTGGATCCATCTGCTGCTTTTTGGAAAGCAGTAAATTACTGCTTCATCCCCTGCTGCACACATGCACACACAAACACCCACAGACTTCACAGTCTGAAGATCTGCTGTCTTTCTTGCTAGAAGGGCAATTTCTACTCCCATTTTCTATGCTCATTTGCCAGTGAAACCAGCTCTTCTCTTACATGAGGTTTTGAAATAATTCTTACAGGCAGATAGGAGGACCTGCACTTAAAATACCTCAGATCTTCGAGCAACTGTACTGGATTTTGTTCTGCTGTCCCACTGAAGATGAAGTGGGGCAACCAAGGCCATGCAGGAAGTCAGCAACAGCATCAGTGTTTGTGGCCCTCTGACTTGTCTTCCAGACCACTGAGGAGGCTCCAACCCTCACTGGTGTTGTGAGAACCAGAAAAAATGGTTAAAACACAAAGGTGCAAGTCACTTTAAGTCAGAGAAATTATTTTGTGGTAAGACTTTCCGCAGTTCTGATTCCTTCTAAAATTAAGAGATATCCCTTCCCACTTTGTTGCTGAAGAAACTGGAATAAGAAAGGGGAGGGAAAAGAAAACATGAAGAAACCCAAGTGGAAATGAAAATAAAAAATGGGTAGGATTCAGCTGCCTAACCGTAGGCAAGAAGAGATATATGAGATACTTCAGAATTCCCTTTAGCAGCAGCTTTACAAAGGCATGGTGTCTGTTAGGTCCTCCATCATGTCCACAGCTGCATGCAGATGCTGTGGATGCTCCAGCACATCTAATGGGCAGCAAGCTCCCTTGTTTGAGCAGCAAGACCATCTCAGAATAAAACGGAGATTGTCTAACAGATGCATGGAGTTATAAGGATTCAGAAAACCACTGATATGCTTTGAAGGACTGAAAAATTAAATTCCCCCCTTGCACAAGTTTGTGAAAATCTCCTTAGAATCAGTGTCAAGGCAATAACACACGGTGTGCCAGCCCAATTGTATTTGCTGCCATCTTCCATATATGTGCAACCAGCAGGGTTTCCATAAGCTGCTCTTTTTATTGTAAAATTCTCTCTTAGCGTGTTGAACTCATTTGTGCCTTTAGCTCATAAGGTGTTAAATACAGGATCCTGGCTTTTCCGCGGCTTGCCCTGTCTCTCCTATTATACACATGAATATGTGAAGTTTATAACTCATTCTGAAGTTGTGTGAAAAGCATACTTGGTGATGCTCATGACAAGATATTCACTATTTGCCTGAAAATCTCATAAATAAGCATTTACCATCAATCCAATCTAATCTAATCATAATCAATACCGATACTGTGAGATCTTGTAAAACATGACCTGCATGGCAAGTTCTGCCACTTGCTAATTACGCCCTTGGAGGCAGCAGTCAATAGCTCCCAAGGGTTAGATGGTTCCTACTTAGTCAGGTGTTTTCAGACAGTACCACTGACATTCACTAAGGACTTCCACAGCCACAAAAAAATAACAACCAAACTTTATACTACAAAATAAAAGATGCGTGAAAGACAGCGAGTGTTTGGAAGGTTGTTTTAAAACGATAGTGAAGCTGGCCATAGAACCCTGCAGAGAAGGCCTTCAGGGAACTGACAAGACAATTTTATTTTGAAAAAAAAAGAAGAAGAAGAAGAAGAAAAGAGTATTTTGTCTTATCCAAAACCAACACAGCAGCCTGAACTAGCGCATAAGTCACCCTAAGTACTACCTTCAGAAAAATGGTCCAAACCTTTGGCTTGGGTTCTTCAGTGTAGTTCCACAGGAGTTCTTCCAGCACCTGGCAGATGAGATCCTGTCCAAATCAGTAAGTATGGCAACGTTCAAAGCAGATAATCTTGTTCTTTCCTCTACATTTACTATGAAAACTTTTTTGGCAAGAGAAATTCATGAAATGCAAACATTTTAGAGGAAAAAAAATAGCAGGAAACACGCTCACTGTCTTTTCCTCTCCTGGAGACCCACATACACAGAAACTTGTTTTTGATCTTTTTTTGAGCTGATTGACATAAGCAAATGGGCCTTGTGGAAAAGAAACACACACACACAGAACACTGTATTTTTATTCCAGTTTGACGATCTATGTTGGTTAGTTTAGAAGAGCAAAAGGGTATGCTGGGTGGCTTGTCTATTCCATGCAGCCATCCCTGTATTCAGATTTCAGTGATGTCCACTGACAGTAAGTGATCAAATTGTTTTTCTGTGCTGTATGAAGGAAAGGGCACCGTGAACAAAGGCCAGGACTGTTCTGCTGGTGAGAAGGCAATGGAAGATGTGCAGAACTGTCAAAGAGAGGAGTAGCATTGGTGCCGTGCACTGTGATCCTTAGCCACCTTCTGGAGTTCCGGGAAGCTCAAGCAGCGGCTGCATGCCACAACCTGCTGGAGGGCAGGTCCTGGCTCCATGCTTCACGTGAGATAAAATGTAAGCTCACATCAACCTCTGAGCACAAGCAAACGGATGGAGCGCATCAGCCAGGTGGGTACTCCTATGCTAATTGCTTTGTTTGCTTATCAGCTTGTGCTTAGGTGGTGCTTTGTGTCACACTAAAGAACGTAGGAAATGTGTGCCACTGTGGTTGGAGATCACTGTCTCTCAGCGAAGGTGTGAGAACCGTATGGGCATGTATGGCAAACACAAAATGAAATGGCTTAATTCCTTTAGCATCTGAAACTCATCTTGCTTTGCAGTACAAGAGGCTGAGAGCTTCCATGTGGCCAGTGATTCTGTCTCAACTATAAGATACTTCTCTGCTGAGAAGTGGTAACGTTTCTAGCCATTCTAATGTGGTTATAAGGATAAGTCTGGTCATGCCCTCATATGTCTCTCTTTGCTTTATCTGGTTAAGGCAGTGCCCCTTTCCAAAGGAAGGCAAGCAATGTGACATTTCAGGTACTACAGCAATCTTAATTGCAAGTCATTCTAGTAGCGGAGGTGACTAATGTAATAAATACGCACACATGCATCGATACAGACAGCACTCATTGCAAAAATGACTGCCAGTCATTTCTCTAACCAGAATGTACTATGACGTGTACCCTGCTGTTGAAGTCTTAGCGGTGCCTCTGAATGCCATACAGCTGGGCCCCACTCTTAAAAATAGCAGCAAGGTATGAATAAGTGCTATTTGGTTCAGCAGGAAAGAAGAAAACATCACTGCAGACGGAACAGATGAGTTTGGTTAGGTTTTATTTCTCTCACTGAAAAACTGCAAAGAAATAGCCGTATTTCATAATGAAAATTGCATTTAATTCAAAACGAAACATTCAAACATCCAAAAGAGAAGTGAGAGGAAGGGATTCCATTCACAGGGGGAGAGTGGAGCTGAGAGGCTGTCCCTCTAGTCTGGTGGCCCCACCAGTAGGGTGCAGTGCTGTTCAGTTCAGGGGAAGGAATGGGCTCAATGAGTGGAAGATGCTAGCATGACCCAGACACTCTGCAACATTAAACACATAAAAAGATTTGGGGTTTTGACTATGGAGACCTCAGCCTACTTGGTTACCATGGCAAACAATCACTGATAGAAGTCTTTTAACCTTTAATTAAAGATGCACAAAAAAAAGGAGGAAAAACAGTTTAAGCACTTGAAAAATGAGACTTTATGCTTTAAAAGTGTCCATTACTCCTCTTTCCTTAGCTGTCATCAGCTAAGTAAGGCTTCCCTCCCTTTATTTAAGTTCATAGCAGCACTCACTGCTTTTGGGGAAAGAGAGACACTCACTGAGAAAGACTCGATCTGTTGTTGCTACTCATTTTGGGATTCTGTTCTGCTTGCTCAGAGACACACATATTCAGGAGGGGAGAGAAAAGGAGAGCAAAGACAAAAAAATATGACTTCCTCTTCATTTGTTGACTTTTACTTGCGGCCTCGCTGCTAGAAAAAGACAAGCACAACACATGGCCTTATCAGCCCCTCTGTGATCAAGGGGATTTATACCAGCGTCTGTCTCATTTAGACATTGCTTTTAGTTGTCTCCTTGATTGCAGTTCACAGCTGTGTTGTACAATCTGTAGCCTCCTGTCTGGGATAGTTTGATTAAAAGGAAGGTGAAAGAAAGAAAAGGCAGAGAAGCATGTGAAAGGACTACAAAGTAACTGAGAGAAGGGTGACTTCAGGACCCCAAATCTCTTCCAAGTGCGTTTCCAGGACTGAGCTGAAATTGGTGGACATAGCAACAACTTCTGCGTATCTCCTCACCAGAAACTCACCAGAAGGTCTGGACAGATCAAGTAAGTAAATGCCAGCACTGCCACAGTGGAGATTTAGGTCTTGAAGTTGACAATGACAACTGTCAGCATTTCTCCTTTCTGTCCACCTATTCTAGCTTCAGTATCAAAATGGATGTACCCTGGAGGATGATGAATGTGCCACCAGTCACCGGTTGGGTTTAGCTCCTGGCACATAAGTTTTGGTCTATTGATTTTGGCATTTATCTTGTACATCAGACCTGACCTCAGCACAGTCCTTGGTTAATATTAGGAAGACTTTTTGATAGAACTAATTTGGTCTTCCTATCACTAACTTGTGCTGACTTCTCCAAGTAATTTTCTTCAGCAGACTGAGCTGCACTTCCTTACCTCTGTGAACTTTAGCACATGTGTTTGCCTGATATAGTGCTTGTGTGGCGTGCTTAATGCCCTCTTCTGCTTCCCTGTCTACCTTTCTGCTCTTCCAAGAGAATACCACACTCGTGAGAGCAGGGGTATCCTGGGAGAGACTCTGCCAATGGCACTTTCACATTCCTTAATAGTGCAGTACTCATTAGCACAGACTGGGGAAGCCAGGTGAATTGTGTCCACGAGTGTCTCTACGAGGGTCTGGGAAGACCTTCTGCACAGATCGGGACACATCAGTGGTGGGGAATAAGAACAACCCACCTTAGTATGCAGCACAGCACAACTTTATGGCATTCTCTTGGGAGATAAGTGATGCTGGTTCTAGTTCCCCCAGGCAGAGGAGGAAATTAAACCCAGGACTCCCACATCCTTTATGAGTGAATAAAAAGTGGCTGTCTTCCTCTCAGCTTTGTGAATATAATCATGATTTTTTTTTTTTTTTTTTCCCGGGAAAGCAATTTGGGAAGTCCACACTGAATTCAACAATCATTTTGGGATAATGGATAAAAAAAAACATTTTTCAATGAGAAGGATACTAGCTCAAAAATGAATGCAGTGACAGTACAATGACCAGACAGACCCCATCACTCTGCCACTTTATACTTTTAGCAGCTGCGGAACATGAGACTCTGGTGCTTGCAGACAACAGAGGAACTTACCTGGTGATGTGAAATCTTGATAGGAAAAAAGGTTCTGCGGGAGTAATGAAATCCTCTGGGAATGGCAGATGAAACCTGAACACCAGTGGGACTGCCTTGAGTTCTGACACAGTTACCACAACGCATAAGAAAAACCTGCAAAGAACAGACCCACTCTGTGGGCTGAGATGTGACCAATGTTCCAGTTATTATTAGGTACCAAAGGTCTGAAAAGGTTCAAACTCCATCTTTTAGGAATTCAAAGAGAGGGACGTATGAGGTCTTGCTGACAGCTTCCAGACGGAAAAAGCAAGCAGAGGGAAAAGGGGCATTTCTCTGACCTTCCTCAGTGATTGCTCCAAACTGTGTCTACTGATGGCTGTGTCCGACACCGACAAGAAGAGCCAACAGAAGTCAAAATCTGAGCAGTGAGATGTTCTGCTAGCACAGAAAAGCCACCTGGAGAAACAAAACCAAATGTCACACAGCTGTGAGTGGGAGAAATGCTATTGTTTCCCTTGTAGCCCGTCCTTCTCGTCTTCTGAGAGAAGTGGGTGAGCGAACGTTTCTGTGCGTGAGTATGCTGGGAATAAGTAATCAAGGAAACATTCAAGGAGCGGGCAGCGTCCTGGGCCTCGTGGTGAGCGAGTGCGTGGCAAACAGTGTCAGCTGCTGGTTACTGCTCCACCCTGCATTTCCCCTCTTCTGCAGGAATGCACTCGCAGACGTGCTCCTCCTTGCCGTGCAGCGTTCAGGGCTGCGGATGACAAACTGGTGACCTCAGCAAGAGGCAAAACCGGAGCTGCAGGTGCGTGCTCGCTGCCTGCTCTGCAGAGGCGGGATGAAGCAGTGGAGATGCTGCTCAAATTTAGAGCGTCAGATCATGCAGCTGGACGGTTTCCTGTGTGTTTAGACAGGAACAGAGGAGCCACATGCCTTCTTGAGCAAACTGAAAGGGCATCGGGTACAGCTAGGCATGAATCCATCCTCAGTAAAGTTACTTTATTAGCCTTTATTACCTTATTTTGCTGTGAATGTGTTTGGTACCACCCCTATCTAGAGAGGAGCTGAGAATTTTTTCCCGGGGTAACACTGTGGAATTGGAATAAGGGCTGTCTGGAGACATTTAGAGCCTCGGCTGGTTGATGAATGCAATCAGCGAGGTCACTGAGGTGTGTGTGATCAACAGGAAGCAAGGGCGTGAATGCCAGCTTGTGCAGATGGGACAGCATGGGAGAGCACGGGGGAGAACAAGCCTGCTTTACATCTAGTGTGACCTAGAGCTGGTTCTCAATGCCTAGCTGCTTCCCAGCTCCTTTATTTAGAGGGACGGGAGGGATGGCATCAGGCGAGATGCAGGGTGAATTAGACTGCAGGCAGCCTGGCCATGTGCAAGTACCAGCCTACAGGGAAGCAAGGTGGCTCTAGTAGTGGATCCGCGCCTCCCTCCAGCCAACATGAGCTCGTGTACACACCTATACGCATATGTGTGCTTACACGCAGTCTGGTGAAGAGAACAGAAACAGAATAAAAAGGCTTGCCTGGCCCCAGTGGCCACGAAATGGAATTGCTACTGTACTGGCTAACGCGGGCAGAGGCAGAGCCTTTCGTTACAGTGGCTGTTCTTAGTGCTGTGCACTGGGTGCACTCAACATGTGGGTAGAGAAGAAGCAGAGCTACCAAAATTGCCTGTTTGATCAACTTCACATCAGATCTGTGCAGGTGGAGCAGTGTTGATACCTGGTGTGCTCAGAACCCCTTTCTTTCCCTGTGGATGCTGCTGTCACTGACTGGTTTTCCTGCTGCCAGGTTGGGACACGGGACTGAAAATAATGACTTAAGCCATCAGGCTGCACATCAACACCTTAAACCCCTTCCAGTCCAGATGAAGGGCAGCAAGAGTGTTGATGTCCTCAGACAGCAAACTACCGCTTCATGAGAGGAAATGCACAGACTACAAACACAGCCCCGGAGCCTGCAGCATAATCCCTTTGATCAGCAAGACTGGGGTTACTGTAGGGTCAGGGTTGACACAAAACTAACCAATCAAGCAAGACCACCTACGTATTTAAATTAACCTTTTTCTTTGTGGCAAAACAATTTTCTTTAAGGACTGTTTTCTTTTCTGCATGGAGCTCTTTGCCCCACTGTTTGCCTCTCTGCACTATTGCTGTGATGTATACAGTCATTGTTATTCAGGTACTTAGAGTGGTAATGCTGTAGATGGGCAGTGAGAGAAGTTGATACAGGTTTTGTTTTAAAATAATCTTCTGAACTCAAGGAACTTTCTGATAATCACTGTGTACTTTCATTAAAAAAAAAAAGAAACCAAACCCCACATGTCTTCAAATCTTACATGTCATTTAAAAAATGCACAAATATTCTTTCATTTCTTTTTTGCAGAGGGGTAGCAGAATCAATTTGCCATGGTTATGCCTCCTGCCAATTGTTTAGAATTTCCAGGATTTAATCTTTCATCCATGTGTGTATCCACTATTTACCTTTGAATGAGATAATGCATAATGCATTGGGCTTTATGGAAACAAGCCATGAAAAACCACTTTTTTTTTTTTTTTTGAAGAAGAGAAAATTGCAGTCTCCCTTTATGGCCTAGAAAAATTAGTGCTGACGTTACAACAACAGTGGAGGCACAGGAATGGACAGTTAACTTTGTGTGAGCTCAGAAGATGTCAGATGTGAGGACAAGCACATACAGTGCAGTGCTCCTGGATTCCCCCCCTGCTTGAGGATTGATGCTGGTGAAGTAGCATCAGTGCTGTAACATGAGCACGTGTGGGATGTTCAGCATCTTCTACCCCTGGATGCTAGTGCTTAACAGTCTCAGAGAGGCTTAGAAATTGTACAGCAGTAACATCAGTGTGTACAGAAGTTGTAAATACTTAGCACCTGCTATCAGTAATGGGGCTGAGGGCCCTGTGAGTAACAGGAGGTCATAAAATGGAGAATCTTTCTGAAGATAGGTAGCTCCTGATCACTCTGGGTGTTCTCCCGACGTGATTATCCGTGGTTTGAATGCTGCTTTGTGCTGTACCTAGAGCTGAGAATTAAGCAACTGAAATGTATGCTGGACTTTTTTTCTATGTGAAGAAGAGGTAGCAGTAGCTTTGATGTGAATCAGGCATGATGCTATCTCATGCTCTAGGTGTCAGGTCTGTTTGCAACCGTTAGTAGAGAGAAAGCAATGCTTTGACATGCCTCTCCTCTCTCTCTGCTTCACACGCATAGATGTACATCTAGGGAGCCTCAAAGCGTCAGAATCAGCAGAGGTCTTTTAAGAGGTTTTCCTGTCTAAGGAGAAGTGGGTGTGAGCAGTAGATGGCCTTTTATGGGGAATTTTGTCTCAGCTTTCTTCTCATGCTAAGACATAGCTGTTTTTCCTGCTGTCAGGTGTTTCTTCCCAAAAGCTCTCACTGGTCAGAGCTGGCATCATTCTCCTCCTGAAGCAAACCCACAGTATCTGGCTAACTGTGACAGAGGCATAAATGAAAAGCAAAGAGGTCAATGGCATGGAATTCAGTGCACAGATTGGATCAAACTCCAACACGCTGCACTGCACCAGGAGATGGAAAAATTGGCCATGGCTTGCTAAACTAGCTCTCCTGGTCTTAGTCTCTGGATAATTCACTGTCCTTCCTTTATAGAGATGCCAGAGAGGCAGAGATAGCACCAGGAAGCTTAAAATTTTGCTTTTAAAAACAGAATTCCCTCATTGACCCATGAAAAAGAAAGCTGTAGCATGAGGACATGAGAAGAGGGCTCCCTTACAGTTGTCCTTTGGGAAAAAGACCATGGTGTGCTACGTTTTGCTGGAAAGGCTCTTCCTTTCTTTTTGAAAACTGTAAATTTTGGTGTCTTCTCCTCTTGGTACAAACCAGGGGGAGTTGTTACAGACACTGTGGGAACATAACTGGAGAACCCAGTGAAGACGCTCAGTACAACAGAATGATCACACTGACCGTGAAGCAGATGGTCCCAATGAAGGTGTATCTTCCAGTGAGAAATTGTTCAGCAGTACACGAGTGTGCTGTTTGATGTCACCTCACTCAAAATCAGTCACTTGTCTTTCAAAACAGCTTTTTGTTTTCAAAGGCCAGATGTGAGCTTTATCCATGACAGGAAAGTCATACTGAACTTGTTCTCCTTGCAGAATTGTAGCAGGTAGCAGGTTCTCTTCTAATCCACCTGACTGGGGAAGAGATGAAAACACTAAGCTGGATCTGTGCTGCACGCAGAGGAACTCCTGTATCTGCATGCAGCCCTTCTGGTTCCACAGGGATAAATGTGGGCCCAGAAAGCTTGGCTTGACTTGGGATTGAGAAAGCTGAGTGTATTAGCCTCAAATAAAGGAGAGTAATTTCTACAGGGAGAGCAATCAGCGAGAGACTGCTAAAGGGAAATATGGATCTCTGATTCTGGCAGGAGATGACAGTAACCTCCTAGAAAGGTCTCCCTGCAGACGGCAGTTTTTAAAATGACCTTGGAGAAAGATACAGCAATCTAATTTGTCTCTGATGAGGGTTTTTGCTGAGCCTCTTGCAGTTTTATGCATGTTGGCTGGACAACCCTGCCCTGACAAATGCCCTCACATGTGCCAGAGATGCAGAGAGCTTCTGACTCTTCCATTGGACTTGAGGAGGATTTTAAAAAGGATATGCCTCTTGAAAGACAAGATAAATGGTGGTCCACAGAGAGGAAGACTGGCAAGTCATCCCCATTATGCTTGTGAACTGGCAGCTGTAGGCCCTCATAGAACAGGGATAGATGAATGGGTGGAAGGATGATTCTGATGAGTGGAAGAAAATTTTCTGGAGAAATCTTCAGAATGCTGGGCAGAGGATTAGCAGTGGGAGTGTTTTTGTGCCCGACACAGGTTTAAAGAGTCTTCAAAGGCCCAAGTTCAGCCAGTTCCAGACATTCATCATTTTCCCTTAATCACCTTGTCAGGGTGAGCAAGTAGCTTTGTCCAGCCCTTCTTCTGCCAGGCACACTCTTAAACATCACTTTTGAGAACTCTGTTTAATACAAAGTGTTTTTTGTTTTTTTTTTCCTTCTGTGCATGAAAATAAATTAATCAGCCCCCTAAGAGAGGACTTGGGAATATCTGCTTCTCCATGCTACATGCAACTTTCTGAAACAGAGGAAAGGTGGGATACAATGTTTTTCAGAGCTCACAGGTACCCACAAACCGAATATACCAGCTCAGATGTGGTCTTAGCTAGAAGAGTACTTAACGCTCTCCTCTTTTCCTGTAGCACTGGCTACATTGCTGGCAGCCAACACTTGCCCTACAAATGGACAGCAGTCTCTCAGTGCAGCTTTCCTATGTACTACTGACTTGCTCTTTCTTCCCTTGATGCTAGGGAGTGGGAACATATATCCCAGGGGTAGGAACCCCTCTGTCCTACTGTCACCTTGCGCTAGACAACAACTATGACATTTGGTCTCAGCCAAGAATGATTAATGAACAATATGTGTCTGCCCCTAGCAGATGCTTGCAGTAAGTGTGTTGGCTAATGTTTGGAGTGAAATAAAATACAACATGTTACGGACAGAACCACTTGCACTGGAGAAAAGTCACACTGCATTGCTTTTATTATTGTTATTTATTTATTTATTGCAGGGGAAGGAGGATTTGACCCTCACTGAGTGAAGGAGTTGCTGATTTAGTCAAGTCAAGAACAGGATGCGACGCCTTGGTCTAGTGCATTGACATTTGCATCTCTGAGTGAGAGTGCTCGTTTTCATCGGAGGAACAGCAAGGCTGCCTTTTGAAACATTTAAAGGTAATTAAGCTTTTGGAGAAGAAGTGAATGTATTTTGATGGAAAGCTTTGAGTCTCTCTGGACCTACCAGAATGGCTACAGAAAGACTGGAGCCGTTCCGCGTGTGCATCTTTCTAAACTGTGCGGTCTGTTTCGGGAGTTGCATATAAATATTTACGTTCGTATTTTACTCTTGCCTGACATTAAGAGTGATTTCAAGGTAAATGGCTAAGAGCAAAACGTTGCTGATCTAAAATTAAAAAAATGTGTCCCAAAGCAGGTTAGCTCAGGTTGAGAGTAAGTATCAGAAGGGTCTGGAGAGGATGATGTCTTTTCCACTGACTAGCATTGGCTAGGGGACATACAATAAAAAAGAAAAGGGCACTCTTCAATGCTAAATTCCCATAGGAATTTTGTAGAAGACAGCAAAAAGCAAACTTTTGTCCCAGAAATACACCCTTTCTCTCTCTCCTCTGAAGCTCTTGGGACTGCAGTGCTGATTGCTGGTGGCTAGTACTATGCACCTGGACTAAACTGCATCAGGCAAAGGAAAGAGAAGAGTGTCAGAGTTGTGTGGAAGAATCCCTGTGCACGTCCTGTCTCCAGACATAAGCTCAACCCATATCTATTCCTGGATTTAGAAGCACCGTAGTAAAGTGTTATGCAGGCAGAGTCTAAATGCAGTAAAAGCTGATTGTCAGTAGGTCACAATGGAGGATTTGATTCTTTAGTAATGTCAAGACAAGTATGTATTCTTCCCTCCAAGGAAAATAAAACAAATGCTCTCTTTCCGTAAGGGACATGACAACCCTAAGCAATCACGCATCCCTATGCAATACATGATCCAAACTGAGGTCCATGTGCTTTTACCTATCTGCCTCTGAACTTCCATACAATTCGGAAGCTTACAGATAGATGTTATGCACTTATGAGTGGGCAGGATCTGTGCCCCTACCTGCAGAACTTTCTTGCTGTACCCCTGACTTGGAGAACTACTTCTGGAAACTGATGGCACAGCATACTAAGACTGTGAATACTGGGGCATCTGTGGACAACAAAGTACCGATGGCAGCCAGTCTCCATCAGGAGAGCAACTCTGTAGCAGTGCTCATAGAAGCTACAGTTATGTTAGCTGGGGTCAGCAATATTGTTTGCAAGATGTCCCAGGTGTGCACGCTGCTTTTGGAGAAAATGCGACTGGGATTGTGATTCAGAAGCTGCCTGTAACACAGCTAGATATGTCACAGAATCATAGAATGATTAAGGTTGGAAAAGACCACTATGATCACCTAGTCCAACCACTGACCCATCAACATGATGTCTTTATCTGGAAGCCTCCATCAGCCAAACCATCTTTCCTCACCTCTTGTAAGGGCTGGCCTCCTTTTCTGCACAGGCCCTGACACAGCTGAGGAAGCTGCTTTTAGGACTGCAGCACCCCAGTATTGTCCTTTTGCCCCAAATCCATGGTGCTAAGCTCAGGTCTGGCTTAAGTAGGGAAGAAGAAAAATGCCTTATAATTTCCCTGATGATCTGGAGCTAAACACAACCTCTTTGACAAGGATGTTAATGTAAATGGGGCCTTAGCTTCCCTTTGAAATGGTTTGCAAAACTGCCTTATACAAACCAGTTTCAAAGAACAGTTGAGCCCTGCGATTGGTAGCCAAGTGAAACTGCTGTTGCCTCTCAGATTAAAAAAATGTGTTTGTAGGCTAAGTTTTCTAAAAAAATCAGAAAACGATTTCTCAGGCCAACACAGACAGGTCCCCCCAGGGTTGAAATCAGCTCCGTGTTTCTCAAAACAGAGCGAAAATAAGATGGGTGTTCCAGCTGACTAAAGTTTTCAGATTTTAATTAACTGGCAATGAGCCATAGAGACACGAGGTGATGCACCATGCTGGGCCAGCTCAGTGTAGGGAAGCCAGCCTGTGTCTGCACAGTGCCCATATCTGCTAGTAACTTCTGCCCTTGGGAACCTCACAGGCTGCTGGGCCACCCCCCTACTGTGGGCAGCTCGCGGTCTTCATTCAGGACAGCTAAAGCTGTGCTGAGGTCCCTCACCCCTCAGCCCCCAGGCTTTGCAGCAGCAGAAGGTGAGGCACTTTTCCTGCTCGTGGCAGGCAGTAGCAGGTAGATGTACTGAATCTTCACACGTCCTGGAAAATGGTGTACGAGGACTTATATCTCAGTGCTACCTGCCTTGATAGCATCTTTTAGTTCAGTGACTTTCCCTCTGCCCTAGTGCTCTCTTGCCCCTTTTTAAGGACAAAAGAAGAAAAGGAAGGCAGCTTGCATTCTGATGCTGGGTCAGTGGATGCGGGATGATTCAAATTCAGCACCTTCCTCTGAGCTGTGTAGTACCCAAGGGACAGTATCTTACTCTGCTCCTTTCTATCACTCTATGCACTTGTAGAGGCTTATGGTATTACTGCAAAACACTCTGGACATGCACAGCATGAAGAAACAAGTTGGAAGGTACATTTAGATGCACCAGACTCAAATCAGATAAACTCACAGGATTCACGTGGCCTCTGACACCAGGTGATTGCAAATGGTAATAAACTCAATCCAAATTTAGGTTGGCACGCGCTTTCCTAGCGAGGGGGAAAAATGACTGTGTTTTAATAGCCTAAGTTGTTAGAGAACTTTGTTAATTCATACATAAACCTGTTAGCATAAAATATTGCCAGAGGTCTGAAATGGCCTCAGACAGTTTACATTTTTCATCACTGCTGCAGACAACTAACCCTTTCTCTCCCTAAGGATAATATTGCTTCTCCACAAGGCAACCCAAAAGCCAATCTCTTTGTACACAAGAGAAATGCCTCTAATCTAGACTTTATTAGGCCAATCATTATATAATGGCTTTAGAAACTCTGGACAAAACAGAGTAGTGGGTTTAGCCGACGGTAATGTCAGGCTGCTGTCAATAATCCCTAGCAGATGCAAACGTGTGACCCTTTTTCCCATAATTGTTGAATATTTATTTTTATCTTATAATGTTAATAAGGTTTATTGTGCTGCAGAGAGAGCTGATATCACATGACCTTCATCTTCCTGACTCACAACAAAACCAGAAACATTACACTGCCTGTCACGTCCTGTTGTTTAATGATAATGTGTAGGTTAGTTGCTTTTCTTCTCCACACAATATTATTTATTCCTGTCGGACTGCCTTCCCTTATTTGGAGTTGCCATCGTGCTAAGCAAAAAAGCGTAACTGAAATAGGAGATTCTGGAGCATCTTTTCAGCATGAGCAGTGGGAACAACAACAAAAAAATAGAACTAGTTTTAAGGCAGCACTCGATGGGTTTATAAATGGCATTAAAAGACGTGATTGCCGAGAAGAGCAGGGACTGGATTTGAAGAAGCGGGAGACACTGAGCAATTCAGCCTTCCTAAATAAGACCTAGATAAAAAGCCTGAGTAACCCCGGTAATCTCAGTAAACAAAAACAGACTATGTGAAGGACGTGGGAGGTAAAAAACAGTCTTCATTCTCCCTGGAACAAAATTAGCTCTCCTCATGTCAACTGGAGATGGCGAGAGCCCAAAATAAAGGTTTGCATCTGGTCCTTTATTTGTGTTGTGCCGAGCTGGGATCCCCAATGCAGATAGCTCCTTTTGGATCAGCCACGCTGGTGTTGTCTGGCAAGTAAGAGACACACGGATATAGACAGAAGAATGCAATAGCACGGAGAACCAGACCGTAGCTTAGGATGCATCTTTTCACAGTGCTGCAAGGAAAGGTGAGGCTGGTGCGTGGGTGGGTTAACGGGATCTTGATTTCACACACCTGGGAACGAATGGCTGCAGTTCCCAAAGCGTTGTTTTTATCGGTGCTGCATCCAAGAACTGCTTCCCACTCCTCTGCAGCAAGGTGAAAAGCAAACCGTGCTTCAGGCCCTGCACCTCCTGCCAGTCCCTGGTGCAGTGTAACCAGTGCATCACACCACTTGATTCTTGGCCAGCCTAAGCAGGGGTATGGAGACCTTATCAGTGCACCTCCAAAAAGCAAGCCCAGCGTGGGGATGCACAACTAAGAAGCACAGAATAGCTGCAAAGTCAAGCCCCTTGGGTTGGGAGTCATCCTCCAGGAAAAAATGGGGCTGATGGCAGAGGAGGTCCTCCTCTTTCTGTGGGCAGGCACTCTGGCTTTGCACCGAGAGCTTGGGAAACCCAGGGGACATAGCATGCTGTCTGTGCCAGAATTCTCCAGCTGCATCGTTCTGAGCACAAACTTTATATACTCCCAAAACAGTGAGGATAAGTCATTCTTGGTTTTGTTACACGCTTTAAATGGAGTGAGAGCCCTCAGCAATTCCAACACATTCCCTTTACAGGTTCATTAATGAGACCTATGGGAATTGGATTGGGTTCTTCTTCACTCTGTTATTTGGGCTGTGAGAAAAAAAAATTGCAGAAAGGCAAAGCTATTTTCAAGCCAGGACTTCTTTCCTGTTTCAAAACTGAAATGTTTATCGGGCTTCTGCTGCTAAGTCCCAATATCTGGGGTATTTACTAGAGTTGTGCAGAGACTCTAGGTTTTTTTTTGTTGTTTTCTTTTTGGTCTGTGTGTGGTTAATTTTACTTACATCTCTGTGATCAACTGTTTACACTGCTTTTTTAAACAATATTTTACAGATGAAGGTAATGCTCCATGCTGCAAAGACAATGTTTTAGTCCATGTGGTAGTGAAACAATGTAGTAATTTTATTTTAGCTATAGTGTTCTGTAAGAGTTAGTAAAATGAATGCTAGGGTGCACTCGTCAATTTGGTACTGCATCCAATTGCACTGACATGAAAACCAAGCCTCTCTCCGCAGTGGTTTTGCACCAGTGTAAGTATTTTCACTCAAGATAATTTTTGTTAGGATGTTAAGAGTTCCACTGTCCCCAAGCCTGGTTGCAGTTATATCGATGATGAAAATATGCTGTATCTGGGTCTGGCTGTCCCCCAAATCTTGACATCCAGCTCTCTTCCACTGCCTCTGAACTGGCACAGGCCAGGTCTTGGTTTTCACCCTATTACACTGATACTGATGTAGCTAATGCATGACAGATGTCATGATGAAATCATAGATCCAGTGAAGTCGCTGGCAAAGCTCCTGTTCCTATAAAGAGTCATGAGGCTTTGCACAGCACGATTTCAGCTCCATGTGTAATACCCAAGACACAGGTCACCCCCGGTTGCAACATGGCTGCTTTTCCCAACAAGGTGATAAAAAAGCAGCAGTGTTCACAGTGTCTGTAACCAGCACTTCACCAGCAGCCTTGGGCATTTTCACATGGGCAAATCCAACAGGGCAATTGCTTCTGAAACCCTTCTGCAAACATTCATGGGACAGCAATGCTCTGTTGCTATCCAGAAACAGTACTGCTTTTTGGCTTATTCCTGCCCAGCTAACAGATACCCAGAGACTGAAGACCTAGAAACCTTGATGCTGATGTGTCAAGGTTTCACCAGCAGTGCACTCTCAGGGTTCAGCCCACAACTCTGGGAGCCATGGGGAAATAATGCTTCAGTTCTGCTCCTGAGCTAGGAGATAGGCCTCTGGGCCACTTGTATTTCTGTGCTTCAGAGATGTGTGTGCTCCCACGCTGTGACTTGTGCTGTCCCTGTTCTGTGCCATGTGCAGGCATAGGGAAAGCTGCTTCATGTCTCCCTTAGAGAAAAAAAGAGTACAAACAACACCAGCCTGGATTTTGTGGTGGCCCTCAATAAAGCAGTTTGTGAACCATTTGTGGCACACTTGCTGCTATCTGGAAATCCACGGGAGGTGGAGGTTCTCATTGGAAGTGGTGAAAAACAGCATCATACGCTCTCGCTAGGCTCTGTGATGCAGTGGTGCTTTAGATACCCAGGTTATTTACAGCTAGACAGGGTATCTCTGTCATACACTGTGGTGAAGTGAAGCCAGAAACTACTGGCTATCTAGCCACTATTCATCCATAAGGATAACTTATTTTATCATCAAAATGAACCATTCCACATTATGGACTGCAATGGAAAAGATTAGGCCTTCAACATAACTCAAAAGCAAAAGCTTAGTGCTGCCTCCCCCTTCTTCACTGCAATTCCTGTTCCCTGCCTCCATCCGTTCATGCAAGAGGAACTCAGTCATCAGAGGAAAGTGATGCCTACATCCTCAGTCCCAGAAAGCTCTGTAACACTGGGAATACTGGCGAAAGAGTAAAACAGATAGGTCACTGATGCAGCACGGGCTTGGCCACGTAATGAAATGGATGCAAACCAAAAATGTGTAGTTCTGTGCAGTCAAATGCTACGACTTACATCCAGAAACAGAGTATAGGCCACAATCCTACCTGGAACCCTAGACTCCATATCTAGAAAGGAAAGACCCTAAAAAAGATCAGTGTGTCTAACAGTTCAGGAAGGTTGTGGCTGGGGTGAGGAGGAACCCAAGAAAGTCCACAGAACAAAATGACTGAGTACTGAAGAACATGGTGTGTAGTGACAGACTGGTGGAGACGCTCCATCTGTTTAGCTTAACGAAGACAAAGTTGAGAGAGAGGATGACTTGATCACAGTCTCTGAGTACTGACATAGCGAGCAGAAATGTGATAATAGAAGGCTTTTCAATCGTGCTGATGCAACTGTAATATGATGCAACTGGAAGCTGGAAGCCAGACAAATTCTGACTACAAATAAGGTGCAGATGTTTAACGGTGAGGGTAATTAACCAGTGGAACTAATTATCAAGAATTGTGGGGACAAACACCAACTTTAAATCAGGATTTGCTTTTTTTTTTTTTCTTTTTTTTTCTCTTTGAGAGATCATAGAATCGTAGAATCACTTGATTTGGAAGGGACTCTTAAAAATTATCTGGTCCAACTCCCCGGCAGTGAACAGGGACACCTGCAACTACATCATGTTGCTCAGAGCTTGGCTCTAGCTCCTTCAGGAATGACTTTGGAAATGTACTTCATTGCTTGTGTTTCACAAGAGCTTGGGCCTGGCTCAAGTCAGCCCTTTGGTCATGAACGATGGGCACCTGGAGTGCCTGGTCACTGCACAGGGAATCCACAGGTCCTCTCCAATGGGCTCATGCTCTGTCCCATCTCTGCACTGATAAAGAAGAGGATGAATGGGTAGGAATGGAAATAGAAAGTCGCGGGCATCGGGATTGTAGATCCACCTTCATGAAACCTGTGCTTTACCTCTGTGATTCAGTTACTCCTTAAAAGACACGAAAAGAATGAAAGAATTAAGATGGCAAATGCAATTGTGTACCCTGCTAAAAGCATGGCGAGCAAAAGCAGCTTTCAGAAAAGGCAGTGACAGAATGCCCTGGCTGTGGTACGCTGAGTATGGCTAGGGCAAGGAGCACCCTACAAATGTGCAGGGAAGAAACAGCCTCCACTGGGAGTGAAATCATCCAGGGGCAACGGTCTCGTAACAGCCTACAGGTGCTGGCCTGGGGTGGCCACTAACCTCCCTCAGGTTTCTGGGGACTCCCAGAACCTTGTAAAGCCTTCCAGAGCCCTGTGAGGCCACGAGGAGATGCGGGTCACCAGGCCACCAGCCCCTGCCTGTGCTGAGAGCACCACGCTTGGACACAGAGCAGCCAAGCTGACCCCACACCCATGCTGCTTGCCCCCCTGCCCTCCACCATTTCCCTGCTGCCTCTCCGGGTGAGGCCCGTGCTGGGGCAGGGGGTGCCCAGCTGCCTGCTCGCACCTGCTGCCGCTTGCAACTGCAATTAGTTGCACCCGGTCGAAGCCAAATTGAGGCCCTTTTCAAGCCGTAACTCTGCGCATTTTGTTTCCAAAGGGAAGTTCATCTTTTATGTGCATGCAAAATGGATAACACCCAAGGAACTTTTTTTTCTTTTCCCCTTCTGCCAGTCAGGCGAGGATTTGTTTAAAAAAGGCACTGCTGCGGCGGTGAGGTTTTAGCAGTCCTTCTGGTTGGGCTTGGGAAAGGTTGGCTTGTCAAAGAGCGGGCTCAGCGTGTGTGGCCTGCTCCTGGTGAGGGGTGCTCCTGGAGTGGATGTCTCACGTCACACTGGCAGCATTACATTGCTGTCGCAGCTCTCTTAGGCATTCTGTTCCCCACACTGTTCCCTTCTCCTGCAGCCTGTCCCTCGGGCTCTTTTCCTCCTCCCTCACTCCTCCTCGTTGTTTTTCCTGTGTCCACATCCACGTTCACCGATCTGCAAATCCCCTTTCCTTAGGATGCCGGTGCGTGGTGGTCCCCAGCCCTGCTGAATCAGTTCTTCTGAAGGCAGAGCTCCCCTCCCCATGATTGACAGAAGGTGCTGATTCAGTAGTGCGTGGGGGATCCGGCAGCAACCGCATTAAGAGGATTTACAAAAAAGATAAGGCGCAGCGCTGAGCTTCCCTTGGTAATCGTACAGCACACAATTCGGGACTGCATTGGGAATTTCGGCGCAGCTGACAGGTACACAGTGCTGATCCAATTGTCCTTACATCCGTTATTAGCCAAAATAAGGGGCAACTGGAATTACAAATGATTTCTGGGTAAACGCTTAGCTCTGATTCTGAATGATCTCTCGGCAATAATCCACACGTAATCCTCAATACAGAGAGGCTGCTCTAAAGGCAGCTCCGTGTTGAGGAGGCCTCAATAATGCATGGATGCCCTGATTCACGAAATAAAGGAGGAGAGAGGAAAATAAGAAAGCCATGTTTGTTTTCTAGCCTTCTTTCTGGGTTGAATAAAATTTAGGGAAGTACGTGATCACGTACGTACCGTTTATTAAGAGAAGATTACCTGCTTGGTAATTATTTCTTTGGAAGAATAATTTTACACCTCAATGACTGTGTATGACTGTCTCAGGCGGGTCTGATGTATCTCGAAAATAAACAAATGAACAAAAATCCCCTGTAATGAATTGGTTTGTGATGTTTATTCCTCAAAATGCTATTTCCTTTTTTTTTTTTTTTCTTTCAAGGTAGAGAGTCAGAAACCGTGTAGCTGTAAGGACTCGATTAGAGGGAGCAAGTTCACTGAAGATTAAGTGCCTTCTCTCTTTTCTTCTCTATGTGCTGCTGTAAAACATCACCTGGCACAGTGACATTCACCCTGCCCCATCATCAGAGAGCCCAACAGTCCTTGGCACACTGGTCACCCCATGTGGTGAGGTGGGAAGGCATGCTACTCCCAGAGCACTACTCCACAGAAGGGAGCAGGTATCTCTTCCCTGTTTCTGGATTTTTGTCCCTTGGAGGGCTGCTGAGTACAAGGGGTGCAAGGGATGCAGGCAGGTCACTTGCATATGCATGAAACTAGTACCACAGGGCTCCAGTTTGTGCTGGAATGAGGCCAGAATGGGAATTAGAGAGAGACATCTCCAAAGCCATCTACTCATCTTGGTTGTTTTGTGGGGGGCATAAGACTCAGCCAGGTTTTCAGAAGGCCTAATTCCTCTAAGTACCCACATGAGCATTCCTGCCTTGCTATTTATCTCCTTTTAAGAGTGCTCTTCCTACAACAACTTGATTGCTGGAGAGTGGGCACAGAAGAGTTTGAGTCTACAACAATTACTTGTGTGAGTAATCCCTGAATAATCCCGAGAGGATTTACCTGGCTGACTAAGGACTCTCAGAATATCACCAAAGCCTCCAATATGTACTCTAAAAACATATTTGGCCCATTGCTTCCTCAAGGACTTTCAAGGGCACAAGAGGAGGTTCACCCTAATTAACATCCCTTCAACATTTTAGACAATAGGCTCATCTCTTGGCTATACAACAGTGAAATGTTGGAAACAATATCTGTTCATCATGAATCATATTCTCCCAGCTACCTGCTACAGAGGTAAAAGCAGGCACTGACAAATACCACTGAAGAAATTTAATCCTTCCCTGCTAGCAAATTCTGAAAAAAAGCAAACAACATTTTCATAGTTTGTTTACTCATTTGTCCCTTAAAAGAGGCAAAGGAATCTGTGAATCAGAAGAATTTCCATCTCAAAAATTGCTTTGGCAACCAGTGGCTTGTAATTTAAGATTAAGTGATTGAATTTCATGCCGCTTGCTTAAAATTCACTACCCCACATACTGTCACCATAAACTTAAAAAAAAATCTAACAGGAAACCCCAAACATCTATAATAATACTATAAGTCAGTCAAAAAATGTCCAGTCATCTGGGAGGTGGCAAAACGTGCTTAATGAAGATGTAGTCTGCATGACTGCTGGATTTTTCCCCTTGTAGTGCTCACAGCCTATCAGAGTTCCCATTCCCATGCAGTGCTGGTGCTGGGCTCACTTCAATCATGCTGCACAAATCAGTGGAGCAGAAATGCCTCTTTCCCTCCATCACCTTAAGCCAGTGCTGATTCATCTGTTCAGACCCATTCCTCCTGCCACTCCTCTGAGTTTACTGATTGCTGATTCATTCCCCCCCCGCTTTTTTTTCCCCCCCACCTTGTACTAAGCATCCCGTGTTGAATGCAACATGCTTCGTTTCCAGATCTGACTGAAAGGGAATATGGAAATTAATTGGCTCAGACTGCTAGCAGCCTTTTTCACGTGTTTGTACTCCGTGAGAGGTGCCGTGCAATTTCCCTTTCTCTCCTTATCAGCCACCTGTCTCTTTGCATGCGCTTTCTTGGCTGCGCTCGGCCTGGGTGCTGGATATGGATGTCCCCTTCCTCTCCCTGTTCTGCAAAAGGGTCGGCAGTTGGCAGGGCTGTCCTTGTGAGGGCTGGCGCTGTCCTCGTTTGACTTAAAACAGGACAGATTTAGTGAATTCTCCAGCTTGTGCTAAATAGTGTGTGACTGGTGCTTTGGCGAGGGCTGCAGAGATGCTGTACAGCACAGTGGCACTTCTGTTGAAATGGCTATTTGTTGTCTCTGCTGGACGCAGGTCCTGGCTGAAAGAAGGCAGCTGAGGAATGCTCCTTCGCCATGAGAGGAGGATACTGCGACCCTTGCAAACTGGAATATAATCTGGCTCTGCAGCTACACTCAAATTCAAACATTTTCACATCTGGGTTTCTGTCTTCTGCTGGTTTCGTACTCATGGAGCTTCCTCCTGACTGCAGAGAATTTGGGTTTCCCTGTGTCTTTGATGCTGGAGTGCTGTTGCTGGCATTGCAGGAGCCCCACTGTCCCATGTACTGTACAGGTATTTCTCCGAGGAGCCGCCCCACATTCCTGTGGAGCTTTTCCGTCTCCATGAAAATAAAAAAGCTGGGAAAAAGTGAGGCCTTCTCTCCATATCGTGCATGGATGAGGTCCAAAAAAAGAACACGTTGTGAGAGTGAAGTCAGAGAGGCCAGGAGCACCTGTGTAGGAATGGACAGGAGTGGAGGCCCACTGCTTAAACACACAACGGCCACAGGGCTCTGGGAGTGCCCCAGCACTTGCTAGGGGGAAACAGGCTCCTTTGAAGAGTGCGTGGTGCAAGATCCAGTCTGACTCAATCACCTTTGCCATCATCCCTTGCATCCTCATTTCTGCAGGCTGATGGTGTGTGCCCTGCTAGGGCCCCGGGCTTGTACTCATTCATGTTTGTAGGAACCCGGAGGATGACTCAGATTCTTACAGCACCATAGATCTGATGCTGCCTGTGATGTCTCTGGCATGATGCCCATCTTTCCCTTTTGTGTTTGAACAGTCTCTTGCTCAAGGAGCCCTGACCTACTAGAAGGACTACCTCCTATTATTAACAATAATAAACAACAATAGCAAGAAATGAGAGGTCAGTCACATCTGTATGTGATGTCATTTTTGCAGAAAACACAATCTCAGGCACAGCGAATGACAAAACGAAATGAGAAACTTTTCTTCCAGTTTTATCACAGTTTCTCCCAGAATGTCTGCTGCTTGCATTCTGGAAATTTACAGGATGAAGGATTTTGTCATGATATCTAATTCTAATCTGAAGTGATTTACTGTTAAGTTGAAAATCAAACCTGTACATATCCCTCTCCAAGTGGTTTTTGTGACAGTTTCTATTAACCATAAAAATGTCACTTGCTAGGAAGTATCAGCCTTCTTATAGGCTTTGCAATCATTGCTACCAGATGCACACTTACTGAATGGAATAAATATTCTTGTACAATTAGCCTGGGATGCAGGACATGTCTGGCTATCTCTCTTGACTCCAAAGTGAAGTTTTCAAAAGCAAACCCCTATATCAAGAGATGAGATCTCTCTGGATTTTCTGAAGTTCTTCAGATCTTGCAGAGTTATGATGCTTTATGGATAAAGCACAGTGGTGTGTAACTTAGCCTAACAATTTTCTTCATTTCAATTAGTATAAGCAACTGAAATACCCATTTTCCATTGTTCTGATCCAGTGGAAAAATTATTTGATGTCTATTCTGTGATTTAAAATGTATTTTGAAAAACACTAATGTCTCTGTGGCACTTCCTGCCATTGCACAATCACAGTGAATGAAGCTGGTACTGTATGGATGCACTGTACACACTTTGTCCCCACCTACCCTTTAAGGATATGACACACACAGCCTTCCTTAAGTCAGGGGGTGGTGATGACTTCTTCCGTCTGTGGGATGTGTTAGCAGAGTTGAGACACAGATTTGAGTTAACCTTGTCCTCAGGTGTGAGCTGAAATGAGAGTCTGGGTTTGTGTCATGCACTGTCAGAGATCTTAGCCATTACACTCAAGATTTTGGCGAGGAACTCAAGAAATCAGCCTGAATAATGAAAATGGCATTTGATCAGCTGCTCTCATGATATGTCTGCCATTGAAGCCATACTCTGGAGAGGAGTCAGAAAGGAAGCTGTAGGCTGGACCTCCACAGCTGTGTTCGAGTGTGAACATTGAAATCCAGGGTACTGCAGAGCTGAACTAGTGGACTTGGACTGGGCGAGATACGTTACCCTTGCAGCAGAGGAAGTTGATGTGCTGCTCAGGCAGTGCTCATGAGAGGAGATAAGGTAGACAACAGAAGGGTTTGGCTCGTTCTCTCCCCTTTGTCTGCTTTGCAAAGGCTATTGCGAAAGCAGAAAGGGTTTACAAATGTCTGGAACAATGATTTGCAATCTGTCAAACCTGCTCTGTAAGGAGAAGCTGAAGAAACTCATTCTATGAAGCTTAAGAAAAAAAACCCTTAAAGTATGACTTGACTTCAGCACAGGCAGGGGGAAAATATTTCTGAGACTAGAAGGCCTTTTGTCTTTTATCTATCACATATGTATGTATTCCAGAGCTAAAAGCCGCTGTGCATCCCTCACCCCTGGAATTTAAAAATAAAAGTTACAAAACAGAATACTATTCCACTCTAAACACTGCTGTTGGAAAGAAAAGTGCCTGTGGTCTGCTTGTGAGTGCAGAATCCATAATGAAGACCTAAAGTTTTCCTCCTCTGGAAACACTGTTAATTGTTTTTTTTTTCACATGATAAAATTGGCTTGAAGTGATTCCACTGTCCCTCGAAGTCTTGTGAAAACAGAAAGCATGTTGTACCAGCATGACAAAAGATGATGCTCACAGATGTCTAAGAACCAAAAAAGCCACAGATATTCTCTGTGGGATGAGCTGCTTTTTCACTGCAGCATTAACACATGCACCTCGGAGACACATCTTGGCCAGTATCCGAACATGCTCCTGCATTATATCCAATGGCTCAGGAGTAAAAGCACCAGCTTTTATTCAGCACCATGTCGCTCCAGAATCAATGTCAGCTAAGCATTTTCATTGCTAACGGGCTGAGCATCTTTATGGATATTATTTGGAATAAAATGGGATAGATGGCATTGGAGGGCTCTGATGGATGTGAATTCTCCAAGCTGTGAGCCCTTCTTTCCTGATATAGTCAGATGAGAGAAAGGACAGAAGTAATTTTTTCATGTTTTCATCCTTTCCATCTTTAATGTGGATCTTAAACGGCTGAAAAACCATGACTTAGCCAGGACTTTGTGTGGGTAGATCTAAAGAGCAGGATTTTCAGGCCATGATGAAATAATGCATTGCATTTTCAAATTTCAGTTCAGTCAAAGCTTGGGAATTCTTTGGGCCAGTTGGTAAGCTGCCTTTTCCATATTTCAGAGTGATAGCAGATACACATACATACACTGTGTGCAAAGGCCCTTGCTGAAAAATGTAAAGTTGAGCTAACATCCCTGACAGGTGCCAGACTGATAAAAATGGGAAGTAAGGACTTCCATCTTCTCAGAAAGAGCAGTGAGGCAGTGGCACAGGCTGCCCAGGGAGGTGGTGGTTACTGTCCCTGGGGGTGTTCAAGAGGCGTGTGGATGTGGCACTGAGGGACATGGTCAGTAGGCATGGTGTGATGGACTGACATTGGACTAAGGGATCTTGGAGGCCTTTTCCAAGGCATTTGTCCCTCTGTGAGAAGAGAAGTGAACACTCACTAACAATGGGATGGTCCCAGCCCACCTCTGACTGAAGTCTGTCATTATCGTGTATTAGATTCCCCATAGCAAATTAAGAATTGGAACTGTAATAAAGTATTGAAATTGCAGTAGAGGCTATACATGTCTTTAAACTATGTCATAAAATATATTTTACGTGGCTGTAATAATAAAAACGTTTGGAAGCCAGGTCAGCTCAAGATTTCATCATTTTCCAAAAACAATCCAGAACAACCCAAGACTCTCACTCTCAGCTTTTTAAACAAAAGCATTCACAGATACTGTCTGTACAAACAGACTCAGTGCTGACTTTTCCCCTCTGTGTTCAGTTTGCAGGGGAGTGTGCAGAGAAGAAACAGGAGTCTGAAGATGCTGCTCGCTGGCAAACCAGACCACAGCATTTGCTATGGTGGTCGTAGATTAGGCTGCTCACAGAAAGGGGCCCTTGTCTGAAGATTCCCACTCTAGTCCCATTGACTTTATGGATAGTCCTCGGGATCTTGTCTGAGCACATCCAAATGTTTGTACAGCACCTGATGCAAACAGGCCGTCGTCCTGCTTCATTTGTCAAATGATAAATAACATAATAATGCTATAATTGAAGTCATTCATACAGACAGTAATCATCTGGTGATTCAGTACAGCACAGACTTGCTAGGTGGAAGACTGAGCTAGGCTTATGCAGAGACTTCTATCTCACTCATCAGTTTCTGCACGCTAAATATACTCTGAATTTACGAATGCTGAAGTTTTAAGGTGAGATTTTCTATGCTTGGGCTCAACCCAAAAATGATTCATTTCCGTAATGCCAGAATAAAACTGTTCAGGCACTTTTGAGTTATGTAAGACTGAAAGACAAGGTATTGATAATGTTGCTATTAACAGCAGAATCAAGACTCCCTGACAGCACCTATAATAATATTTTTTTATTTATTGAGCGAGGAGCAGCAATGCAGAGGGAGGTAGAAGGCAGGAAACTTCAGAGAGTTTATGCCTGCCAGCGAGCAGCACTTGGTCCCGAAATCAGGCTCTGGCGATGTGCAGTGCACGGCAAAAATACTTGAATTAATGCCTAAGACCTTGCTGATACATACCTCATAGTTAATCTGGTTACGCGGGGTTTATTTCACAGTCGGAAGTTCTTGCGCTGGAAGGGAGTCCTGCTGGGGTTTTCTGAGCACACGATGGAATTAATGAATGCACGAACGCAGCTTGCCAGCCCAGATTTAAATTGCTTACTAGATCAAAATCTGCTCGTTTTCTCTGTCCTTTTTTTTTTCCTTTTTTTTTTTTTTTTCTTTTTCCTTCCCCAGCCTTTCTGTCCTTTATTTATTAATTTATTTAGGAAAACATATCGAGCACAGAAAGTGCCTGTGGACCTCACCGAGGCAGCAAATGCAGATACACGGCTATTTTTCATGCTGGCCTGAATCCTGGCACGAGGCTTTGATCTGTGCTTCTGGGCATGGGGCATCCTGGCAAGGGCTGGTGGGTGGCTGGTGCTGGCTGGGGACACGAGGAACTGCTGCCACCAGCAATCCCCTTCCACAGCCCCTGGGAAAAGGATGGCATTCCGAGCTCTGCTCTGAAAGGGCAGGCAGTAAACCTGGGCTGCTTCGCGGGAAGGGTCACGTTGTTTCTGTCTTTTGGATCCACGCTGCCTCTTGTCAGATTTTAATGGGTGCTTGCAAACAGTGTAATATTTTGATTTATTTGGCCACCGGGCAGATCTCCAGCCTGCCGTCCTGACTGTGGCGTTTGTATTTTAATAGGAGTTTTAAGAAGGCTCGGCTAGGGGTATTTAAGGTAGTCTTTGAGCTTTTATGCAGACATCCTCAGCCCCGGTTAGAAACGCAGCACCGCAGAGACGCGGAGGCAGATTTTTAGGATGCGGAGACGAAGAGATTCTGCAAGAGTGCCCTCGGCGGTGCCCTCCTAAAATCTCTTTCAGATGGGCGAGCTCACCTCCCACTGCCCGCTGTGCCCCTTTTCACATCCCAGCCTCCGGACTCCTTAACACTGCGTCCAACCGCGCTGCGCAAGGCCAGGATGAAGGCAGCCCTTGCTCCTCCCTGAGCCGCTCGGGCTGGGCACGGTGGAAGGAAGGATGCCTGCTCACCCCTCCCAGCTCCCCAGCACCAGCTTTGCAGGGCCGGACACCTCCCTCCCGGCCCTGGCGGCGGGACGTGCTGCAAGGAGGTAATGTATGGACGCACGGAGCTCAAGGCAGAGAGCCGCCTCCTCGGACTCCTGTCTGCATGCTCATGAGTGAAGGGGATAGGAGACAAATGCGGCTCCTTCAAGGTGAAGGGCAGCGGTGGCGTGAAGGAAAAGTAGCCTGTGCTCTGTGCTGAAGCCAGGAGAGCCTCCTGAAGATTCACTGCTCTTCATTTTTAATGACGCCTTAGATGGGAATTTTAGAGCTTGTGAAAACAGAAGGTCGATAAATCCGCAGGGTTAACCAAGAGAGAGCCTGCCAACGTATCCAGGTATCCTGAGCTGCACTACCACTGCTCTTCCTCACCTTTCTCTCACTGTGCTGCAGACACAGCCTGAGCAGGGATGGGTGGCTATGCTGCATGATGCAGTGCAGGCACTGCAATATTCACCAGGTTTCCTTGGCTCATCTAGAGACATGCCTGTGAATTTTTCTCCAGGTCTATAGAGGTGCAAGCCCAGCGTGCCCAAGCAGCTTTGCCTGCTGCTGGCTTAACCCTGCCCTGTTGGACCCTGAGCCCACCGAGGAAGATGAAGCAGGACCAGCACTAGGGTGCATTTCTGCTGCACAGCATCCCAAAGGAAGCAAATGTTCTTCAGAGGTGAAAATCTGCTTTGACTTGGAAGACTCAACTCTCAGTTAAATAAGGAGATGAAGAAGTCACCTGTTTGGACTTTGAAGGGTTGTGGTGGCCTCTTAACCAACCCTCTTGGTGAGGCATAGTGCCCTGGAAAGGCATTATGGCACCAGGCTCCCCAGTCACAGCCCAGAAGCAGCTAAAGCAAGGAGGTGTGATGACTGGGATGGATGGATGGATGGATGGATGGATGGATGGATGGATGGATGGATGGATGGATGATCGTAAAAGGCACCTCAGAGCCCAGCATCTCACCAACTCTGCAGCCCTTTGGTTCCAGGTTTCATCGTGAAGCCCTTCAGACATTGAGCTGCACGTGGCACCCTTCCTTCCTCATCTTCCTGTCCTGGGGGCAGGTAGAGCACACACTTGGAGAAGGGAAGCTCCCAGCCCCACAGCTACCTGGGCACCCTGGAAGAGGCTGTGCCCAGGCAATAAACGATTGCAAAACAGAACATTAATTCAGGAACGAAGATACAAAGAACAGCCCATCAGAGCTTCAAACTTCACCAGCTTGCTGTACCAAGCCTCCCTTGAAATGCTAATTAAAACGAGCTTGGGGAGAGGAGCCTGCTAACAGGATCACAGCCTCTCTTGGATCGAGCAATAGGCATGTAGTAGGCATCCATGTTTCCCTGTGTGCTTATTTTCCAAGCTGAGTTGACTGTAAATGTTGCAGTAACGTGAAACCCACACAGGGAGTGGGATGCAAACACAAAGTAGAAAGAGATGCGAGGCCTCGTCACGGAGCTGAAACAGAAAAATACATGACACTCTTTGGCATATAAATAAATAACTGCCTGAAATGAGGGCTAATTAACTTGCAATAAACCGACTTAACCACTTAGGGGCAGCGTTAACACAGAGTTAACATGCAAAACAAACCTGCGTGTTCTCACCTGGTTAATTTAATATGCACCCTGAATATTCATTATGTATCAAATACCGATACATCCACACACTGAGTGATGTGGTCTGTCAAACCCGGGAATGCAAGATAATAGGGGTTACTCAGTCGCTGCTGCGCAGTGTTAACTTTGATCATTTGGTGCTCCTAAACACATCCATAGATGTAGGACTTTGCTTCTTTTCCTCTGTCAGGGTCATGGAGTTTGTTCTATACAAAGATTAAAACCTAAAAAAAAAAAAAAAGACATAAAAAAGGGCTTCACTTAAAATAAACAGAAAGAAGATGAAACAGAGAAAAGCCGTCTTTGAGAAATGCTGCTCTTGCATGCAGGAGCTGAAAAACCCATTTTATCTCCATGGCCACATTCAGCGTCACTTTACTTTCACACAATATGTTTCTTCTCTACCACACATTCAAAAAAACCCCGGTTCCTTGGGTTCCTCTGCAACGTTTCTGTGCATCGTAAAGGAGCTCAGATCCGCTGCAGGTGTGTTTACACTCCGTGATCAGAACAAGTAAATAAAGGATAGGGGGTTTTCGTAGTGTGGCTTGGCTGGCTTCAGGTAGCTCTGGCAGGTGGAGGCTGTGGGAAAAACACAGTAATCTGTTTTTTGGTTTCTTCTGAAGCCATCAGGCACTACTGCTGCTCAGCCCAGTGCTGGGGCAACAGAGTATTGGCTCTTGCAGTGTTCGGGTGCCTGGTGCAGCAGATGCTCTCTCAACCAGCACCAGAAGCACTGGCTTAGCTCAGCACATGGAATGCAATCTGGACCAGGTTCAGGTGTGCCATCATCTTTCTGGTGAATTAGCCTGAGTGCTTGGCGGGGAGTGTTGTGGCTGAGGGAAGATGGATGATACCTGATCTGGCATGAAGTGCAAGGAGACAATGTTGACAACAAGGAAGTTAAAGCGGGGTGGGTAAACAGTATCAGATCTGGCAGAAGAAGCTGCTGGTACAAAGCTGGCCTGTCATTTAATGGCTGAGCCATTAAAGCCAACTCCAACTGGCACAGTGAGAGCCGTGCAGCTAAAGCAATTTTGCTGTGGTCACCAAGCAACTCAAAGCTAGATTTCCTGTGCTGCCAAACCCAGTGCTCAGGAAAGGGGAGGGAAATGTGTGACCCTCC
The DNA here is from genome assembly GCA_023055505.1 of Callipepla californica brunnescens. NCBI lineage: Eukaryota > Metazoa > Chordata > Aves > Galliformes > Odontophoridae > Callipepla > Callipepla californica. Next base: position 666,405 of record JALIRH010000133.1, on the reverse strand, counting down.
TAACTGGTATGCCTCTTGGAGAGAAGGCACTGGTACGGAGGAGGTGGTGAAGGGTTGGGGATGCTCAGCACTGCAGATAGGGATTGTGTCTAGTGCTGCCCATGGAATCAGAATCAGAGTTGGAAGGGACCTTTAACTGGTCCAGCTCCCCCTCAATAAACACCTACAGCAAGATCAGGTTGCTCAGAGCCCCATTCTGCCTGACCTTCAACATCTCCAGAGGTAGGGCATCTACCACCTCTCTGGGCAGTCTATTCCAGCACCTCACCGCCCTTATCATAAACAACTTCCTCATATGTGATCTAAATCTCTCCTTTCTCAGTTTGAAATCATTTCCCCTTGTCCTATCACCACAGACCCTGTCAAAGAGCCTGTCCCCTTCTTTTGTACAGCTCCCCTTCAGATTCTGAAAGGCTGCTCTCAGTCCCCAGAGCTTTCTCTTCCCAGGATGAACAGCCCCAGATCTCTCAACCTGATCTCAAAGGGGAGGTGTTCCATCCCTTGGATCGTTTTTGTGGCCCTCCTCTGGACATGATCCAGCAGGTCCGCATCTCTCCTGTACTGAGGACTCCTTGTCTGGACGCAGTACTCCAAGTGAGTTCTTACCAGCGCAGAGCAGAGGGGCAGGATCACTGCCATCACCCTGATGGCCATGGGATGTAGCCCAGGATACGGCTGGCTTTCTGTGCTGAGGGCACATTGCTGGCTCAGGACCAGCTTCCCATCCGGCAGGGTGGTGTGGAGGAGGAGAGGGACACACTGCACTGTGCCAGCACTGCTCACACTGAGAGATGGAGTCAGTCTCCAGAGCTGTTGCCCTGACGAAAGCATTAAGCTGACTGAAATGCACTCCTGCGAGAAAAGAAGGCAAGCACGCTGCCAGAAGAGAGAAACAAGGAGTCTGCTGTACAGGATCAGCCACAGACCACCCTTCTCCACTGCTGTGGTATTTCTTCTTTCACCTGCCTCAAGTGGATGAAGGAAGTCATTATCCAGGCAGTTGCATCCTATAACATTTTCTTCAGGACAGCACAGCCCAGTGCCACAGCTCCTAGGAGCTGGGAAGAGAATTGCGAGGCTGAATTGTCATGCGTTATGCTGAATATTTACTCCTTATGCATGCTATTTTATTTTAAATCTAGCGTGTAATATGCTTTGCATCTAGCATGTTGCTCTGGTGTGTTTTTCCCTTGCCCTGCCTGCCTCTTGCTGGCAGCTGCCATCGCAAAACAAAAGGCAGCTGCCAGTTTGAGTGAACATCTCTCTCTTTCCCTGCTTGCTCTCAGAGCTGACGCAATGCCACTTTGCAGACGGGGTGGCAGGCATGGGTGCAAGGGGTTTACTGCCCTCGGGATGCTGGGGCATGCAGTGCCTCTGGAACTTGCTGCCAGAGCTTGAAGCCACGTTTAAGCTCTCGAGCCTGGCTTAGCAGTGGCCAAGAGGCAGTGGGCTGTTGCTTTGCCAGCGCACCACCTCCAGCTAGCTCCGCTGCTGCAGTCACCCATTTCACAGTATTCAGCGTTGCTGCTTTTGGCAGAGGTGGCAGTTTACAGAATAGCACTTGGGCCTTCTGCCTGAAGGTGCATAATGAAACACGGGGATTTCCTGCTTCAAATAGGTGGTGTCCCAAAATCAGATGGAAAACAGCCTGAAAGAAGTGAGATTGCACTGAAGCAACAGTTGGAAAGTAGATGTTTCTGCTTTTCCTGGGGAGCCTTTACCCTGAGCTGTAGTCAGAGCATGCTCTGCAGAGAGAACACTGAACTCTTGACTGTAAATAGCCATGGGAGGGATAATGGCTGTGAGAAGGGAGTGCTTCCTGCTGGGAGAGGGGCAGAATGAAGCGCAGTTCATTGCAACTGCGGTCGCTGGCATGGGTTCAGAAGTTCCTTATCTCTCCCTGCTGTAATGAGGCTGGGGGAGAGGTGAGGCACATAGGGCAGGGAGGTTGTGAGAAACTGAGCAAGACCCCAAACGATACTGTAAAAGGAAAGAGCCAAGTAAATGCAATCCTCGGTTCCAATCAGGAAAGTTAGGAAATGAGATCTGAAACACTCTCCTGGGAGTCTGGTGTGTGCTGAAGAAGCACACTGAAAGAAATTCTCATGCAAGCCGTGTCACTGTGATTGTCAAAGAAACTGAGCCCTCACTCCTTTCTTTTGTGGTAATTTTCTTTCAGACAGCTCCCGTCTTTTTTTTCTTTTTTTTTCCTCTCCATAATAGAAATGGATATCCTCACATTATTCACTGTTAGCTCTTTTACTGAAATTATGGGATCTGAGGCTTGTTCTGAGGGACAGTTTGGAAAGGTCCTGGTTTGTCTGATTTGCCTGGTAATAAAGTCCAAAGCAGACATTGTTTTCCTAAAGCATAAGCTAAGTGAGGAAAGAAGCTGCAGAGGACAGGTCTGGAGTCCCTGAAGAACTGTATAGGCAGGGGAGAATTCACAAATGCAGGTAAGGAGGCTGTGCTTCTCATAAACAAAGAGCAAGCTATGCTTCTCAGGTGGAGATTATTGCCTCTAGATTAAGGTGGGCTGCAAATGAAGAATAAAAGTTCATTGCGATGAGCGAGGGATGGTATCTTGTGTTGCCTCGCAGTGCTACTGGCTTCTCACATAGGCTGGTATGCTTGCACCAAAGAGGTGCCCTGCAGGGAAACGGGGGAAGGGAAAGGTGAATGTGAGCACTTTTGACTCAACTGTCACAATCCCTCTTGCTTGAGCACCTGGATGGTGTCCACAGGTTTTCTCTGGTTCCAACAACCATGCTGAAAGTATAGTTTATGGAAACGTTTGCAGTTTGATTTATCTGAGCCACCTGCTAGGAAGCAGACTGTGAAGCAGCAGCAGCAGCACAAGTTAACGGCTGGGTTCCTTCAGGCTGCCTTGTAGCTCCCTTGATCTCGTGCTCTGCTTTCCCAAAGTTGTGCTGTAAGACCACCAGTGAGCCCCACTGCAAGGATCTCTGCTGCTGAGATGGGATGTGAGATCCAGACCTGCTCTGACTTATGCACTGGCTGTATGATGGGCAAAGCATAGCTGTGCTCTGAAAACTTATATATTTTAACTCCTGCAGCACTGATGAGATAACACAACTCTGACTGGATTTCTGCCACCCTGTTCTCCTGATGTGCATTGGTGTGCACCTCTAGGGCATGTGGGCTGTTTCTGATGCAAGCAAAGAGCATTCCCGTGCCCTTGAAACAGGCTGCTTCATTCTGTGGTTTAGTGACCTTGTGGGTCTCAGAGGTGATCTCAGATACTAGGGAGCAGGAGGATCTCAGGGCTCTGGCATGGATTCTGTAAGTCTTCACTGTCTGTTAGCCTGAGCCTCAGTCCATCTTGCAGAGAGATGCTGCTGAAAAATAGGGGACCAAAGCCACCTGCTTCCCTCTGACATTCCTTGCTCACTGAGAGACTGACTTACATATGACTGACTCCCTCTGTGAAGTCAGGAGTTGACAGTGAGCATGAATCAGAGTTCTACCTCCCAAAGCAAATCAGTAGTCTTTCCCTCATGAAAGCAAGAACAAAGAAAAACATTCTTCTACAGCCCTTTCACCTACCATGCCTTCAGCTGAAACTATGGTGTGTACAGAAACAACCCCTGCTGCCCTTCCTCCTGAGGGATGCTTGCCAGCGGCAGCGTGCTGAGCAGGGTTGTGTGATGCTGCCCAGCTCACCCTCTGTCCCCAGCCATGTGCCCATGGAGTGATGTGAGGATGATGGGACCTGCTCTGCTCTCAGCTCTCCACCCTGGAGGAGCCAACAGATCACACTCCCTAGATGCTCTCACAGCAGAGCCCTTTGCAGCCACTCCACTTGCCAGTGTCTAGGCCTGGGGTTTAGCCTTGAGTTTTGAGGCCAGATCCTCCCCATCAAACCCTCCAAACAGCAAAGTCTTTTGTCTTAACTCTTAGTTTTTGGGGGCCAGACCACACAGTCAGGACCCAGCTAGAGATACCTTTCTGGAGGGCTTGAAGTTTACAGTGAAAATGCGCTTGTCCTCCCAGAAACTGAGTGACAGTGAGTGCCAGCCACCTCTACGTCTCAACAAGCCATGGAAATTCCCTCCTTTTTGTCAGTAAAGGACTGGTGTATGGGGAAGGGAATGATGTGCTGGCGCACTGCTGAAGCCTCCCTTTTAAGATGTCTCATAATGTCTCTTTTATCATGTCTCCCCTTGACCTGCCAGATCTGTCTGCCTCTTGAAAATGCGCCAGTGAGGCTGAATTTCAAGAGTCACCTTGTGCCCGTTACCTGCTTATCGTCTCTCAAAGAGGAAAGCAGAAAACAGGGGATGCTGAGAGCTAAGAAACAAGAAGCTCATGCACAGACACGTGCAGTGGAGGATGATGGCTAAAGATGGTCAAGGCTTACTCTTCCTGAGCTGGACCTATGTACTGCACAGCCTGGGCCACGTGCCTGAACTCTCAGTGCTTTTGGCCTCACTAATGACTCGGAGTCTCACCCGTGGGCTTTTATTTCAGAAGATGAGAAGGAACAAATCCACAAAGCTTCCTCAAAAAAGCCACAACTTCCCAAGGCAAAGCCAATAAAAAGCCTCCCAGCTGTCCCCACTCCCACAGGCCAGTCTGGGCTCTGCAGACAACAAACACCTTTTGTGCTGCCTACGGGGTGCTGGTGGCCACGGGACATCCCTTCCCATCCCACCCATCCTGTGCAAGGTGTCTGGCAGAGGGCTGACTCAGCGGCAGGCAGCAGTTTGTGTAACCTCCAGCAATCCATTATTGCAAAGGGGCTTTCAGGAACTCCTCCGTGCCAGGCACAGCGAGGGTTATTGATTGAGGAGACAGTGTAAATGCACAGAGAGGCTCCATCCATTAGGGCCGCTGCTCTCCACCAATTAGAAAAAAATCATTACTCAGCAGCCATCAATGGGCTCTACGCAGTGCCGGAGTGCATGCATTCAATCTATCTTCTCCCACCTCCCTGAAAACTTAATGACAACTATTAGAGCTCCGTTGAATGCCCGGTGTGTACAGAAACAAAAGATTCATTTGGTAATCTTAGTAATTATGACACCATAGGAGAATGCATGCTAAATTCAAACAAGGACACGTGAGGGGAGACGATGGATTCCTGTGTGGAGAAAGTCCTTGGTGTGTTCAGCCAACGCTCGATCCCTGCCTGCTTACCTGCTGCCTCCCTCCCCTCCTCCTGCAGCCCTCAGGTGGGCTTCTCAATGTGATTTCTGGGTTGGATTTCTCCTTGTCTCCTCTCCTCCCCCAGAAGGAAAAAATGATTCTGTGAGAGTAGATTGGAGTGGGGTGGCTCAGGAAATACTTGAGGCCACTGGATGAGGCACACACCAAGCAACGCTGTTTGACACCACGGCCCTGAATGATGGCTAGCGGGAGGATATGAACTCCTGCTAGCAAAAGCCCTTAGAGCCACTCTTGAGCTTTGCTGGCATCATACATGCAGGGCACTATTTATTTTCTCTGCCAGGGCCCCCTCCTTGCCCCCACTCCAGCCTTTTCATTTACAGGCGACACAGAAGATGCCAAGTGAGACCCTCATCTGCCTCTTGCTGATGCATGTCACTCCAACTTATGGGGAAAGCAAAGTCCCAGGAGGGAGTTTTTGGAAGCGCTCGAGGATGGATGTGATGTGTCATTGAAGTTGAAAGGAGCAGTTACTTATAAGTGATGGTGCTTTTCTCAGGCCTCCTCTTCTCCAATCCGGGAAGAGATAAGTTATCATGATATGAAGGGCACTGCCAGTATCCATCAGCAGTGAGAGCCCGGGGACTGCTGTCAGTCATGCTGGGGTACAGCACTGCACCTCCCAGCCGAGCAGCACCTGCTGCACTGCAGGCAGCCATGTGCATGGCTGATATCATGAGCAGTGTTCCCATTTTAGCATTCTGCCTCTGCAGGAGCTGATCCTTCCAGTGTCAGCTCACAAAGGACCAGCTGTGCTGAAGGGGAGGGCTGGTAACGCAGAGAGAAGATGTCTTGGTCATACTGGCCCAGCGCAGTGCTGTGGGATGACCTCGCAGGGGGTGAAGAGGCTGAGTCTCCATCTCTAAGCTAACCTCAGTGTTTCTGGGTTCAAGGCTTTTTATTTTTGCCATGAGCAATATGAGAGGCCTCAAAAGGAGCTGAAAGTGAACAACACCAGAATTCTTAGGTCTTCATTTGGTCTCTTTGGCTTGGATGTGTTGCAGGAAGAATATGGAAGTTCTTATAACACCCAACAGATGGAAAATATGTCAAAAGGGAAACCACACACACAATCATAGGACGACTAGAAAGAAAAAAGTAATTTCTAAAGACACTGATCGGTATTTATTTTGGTTTTACTTGGTCAAGGCCTTTTCAAATTCAGAAAAATTTAGCAAGCATCAACTGAAGGACTCAGACTTCAGCCAGTTGTTAAGAAAAATGTAACCTCTCACCTTTTTCACAATCAAAACCAGAAAATAAAAGACAATGAAGTAGGCCAGCAGGGAAAATTTCTTCCTCCTCGGCGCTGATCAGATGAGAAGGGCACTGAGGAAGAGGTAACCCTTGTCTGCCGTGTTCCACAATATGAGACAGGCACAGGGAGCCCTTTCCTTGCTGAGGGCCAAATAGGCCTTCAAAAACCTCAGATAAGCGACACATTAGCCTCTATCTTAACGTTAACCAGCAACAGTGATGAAAAAACTTGCGTCTGCAAGCCTCATTCAAAGTGGTGTTATATCTGTTCTCTATAGACTCTTGTACTCTAAGTCTCACACAGGCAAATAGATTTACACAACAGGATTATATCCTGTAACGTCAGCAACTAGAGATGATGCTCATGCTCTGGCTTGATGACCCACTCATCTCTGCTACTATGAAGATTTTAGTGTTAGGATATATTGAAGAATGGATCTTCTGAACAAGGTAAGGGGATCCTTTACGGTTTTGTACATAGAATGGTTGACAGAGTCTATGAAGTGGGAGATAAAACAGTTCAAAAAGGATGTTCACAGGTTGGAGAAATCCTCTCCTAAAGCCAATGCTGGCTGCAAAAACCTGTAAAGTACATAAAGAAATGCAGCCAGAAATGAGATCTCCTCTGCCAGTGCAACTGGATGTAAAAAGAAATCAACACAGTGAATTACTATAAAATTAATCTCCCTATTTGGATTCGGCCAACACAGATAGTGAACTCAATCCAACATGTTCCAATTCACGTGCAGTGTTCTCCAAGAGCTGCCCTGATTGCACTGTGAAGAGAGAAGGAGCTGATGAGAGGTACATTTTCCACACCTCTGGGAACCAGGTTACTTCCTGCCTACCTGGACACGTGAGCTTCTCAGTCAGGCAAATGGTAACAGACAGTGACCACAGCAGTGCATGAAAGACACTGAGAAGAAGAAAGGGTTTGGCTTCATGTTCAGTACATCTAGTGCTTTCTCATTCTTGCTCTTTCCAACATAGGCTCTGCTGTTTGGCAGGGGATTGTTCCTGAGGCGGGAAGAGGAAAGTCCGCAGCAACCTCTGTGTCCCCAAGGGGGGATGACTTCTGTCCAGTCATCCTTGACCTTGAAGCATCCAATGTGGGTCAGTGCCAGGAAGAGCAGTGTGCAAGAGTCCTTCTGATCTGCTCATGGGGAAGGTGCTGGCACATTCTGTGGATCCAGCCATCTGCCTCAGATGCAGGGTAGCTGTACTGAAGCTTGGCTGGCAACCAGCCTGATGGCTGGCTAACTCTTTAAACAGTGAGGAAGACTTGCAGGCTCAACAAAGATGGCCCCAGGAGACAGTGACTGTTGGCTGAATCACTGTGCTTGTGCAATTAGTTTTGCCTGTCCCTGTGGAATGTGATGGAAACCAAGCTCACATGTGAACCAGCTGAGGAGTTTCATGGATTGAGCAGAACACTATCAGAGGACCAAGCATGACATTGGTCTTTCTTCTTTTTGCGACCCAAAGCCAAGAGAACTACTAAGGTGAACTACAGAACTCACTGTCCGACTGTTGTAAGTCATGGAAATGCTTTCCCTGCTTAACTGAAGTGGATGATGCTGGGCTCCCTAGTACGTACAAATGTGTTTTTCTAAGACGGGACTGCCATCCTCCAAGCTTCCTTATGAAGATCTTGACAGGGGAAAGGGCAGGTCCTGACTTGATAGCACTGGCCATTTACTACAAACTGCAGGCTTTGGAGAACAGAGGAGGATATATTGGATCCTTAGAGCAGTGGAGCGGTTACTGTGTTTCCGTGACATTGGTGCACAGAGATTGGTGTAGAAGATGATTGCCTAGAAATACATTTGCTAAGCTATTTGCTTAAACTACAGTCACTTGGGCACCATCAGACAGAAGGAAAGCCATGAGCTCTTTTGCCAAGAGACTATTGATAACACCCTTGAAGAGAAATCTTAAAGCTCTAGGACCATTTGCTGAGTGTCCTTCTCCACATTAAGTAGGATTACTTTATTGAAGGGGTAAGGATGGTGAGATTTAGGGTCATAGTTTAAAAAAACTCCAAGCAAGTAAAGACACAAAGTCAAAGCTTCTGAAGAGCCACGCATGCTACAACAAATACACAAAATACAGTTATTTCACAATTTTGCCAGTGTTAAGACCATTTTTTTTTTTATGCTCTGAACAACACAATGGTGTTATCACACAGAACCATAGCGAAAATAAGCTGAGATGCTCATGAACGTCTGCCTCAGGACAGCAAGCAATTTCATTTCCAAGGCTTTAATTCATCCTAAATGACAGGCGCACATTCTAAATGTCTTCTAATAAGATGACATTTGTCCAAGTTCTCTCCCTGCAATTCCATAGCATTTAGCAGTAGCTGGAACAAGAAATACGCAGAGGGGCTGCCTGCAGATAAAAGACTGACAGTGTACAATATCCTTTGCTGTTTTGTAGGATGTGTGTGTTTTCAGTGTATTTTTTTACATTTCAAAAAAAATTCCTCTTGATTGTCCAGTCCTACCCCGTTTGGAAATACTGCAGTCTGAGCCTCTCAGGGCTTCTTTTCAGGTTTCTCTTGCCATTTGTTCATATATTAAAAATGTTTCTGTCATTTTAAATGTTTCTTGCTTATTATAGATGATTGAGCTGCTCCTCTGGGGTCCCTAAAATTGTTTTGTCAGAGAAAGCACTTGCCTGGCAGAAAGGACAGGGACCTTGTTTTGGATGGATCCTTGCTTGGGTGTTTTCCCCTGCAGTATTTACAAGATATTTTTTAGCTGCAGTGTCTTTCTCTTCTTCCTAGAAAAGTGTGTCCTCTTTTCTATAATTTCCTTTCGCCACCTACAGAGCATTTCCCAATCTGTCAACCATTTACAACTGCCTGTCTGTCTTCTCTCATCCCTCTCCGTTGTGCTTTTGTCAGTCACTCCTTTTCTTCCCAGCTCAATTTTTCTATTTCCTTATCTTCTTTTTCCCTCCTCCACCATCACAACACCCCTCTTTTATACCAGATGTCCCTCTCTGTCTACATTTACTCTCTGTGCTATGGCTATATCCTGCTGTTAATTGACTCACTACTGTGAGGCAGTTCAGGTCTTGTCCTCATGCAGCCTGTGTCTGGTATAAATGCCTATTTTTGCCTTGGATTGAAGGCCAGACCACCCAATGCCTTCACTCTTCCCTATGTGTGAGCTGCAGACTGGGAGTAGGATTCAGCCCTGTCCCTACTCAGCATGAGGAAGGGCCTTCCTGCCTTGGGCCCATCTACTCTATTCCTTTCAGAGAGGCAAAGGAGTGAGAGATGGACTTCTTCCTTTCAATCTTATCACCTCCTCCTTGCTAATGTTCTTCTTCTTTCTCCTTGCCCCAACCTGCTGTGCAGACACCAGCTATCATTTCTTTCAGATCATCCGATGAACTAGAACAAACCCAGTTATTCTGATTTCATGAGGATAAGTCCCTATCAGGCTGTCATGAACAATGACAGAAGACTTATCAGCTCCCTAGGAAACCAGACAAGTTATTTCTTTCCAGTGGTGGACATGAGGACTGCATACTCATTTTCTGAAGTGATAGGTTGGTGTATTACTGGCAAACTCATACCAGTGATTCCACAGAGTCTGAAGCAGTGACGGTCAATGCACTTAGACCAAGGTACAGTCTGAGAGGTCTGCCCTACCCATTGTACCAACAACTGGGTGTTGAGGCCACAAAGTCCACAAGACCCATCCTATGCCCTCCTGGCATCTCTCCACTGCAGGCTGTTATGTTTTCCCTTTCTGTCTCCACCAACTGGGGAGACCTTATCCACATGGAGAGGCCCACGTGTGGCTTTTTCACCACTGAGTGCTGGAGCAGGGCAGCATTGTTGAGTGTGTGGGGTGAGCAGGAGGCTGAGAGGGGATAAGATGGGGGCCACCCTAAGGAAGGGAGCTGCTAGCCCCTCTGGGTTCGGGTGTGAGGGGAGAGAGAGACTGCGCCAAGCCCTCTATAGTTTCAGCTTCAGGCACAGTCTCTCAGGAAGGATCTCACTGTCCCAGTGTATGTAAATGGATAAACAAAGCAGAAGGCACCAGGCAGGGATGAAGGGAGAATCTATGGCCTTCATCTGGGCTCTTGAACCTTCCCAGCTCTAGCCTTTGTCCCAGAGGCCCAGCAGAATCCTGACACTTCACGGTGCTGTGGCCCTTCTCTTGGTATCGGTATCATGAAAGATTCAAATGGCATTGTCCACCTCCAAAGCTTTTGTAGAATGAATCAGTTTTCCAGTGTGTCTGCCTTGACACACATTCCCCAACCACTTGGAGGTCACAAATTTAATTAAATCTCTGTGAATAGTAGCAGACCTCACAGAAATAAAGGCCTTAATCCAATCAAGCCACATTTGTACTCCCTGTATTGCATCAAGCATGGTCAAAGCAGAAGGGACAGACCGTGGTGAGCTAGCAGGGCCCCAAGAAGTTCCCCCATACACAGCCAGTTACAGGTGATAATGTGATTGTGATACTCGCAGACATTGTGAGCAATTTCTCAAACTGGAAGTCCAAGACTCAGTATTGCCATGCCCAGCTGGTACAAGAAACACGGGAAAGATCACAGCAAGTTCTTGGAGTAAAATGGCTAAGGTTTTCAGGAGAGCAATCATTTCTCATGTGGAGACAAACTTTAGCAGCAGCTGGTACAAATCTCTCACCAAAGTCATAGGTTTGCTTCGTAGTCATCAGTTTTAAGGGAATCTTGCAGTTTCTTCCTATCTTTTTTTCTGTAAAAAAAAATAATAAATAAAATAAATAAAAGGAAAGGCAGAAGCAGCCTGCTGCCCTAGGAAGTGCTTTTAATCAACCTGGGCAATACCAATTAATTTTGCATAACATCTCACACCACATTCTGCCCTGGAGGAGGCAATGCTTGATATGTGTGGGCCAGGTGATTCTTTGGTGACTGGAGGACCAGGCTGTATTTTTTTTCGGAAGCTGCCTGGAAAGTTTACTTAAGATTCTGGGAGGAGGAAACTGTAACTATGTCTTCACAAGCTGGTCATCTTCAACCTATGTGTGGATTGATGTTTGCAGAGTTTGGAAATTTTACCAAGGAATGGGCATTTTCTCTGTGAAAAGATTCACAGTATTCACTCCAAGCGTAGAATTCCTACTAACCCATTACAGTAAATATTTCACTGACCAGACGAAAGACAATGCAATCTGTAAGTAAAATTATAAAGTGTTCTGAGGCACTTTCTGAGTGAGAGGCATCTTGCTAATTCCCAGAATATTAGTAAATGGGGCCTGAATTTCAGTGTTTTAAAAAAAGCAAAGCTCTCTAACAGGAGCAAGACAGGCATACAGAGGTGGGAGATGGCTGCTGGTGGCAGGTTCTGGTTAGGAGAAAAGGTGCCAAAGCGTGTAGCAAGGTGATGTTAAAGGATCTTAATGTGTGAGACCTCAAGGGAAGGTGGGCACAGACTGCTGCGTGCTGCGTAGAAGACTCCATCAATCCTGTTTAGAAACAGGACCAGAAAATGGAGTGGGAATTGTTATTACTCCTGTGTTACTGAGGCTGTGATAGCAAATAGCGAGCATGCTGATGCGCACGCTGTACAGGGAGTAAAAGCGCTGGTGCCAAAATGCTCGTAATGAAAAAGCAATAGGGACACCGGAAAGCAAACACAACTTCTGCTTTGTGTATTTGCAGGTAAAGCTGAAGTTCTGCTGCACCTTTCGTCGTGCTGGTGGAGGAGGGGGAGCACATGACGATTACTTTCATGGAATCACTCGGCTTGAAAAACGGGGCTTTAAAAAGGAGAGAGTGGGCGAGGGAGCGAGCCGTGATGTTTCACAAACCGTTTCGCTGCACGATGAGCAGCCGGGGATGGGCCACAGCGTGAGAGAGGCAGCTCCCTGCCGATCCTAATCCAGAGATCTGCCTGGGAGAAGGCTCCTGCTTCGGCCAGACCTAGCATGCAGGGACCACGCACTGCTCCTGGTGCTGCTCCCAGCTCTCTGCTTTGCCGGAGTTCAATAGGCTTTGCCCCTGTGCTCATTCAGCTGATTAAAAGTCTTTTTTTTTTTAAAGCCACCAGCATGTGAGCTGTGCGCTATTGCTCAGCCGTGCTGCGAGACGCTGTCTAGAAGTAATTAATTGGGCAATGCTTTGGCAACGTGGAGGAAAAACATTTTCAGGGGAAAAAATAATGTAGAAAAGGGAAGGGAGGGGGGAGGACTTGCATTTTCCCTTTGAAGTGAGGATCTTTCACGGAGAGGAAGGGAGGCACGACTGGAGGAACAAGCTTGCTTGTTATTTTTACGATGTTGTTCTCCACAGCTATATGGAGAAACGTGTAACTTCAGCCTGTATTTTTCTGCTTCATTTTAATAACCATAGGAGTGGGATGTTGTTAATTGGAGTTGGGAGGGGACCACTTTGCTTGGGTGGGGGATGTTTCTCACTCGACCCTTGCTGTTAGCCAGCGGTGGCTGTGAGAGCTCCTTGGATGGGAGAGCAAGGGGCTTTTGCTGCTGCTTGTGAAACAGCTGCTCTCTTCCAGCCAGGCTTCCAACAATCCAGGGACGTTAGCAGGAATCACGAGTTCATGCAAGGGAAAAGGGTGGGGGCCCAGCAGCTGTCGGGCAGACTTATTTATATCCACGTTGCGGGAGCTCGGTGACGTTGGTAATTCCCCTGCGAGGTTCACACCCAGCGCAGCATCAGCTGCACTTCTCTCCCCAGCCACAGACGGCATCGGGCAGTGCTGAACCCAAACCAACTTTTTAGTTGCCTTTGACAGCGCAAAACTCCCCGGGCTCTGATGTTCCACCTGCCTCAAGCCTGTGGTACAGTCACTTTGCCCTGAGGTGGCAGCTCTCAGCAGACTCACCCCTTCTCATAGAGGGGGTATAAGAAGAGCTATCTGTCAGCTGAAGCAAGAGTGGGACATGTGGGCAACTCTGAGATCACTTGTGTGTGTGTGTATGCCTGTGTCTCCAGGCAGATCACGCACTGTGCATTCAATGAGAGAGGTGTGGTGTGTATTTGCATGATTTCAGCAGGTTTGGAATCAAGAGGCATGCAAGCTGTTGACTTTCTGCTTTGCTGTATGGAACGTGGGTATCGGTTTGTGAAAGAAGATGGCTCATATCCAGAGGTGAGGGCTGAAAAAACTTCTGGGAGAAGGAATTCTAGCAATATAAATAATAATTAGTAAAATCATCTAATAAAAATAGCCTACTGCAGCTCCCAGTGCTCATGAATCTGATATGATCCAGCATTGGAGTTTCTGGCAAATGGCAGCAGCCTTGTCATCTGTGACCCTGAGGAGGGACTGGCAATGTCCCCCTTCCTGCAGGCACCCCAGTCCCACCAGCAGCTCCTGGTGACACTGGGAATCATGGCTCTGACATGCTGGGAAATGCAATGGGGCCGTGGGATTTCTGAGGTCGTGAGTGATCTGCAGCACCAGTAGAAAAAGAATGATTCAGCATCGAAGGAGCTCACGAGAGGGCTGGCAGGGATGCGGAGCTGCTTTGTGAATGTGTGGCTTTAGCAGAACACTGTGTTTCTGGTCGAGAGGGCTCGGCTGGGGCGGCGAGTTCAGGGCTGTTCTCTGGGCTGCATTTAATTGTGCTGCAGTGTGGTGCTTTCATGCTATTTTAAGTCAGAGCGTGCAGTCGACAAAGCCATCAGAGAGGCACGCATTCCCAGAAGCCTCCCTTGCTGCCAACGATCAGGCAAGCTCCTAAAATATCTAGGACGAGGGGTCCAGCCCACCACCCGTCCCTGTGGCCCCTCGTGCTTGGCCCCCCTGCTTATCTGTCGGCTGGCAGTGATGCTCATTGGGACAGGCAGCTCAGTGAACTGGCAGAGAGGCGAGGCAGAGGTCATCTGGGGATCCCCGGCCACGGGCGACAGGCAGACAGCTTGCCCCCAGCCTGAGGGGCAACGGGGTGAGGAGAGGGCAGGGTGAGAGAAAGAGCACAAAAGAGCACCAGGCATGTCAATGGCGATGCTGCAGCATGATCTTGGGCCCCTCAGACGCTGTAGCTGACACCTCCAGAGGGGTTGATGCGTGGGGCTAAAGGATTACGCTCACTGTGGTTTGCTGTCCCTGCTGGCAGGCACAAACAAATAGCTTATTGCATCAGGGCAAGCGTTATCAAAATGACTTTAAAAAGGCAGCTAGCTTTAGTCTCCCTCTGCTTATTAGAAACCACAGTTAATCACTCGCCGTGGAAAGGCTTGTCACCAAGTTGCTTGCTCCTCCAGCCCTACCTTTTCTGCCCTTCTCACAAATAAATCCCTTATTCAGCCGGTCCATCCCCCTCAATCAAGCGATCTTTATGCCTGCCACCCACTCTGCCTGGATTAACCTCAGGTGGTCACTCCATTGCAGGTTGCTCGAAAGGCACTGCCTCCCAGCAACCTCTTTTTGCTTTTTATTCCTAAGCCCGGGTTTAAAAACCCCTCTGTGTATCTTGAACCAGTAAGGCTCTTTCCCCATAGGTTCTGCTAGTGGTTTAATAGCCTCTTGTTTCTCTTAAAGCCAGTGCTGATAGTGCTTGGCCCTACTGAAGCTGGGAAGGGAGCTGACTGCTGCTGAGTACCCTTTCCACCAGTGTCAAGTATGGGAGCCCTGTGCTGTCCTGCTGACAGAGGTCACTCTGAAGGGAGAAATGCTTGTTATTGCACCTCAGTGTGGCTGTCACTTGTGCCTGGAAGCAATTGCAAGAGCTGCCTCGGTGTGCTGCTGGGTCGAGCCACGCTACAGGCAGCCTCAGCATGCTTCTTCAGCAGGATACATCCCCAGCAAAGCACATGGCTTTTGGCTGCCCTCAGAAGGCATAGTTTGGTGTGCTTGGCTTCACGCTGAGCACTGAGGACCTTCCTGGACCACACAAGGCTAATTTGGGCTTGGTCTTGGGTTGGCATGTAAGAAAATTCCCTAGCAGAGGGAGTGGGCAGTGTGCTGCAGCTGTGGGGTGTCTCAGCTGGATGCCCCAGGGCACAGGGCATGCAGGCAGTGGTCACATGAGGCCCAGACTTTCTCTGGGCATCAGAGGGATTAGCCCACATGACAGCTTTTTTTTTCAACCATTGCATTCTTTCTGAATGTGCATTGCAGCGCAGCTGCTCACAGAGCTTCAGAGGGCACGCGAGGCTCGGCTCCCAGTCCTGAGGCTTGAAAGAGAATTACAAAGCACCTTTCTCCATCGCTGCGTGGACAGTTTCCATAGCTCCCCCACTGAGCTCATGCCGAGAGAACTGTGGTGCTTTGACATCAAGAAGTGGTGTGATGCTGAGGTCCCTCCAAAGCAAGGGGATGCCGGCACAGCCCACTGTGGTGGTGCTGGTTGAGGAGGATGGGCTGCTCCAAGGCCTTTCTATGTGCTGAGGCAGCTGGAGCTGGACCAGTGTCTGCGGAGAAGTGAAAGCGGCTTCGCTGCAGCTCTAATTTATGCCCGGCTGCCAGCGGCCCTGGGGCTTTTCTGTCAGCCGGGGATCAACCAGCTGTGACGGCATCCTCCTTGCAGCTGCTCCTCCTGGTGCTTCCTGCTGTTGCCAGCGGCTCAGAGGGCTCTGGGTGCAAGCGGCCTGGCACTGGTCCCTCTCTGCAGGGGCTCTGGGAGGTGGCCGTCTCCAGGGCATCTGTGCTGCTGCCTCAGTGCCTGCTGGCCGGGTCACAGCCTGCATTTCAACCCTTCTGGGCAAAAAGCGCTTCCTTACTCATCTGGTACACGTGACGGTGCTTCGCTGTCTATATCTGTCCACATGACGTGAGCAGCACACTCCCCTGCAAACCACCCACAGATCACTCTGGAGCCGAAAAGCCCAGTCGCAGAGATTGCAAAGAAAAATGAAAAGCCCCACATTCAAAACTCAGGAACAGACGAGATGCGGTAATTTTTCCCCTCTCTCTGCATTTGCTGGAATTAATCAACAATCTCTGCCTGCAATTGCTGGGAATAATTTATTTCAAGAAATGCAAAGAAAGCATTTAGGATAAAAATTTAAATTTCCTCTCTCAGCCCAACCTATTCTCAATCATTGTCTGTGTTCAATCCAGTCAGCTATGTATAAGCTGATGCTCGTTCTAGTTGCTCTGGATATTTGCATATTTACATCTCTGATCCCAGCTCCTCCTTGGGTGCGTGAATAATTATGTAAGGAAAATCCCCCTCAGGGAGTGACTTCTGGGTGAGAACACACGGGGTCAGCTGGGGCGTGGAAAAACCCTTGCAGATGGGACTGCTGATTCCATACGGTTGGATTCTCACTTACTCCGTATCTCTCTAGCATGGAGAAAGGAGTGGTGTTGAGAGGAAAGGGAGCAGCGTGAGCAAAACTGCAAACAGCTTGGTTCTGGGAGATGTTGGTGTGCCAAGTCATAAGATGCACATAAAAGATGGGATTGGAGTTAGTTGTAAAAAAAAAAAAAAAGCACAAAACCTTTACTGCCTTGGGAGCTATTAAAAATGTTTTGCTGTTGTTTTTCTTTTGTTGATAGGAAAATTACTTACATTGAGCTGTGGGAATAATCAAACAAAAGAGCATAAACTTCAAAGGCACTACTTCATATCCTTAAAACTGAGGAGGCTGAGGAGAGGAAGAAGTGAGCGTGAGCCATTAATTCTGCTCTGTGATTGCCCATGCGTGCACATGACGTGGATTCCCCATCTTCCTGCAGCCCAACATCTGTAACCGCAACCGCAATGCCCTCCCCTACCCCCCCTCAATAATCCATGCCCCTTGAAGGCTTCTCATCCCCTTCTGTGAGCTCTCATCAGCTCGTGGGCCAACAGCACTTTGAACCGGGGCGCGGGGGAAAGTAATATATAAACTTTAAAGTCAGCTCATCTACCACGTGCAATTTGTATTTTACACCTCGTGAATTTTAACTGCTGCAGTTGTAACTTCCCATTAACCCCCTGTGTGTCAGCACTCCTGCCCTGACCCTCGGAGGGCAGCAGCAGCAGGGGGCTGCAGCACAGCTCTCCTTGCATCCCTCAGCGATGGAGCAGGAATGCCTCCCTTTTCCTAAAAGAGCTCAGTCACTTGTGGAAGCCCTTCCTTTCACGTGCATTCGGGCTGAGTATTAGAAGAGCAAATGCCCTCCAGATACAGCTAAATGACTGCTTAAAAATGAAACAGCAAACATAAAAGCACAGATGACTGCAGCACGGAGTTAAAAATCAAGGCACTGCTGGCAAGCCTTGCACACTGGACGGCTGCACAGCTGATCTGCAGCCATTATTTATGCTGCCGTTAAAAATCGTTATTGGGACTCTAAAAAAGCCTCCTCCAAACACGCGGTGAAATCAGAGGGAAGCTGGCTGCTATGGCATGCAGCCGCACATGGGGTGAGCCCTGGGACCTCTGCTCCGCGGCGGCGTTTCATTATGGGCACTGAGACTATTAAACCAATTTCCGAGCGCTCGGGTGTGAGATGTTTGTGGGATTTCCTCAGCTGAACAAATCAGCTTAGAAGTCTGCAATTCATTAAGCAAGTTATCAGGAGAAAGCTGCGTATGCTCTCCTTTTGCTGTGCCTGCAGTCCCTAACTTCCAGCTTCCGCAGCACAGCGGGTTGCTTCTACCAGTGTAATGCTCGCAGGAGCTGGGTTCAAAGCGTATTTCATCTCCCATTGAACTGGGTATTGTGCCCTTCTGGGGGCAGCACCCAGGCAAGCCAAGGAGCAAAAGCAGCACACCACTTTCCTCCAGGCCTACTACACTGGCTGCGACCCAGGCGATCGCAAGTGGCTTCTGAAATCAGCACGGTCAATTCAGAGGGCTGTGTGAGGATGGTGGTATTGCTTTAGGATGAGATCTCCCTTCCCCCCTCCCTCCCCCTCTCTCTTCCTTCCTTTCTCCCTCTCTTCCTTCCTTCCCTCCTTTCTCTCCTTCTCCCTCCCTCTAGGGGCAGGGGATGAGCTGGACCTGTGTGTGGGTGCTGGGCTGTGCTCAGTGCTCAGCACACACTACGAGGCCTTTCCTTGCAGGGCGGCCTTCACATTTGCAATTTGAATTTAATCCCCTGGGCTAAAGAGAGCTCCGGCTTGCCTATTGTTCCTCCAGCTGGCAACAGCTTTATTTCTTTGATGCTTTCAATCCTCAGTCGTTTCCAAGGTGCTGGCAGAGATGCTTTTAACACAGAGCCTACCCAGGGCTGCAACATGCTGGTCACGGCATCCCACCCTCTGGCCATCCCCTGGGTACTCAGCTGCCCCGGTGCCATGCTTGGCTGAGTGTGCCTCTGGCAGTGACCTCTGGTCCCTGGGCTGATCCTCATGGCTCCCCCAGATGCAGGACCTTCCTCATGAGCAGCCCTGGCGCTAAACGGCTTGCTCCAGTAATTGCTAATTAGTCTTATTAGTGTTTCTCTGCCAGAAGAAGTAAGTGGCATAATGCTTCCCTATAGTCTTTGCTGTTTGGGTTCACCTGGGTGCCTCTCTAACCCACCCTTCTCACGTGTCTAATTGACAAGACTGTGTTCACCATTTATTTCAGGAGATGTCTATGTAGTGCCAGCCAAGGAACTGCGTATTCTGCAAGGTCACTGAATGCATGCTTGACTCTGAAGTAGTTTGGACAATGATTTGAAGCGGATTAATGTCAGTAAGCTCTTATCTGTGATAATGCTTAGCTTTGTATTTTGTACATGTGCATCGCACAGTTACATCGCATGCATCAGACATATTGTGCCGTGTTTGTGATTTGCTATCTTTTAATCTTGGGGAAAAAAAATAGGTGAACTAGGTACTTTTCCAGAAATTGAATTTGGGATTGTTCCCTGCTAATTCATGTTGTTAATTAGCTACAGCAGGTAGCCAATAAAGCAGCATAAATGATTGCAGGTTCCTTAGGAAATGTGCCAATACGAACGCAAATACCGATTCAGATGTGGAATTTTCACAGTGCCTCCCGGTGAAACTCATTCATTAAGAAGTAAAAGCTAGGAGACATAAACGTGAGATGCTTGCAGCCTGCTGATGGACGTTTTGCAGTAGGGAGAATGCCGGATCACTAATCATTCTCTTGGCGTATCAGCAATGCACATGCCACCCAACGGGAAGGGTGGGCAGATTTCTGCCTGGCTGAGTGCAGCAGTGCTGCTCACAGCCCCTGAGCCCCAGCAGTGATTTCCTGACTCGTGGGAAGTGCTGTTAGCTCGTACCTCTGGCCTGCCACTGAATGGATTGCCAGCGTGAGGCACGGAGCCTCTGGGAGCTGTGCGGGAGGTGAATGCGAAAGCAAGCACAGAAGAAAGTCAGGCTCCTGCAGACTTCAACAGGCGCGCTTCCCTTCCCACAGAAGAAAAAGCTGTTACTACGTAGAGGCAAAGTTAGAAAAATCACACAGAACACAAAGGGAAGTCTGCCTCTGGATTTTTAGGTAAGCTGAGGGGAATCTCTGCAGCCTTTTTTCCCCCTCCTTTACTTATTCTTTTTTTAATACTAGTGCCGCAGAGGACTGTGTCTGCGTGCATGAAATCAGTGCTGCTATTTAAATGCTTTTCTCCTCTCAAGATTGCCCTGGTTCCTGGTTCAGTTTTGAATGGAGATCTTAAACGAAAGCAGCAAAACACCAACTGGCTGGAAAATTGGCCATGAAGGAGTGCAGTTATTAGGAACCAGATGCTTCAGCCGAGAGGAAACAGGATATGGGAGGCCTTCCAAAAGTGGGTTACCAAGGGGCCTTAGAGACGGACAAACACCGAAAGCATCAGTTATCCACTTGAGCATTTGCATGTGTTTGCTTAGGGCTTTCAACGGCCTGCAACCGCAAGGCTGGGATTTGGCTTCCTCTGTGCAGCCTCCGAGACTTCCACACATGGCTCAGCCGCTTTTCTCCAGGTCTTGGGAGTTGTCAAGACTGGAGGAGCTAGCTGTTAGTGGGTGATCATTCACATCAGGCACATCCCCCAGCACACTCTGGGGATGCGCGTGCCTGTGCTGTGCCTGTGGGGTAACCACAGGACTTCATGTACAAGCAGATCCACCTGGCTCCCTTCAAAAGACAAAAAGCACATCAAAGCAATTTTTTTAACATCATTGTTAGACTTTCCAGCCCCCCTGTGAGAGGATTTTAATGCTGTCATTTCAGGGATGAAATAGAAGTTTTTGTGAAAGCAAAATTTTGCCCTGCATTTTATTTTGTTAGAGCAAGACTGATAACTGTATGTCCCCTTGATGGAAGCAATGAAAGCAACTCCAATCTTTGGGCTTCAGTCTGGTCAGTAGTATCATCGAATCATAGAATGGCTTGGGTTGGAAGGCAGCCCAAAGTTCATCACGTTCCAATCCCCCCACCACAGGCAGGGCCACTGACCTCTAGATCTAGCAGTAGATCAGGTTGCCCAGGGCTCCATCCAACCTGGTCTTGAACATCTCCAGACAGAGTAGCAGACACAAATAAAACTAGAGGAAAAGAACATATCTGTCAGAAAGAAAAGGAAGAATGCTCTCTGTATTTGCTGAAGCTCAGGGAAAGATGAGGGCAACGGTCACTGCTAGTGTGGGAGCAAGGAATAGATAGTGTACACCTTGAAGCATCTGGAAGTAATGTGACTGGCCACAGTTTCCCAAAGTCCAATGGCAATTCAACGATCAAAAAGGGCCCAGGAAAATGTGTTTTTGTTTTTTTTTTTCTCTTTGAGATTAGTTATGGGAGATTATAAAGTTACATTGCCCCTCCCCATATGGCTGGGATGATAAAGTGGTGACATGGAAGCATATAGGTGGAAGGGAACAATATTTAAGACAATTGGCTCTTCAACCATCTACAGCCCTGCCTTAACTAGCATCAACCTGGGGTTATTTACATTAGGAATATATTCTGGATTGTCAGCAGGGACACCTTAAAATTTAAAGAGGAATGAGTCATTTTATTGCTTGTGGGAGATGCCCGGGTGGAAACTAGTCTATGATGCAATTTTAATGTTGGGACAATTAGGTGAACACCAAGCTGAAAAGGAAGATAGGAGATTGTGCTCTGTGTATAAGATACAAAAGAAAAAAGAGACCCAAAGGAGATGTTCATAGCTCCATTTGAGGCTGGAATACAAAAATAAATAAATCAAAATAAAATAAAACAAAACAAAACAAAATAAACACCAATGAATTGACAGAAAGCTTATCCTCATTTATGGCAAATGTGCAAGCAACTGAAAGAGAAAAATAGACTGTGAAAGTAAATATTTGCAATGATGGACAAAATGATTGCATCCTCTGTTCCCCTCCCTTAGTGGAGAGTCTGAACTTACAAATTAATAAAAGAAAGAAAATTGCCACAGCAGTCCAAAGGAAGGATGGTGGAACTACTGGCCTGAGGCCGTATCTGGCAGATTGGACTATTCCCTGAAAGTTAATATTTGCAATATGTGCTGGCAATGGTAGATACAAGCACTGATTACCTGGCTGTACTGTCTACTGCCCAGGCTGACCAAAAAGCCACACTAAAGGACCTTGCTTGTCAAGCCAATAGTTAGGTATTCCCTCTTCTGTCCCATCAGATAATGATTCCCATTTCAAATGACACATGGTCCAGCAGGAGGCTACAGAAAATAAGGTTACAGGAATTTATCATATACCTTGTTGGGGAGCTGGCTTCGTGGAACATACAACAGGTTATTAAAAGAACAACTGTGAAGACTTTCTTCTGCCCACACATTGCAGAGTTGGCCAAGTGTTGATGCACGCAGAAATGGATATAAATAAGGTGAGAGTCCAGTCATACATGTCTTAGCAATTATTGTTAGGGTATAGCCACAGAGAAATGCCAACCAGAGTTTTGACTGAACAGCAATGAATTTTGGCACAAGATGGACAGTCCTTTTAATGCCAGTCTCCAGCACGCAAACTAGTCCTTGCTGAGAACCTGTCCCAATCACCAGGAGCTACATTGTTTAATTTTGGAACTATTTGTTTATGTCTCTAAATATTTCATGCAATGTTTGATAGAACAGAGCAGAGCAGAGCAGAGCAGAGCAGAGCAGAGCAGAGCAGAGCAGAATAGAATAGAATAGAATAGAATAGAATAGAATAGAATAGAATAGAATAGAATAGAATAGAATAGAATAGAATAGATCAATTGGAAGGGAACTACAGAGGTCACCAAGTGCAACTGCCTGATCAATTCAGGGCTGACCAAATGTTAAGTCGTGGTACTGAAGGCATTGTCCAAATGTATCTTGAACAATGACGGGCTTGGGTCATCGACCTTACTAGGATGTATTTTGCAATGTCTAACCACCCTCACAGTAAATCATTTTTTTCCTAATGTCCAGTTTGAGTCTCCCTTGGCACAGCTTTGTGTTGTTCCCACACGTCCTGTCATTTGTGACCAGGGAGCAGAGATCGGTGCTTCCCTCACCACTTCCCCTCCTCAGGAAGATGTAGAAAGCAATAAGGTCACCTCTCAGCCTTCTCATCTTCAAAACATGTATGCCTTTTTTAAATTTAATTTTTATTTTTTAGGGAATATGTACGTTGCTGTCCTGTTTGGGTAGATCTCACCACTTCACTAATCTGTAGCAACATCTATTGATGATCTGTAAGTTACACCAACATTCCAAGTCACAGCTGCCGGGCAACCCACTTCTGGCAACTAACAATCCTTTTCAAGAAATGTCTGGACATGGTCCTGCACAAGCAGCTCTAGATAGACTTGCTTGAGCAATGGGGACAGACCAGATGACTTCCAGAAGTCTCTCTCAGCCTCGATCATTCTGTGATTCTGTTAGGTCTCAGCATAATGTTGTCTCTGTGGAATGTCATTTGGGAAAGTGGATCCTGTGGTGGTGACTAAATGTTTAAGCAGACATAGAACCATGAGTAGCACCTGATGGCTGGTAGGTGTTCATGGTCAAAACTTAGCCCCACACTATGAAGGTGATAGAGAACTGGGGATATGGATTTTACAAAGGTGGTACCATACAGCATTGAACAAATGATATCACTGTGATATCAGTATTCCTTGAGGTGGTCAATTATGATACCATTAAACCACTCATGAGGTAGCTGTAGTCCCTTAAGTTATTTTTGTAATCTGTGTACTAAATGTGGACGAGTACATTTGAGTAATGGTATGCAGTACATCTTTACAGATCCAAACCAACAGCGGATACAACTGGGAATGCAAACAAGCTAATGCTACTAAATCCATAGTGTTTGATCATCTAACTACAGTCATTTTTATATGGGAAAATACAGAGAATGTCAGACAGAGTACCTTATCTTCTGGAACTGTAATACTAGTATGTACAAACCTATATGTATCCCTTATCTGCTCTTTACCTTAAGCCATGTGTTCCTTGGAGATGAGTAGACATATCAGGAATGTTAGGTCTGGGCAGATCTGCCTTGAATATAATAGATTTTCAGGTATTGCAAACCAAGCTGCAATCAGTTGTCCAATTATCAGCCCAAGAGATTCACGGGTTAGCATCTGCCACAACTGAATTGCAGAAAGCTGATTTACAGCAACAGCAGCTGGTCCAGCAGACCTGGACTACTGCAGGAAAACAGCCCACCAGTGTGCCTGTGGGGCCACAGAAGTTAGCACTGGTTTCTGCTTGTCTAAATCATAGAATTGTAGGGGTTTAAAGGTACTTCTGGAGATCAACTAGTCCAACTCTCCTGCTAAAGCTGGCTCCACTTTGTACACATTGCTCCTTGCTATGTCACTGGGCACTGCTGAAGAGAGCCTGTCCCCATCCACTTGACTTCCGTTATTTAGATATTTATAAGCATTGATAAAATCCCCTCTCAGTCTCTTCTTCAGGCTGAACAGTACCAGATCTCTCAGCCTTTCCTCATAAGGGAAATGTTCCAAATGTCTTATCTTTGTCACCCTCGAGAAATTTCCTGTCTTTCTTGAATTGAAGAGCCCAGAACTGGACATGCTATTCCAGATGTGGCCTCACCAGTGCAGTGTGGAGAGGGAAGATCACCTCCCTTGACCTGCTGGCCACGCTCTTTTTAATGCACCCCTGGATATGACTGGCCTTCTGGGCCACAAGGGCACACTGTTGGCTCATGGCCAAACTGTTGCTCACCAGGACACTCAGGTCCTTCTCTGCAGAGCTCCTCTCCAGCAGGTCAGCCCCTAACCTGTACTGGTGCATGCAGTTATTCCTCCCCAAGTGCAGGACTCTACACTTGCTCTTGTTGAACCTCATCAGATTCCTCTGTCCACAGCCTGTCCACGTTTTGCTGAATGGCAGCACAGTCCTTCGCTGTGTCAGCCAATCCCCTCAGCTTCGTATCTTCAGCAAACTTGCTGAGAGTGGATTCTATCCCCTCACTGATGAAGATGTTGAACAAGACCAGACCCAGTACTGACCAGTGGAGAGAAGGCTGTGTAGAAGAAATGGACCTGAGGCTGTTGGTTGATGCTTGGCTGAACATGAGCCAGCAGTGTGCCCAGGTGGCCAAGAAGGACAGTGGCAACCTGGCTTGTATCAGAAATAGTATTGCCACCAGGATCAAGAAAATGATCATCTCTGTGTACTCAGCACTCGTGAGGCTGCACCTTGAGTACTGCATTCAAATTTGGGCCTCTCACTACAAGGAAGACACTGAGGCCCTGGAGCACGTTCAGAGAAGGACAATAAAACTGGTGAGGGGTCTGGAGCACAAGTCTTACGAGGAGTAGCTGCAGGAATGGAGATTGTTCAGTCTGGAGAAGAGGTAGCTTAAGGGAGACCTTATCACTCTCTACAACAACTGAAGGGAGGCTTTGACAAGGTGGAGTTGGGCCTCTTCTCCTGGGTAAGAGAGGTAGGACTAGAGAGAATGGCCTCAATTTGCACCAGGGGAGACTCAGGTTGGATGTTAGTAAAAATTTATTCTCCAAAAGAGTGGTCAGGCACTGGAACAGGCTGCACTGGGAGGTGATGGAGTCACTGTCCCCGGAGGTGTTCAGAAAATGTTTAGATGTTGTACTGAGGGACATGATTCAGTGGGAAATGTTGGTGATCGGTGGATGATTGGACTGAATGATATTGGAGGTCCTTCCCAACCTTGATGATTCTCTGATTCTATGATTCTATGATTCTATGAGTAAGTTATGGGAGACAGTGTCAAACACGTTGTTGAAATCAAGGTACACAACATCCATTGCTCTCTCATCTACCTAGCCGGTCATTTCAGTGAAGAAGGCTACCAGATTAATCAAGCGTGTTTTTCCCTTGGTTGACTACTGATAACTACTTCCAGAATAAGCTGTTCCATCAACATGAAATGTCAAATATGGAGCTCGTAGCCCTGATAATGTTGAAGCAAGATGGGATTACCCTATATCATAGAATCATAGTCATAGGATCACGGAATCATATAATTACCAAATTGTCGAATCACAGAATCACAGAATGAATTGTATTGGAAGGGACTTCAAAAACCATCTGTTTCTAACCTCACTGCCATGGGAAGGGTTGCCAATCACTAGATCAACCACTAGATCAGGCTGCCCATGGCCCCATCCAACCTGGCCTTGAACAACCTCTCTGGGCTGCCTGTTTCAGCACCTTACCACTCTCTCTATGAAAAACTTCCCCTTGACATCTAACATAAATCTTTCCCTCGTTTAGTTTAAAACCATTCCGCCCTGTCCTATCACTGTCTACACACGTAAAAAGTTGTTTTCCCTCCTGTTTATAATCTTCCTTTAAATATTAGAAGTCTGTCATAAGATCTCCCTGCAGCCTTCTCTTCTCCAGACTGAACAAGCCCAAGTCCCTCAGCCTGTTTTCACACGAGAGGTGCTCCTGATGCATGCCACTGGCCTGATGTTGCAGGGCTGGAACTACCCACAGAGTCTTATAGGGCAAGTACTGGAGAAAACAGGCTGTGTACTGTGAGTCTCACTTCACATGTGTGGGTTCACTGGGCTCATTATGAATGAGGTGTGGCTCATCCAGAAATTTTGGCCGAGTGACTGTGTAAGCCCAGGGCAAGACCAAAGAATGCATATGTTGCTTGCATTAAAAGAACAAGTGACAGTTCTTATAAAGTGGAACAAATCCTCATGTAATACCTGCATACTTCCCTGCTGCATGGAGGATGGGGAGTGCAGCCCTCCTTGTCCTGAAGGAATGTAAACAGAGAATGATGGTGGTTGATGTGGGAAACTACGTGTTACACACAGCACTCAGACATAGCCAATGTGGATTTAATAAACTTTTTTTCCTATTTGGAGTATTCTTGGATTTGAAGTGGGTGGGTTTGTACAAAATGTTATCCAATTGTGATTTATAATTAAATTTAGAATTGTTATTTGAGAGGAGTCATGAACATGATGAAACTGAAATATGCATGCTACATCAGAATAAACAACTTACACAAATGACTAAATATTTAGATAGCATTGCAAAGGCTGGGTGGTAGAACATCTTTGAGGGAACAAGTCCCAACGCTAGTGCTGTTAAACACTTGATCATACACCCCAGAATTGTCCTGCTGTCAGTTACTGTGTGCTTACTATTGTGGCAATTACCCTGTACATCTGTATTACTTGTATTGCTAAGCAGCTTGCTAATATGCATAATAAAATGATGCTTCCGTAGAGAGAAAGCATGGTTGAGCTTAAGAGCAAAGGATGAGGTAAACAGGGACTCTTGCACAGGAAATCGTGTTGAAGGAGACACAGAGTCATAGAATAATAGAATCACAGAATAGTTTGGGTCGGAAGGGACCTCAAAGCCTACCCAGCTCCAACTCCTGCCATGGGCAGGACTGCCCCCAGCAGCTCAGGCTGCCCAGGGCCCCATCCAACCTGGCCTTGAGTGCCTCCAGGGATGGGGCACCACAGCTTCTCTGGGCAGCTGTGCCAGCACCTCAACACCCTCTGGGGAAAGAACTTCTTCCTAACCTCTAAACTAAATCTTCCTACCCTGTTGGGCCCCAGACTTGAGGCTTAAAAATCCCACGTGTTGGCATGAGCAGCTGCTGCATGTTCCATGTGCACAGCGATGTAAAGGAATGTGCTGAGATGCCTTGTGCCCGTCAGTGTTGTGTTCTGGTGGATGTTGTTAAACAGAGAGCATCCCACCCCTCAGGAGAAGAGGGAGGATTTTGTTGGCTGCATGAAGCAAAAGGCACACAATACAAGGAGGGGGGGTGGTAATTGAACCCCTCTGTGATGGGATCTGGGCAGCACGTCCTGGATGTTCGCCTGGGGTCTGTACAATGCTGCATGAAAATGGGGTTCCATCATCTGAAGGGACATAAGTATTACTCATAACGTTCCCCTTGTTTTTTCTTTTTTTCTTTATTAATTAGGTTTTCCTTTTTTTTTAGTATTATTATTACGCTACCTGCTGTTGTGCTTTCTTATTGAGATCTGTGGGTCTCCCGCACGCAGCCCCATCTGATTCCCCCTGAGGTCCCTCAGGATGGTCCACGAGGGGCTGCTCAGAGGCTCGCAGCCCGCAGGAGACATGGGGCCGTTACAGCTCCGGATGGAAGTTCAGCCGTGCGCGTAGCTCACTGCTGCTCCATGTGAGCATGACGGCAGCAAGGGTGGGAAGCTGCGATGGCGCGGGGGGAAGCTGGACAGCTGGATGCAGGCGTGGGGACACTAATTCAGCCCTCCTACCTACAAGGAGAAACAGCTGCTGCTGCTGCAAGCAGCGTGCGTGGAGCCGTGCTGCTCGCTTCCAGCCGGAGGCTCCGTGCTCCAGCAGAGCTGTGCCAGCATGGCTCACGCTGGCTGCCGAGCCGGCCTTGGTCCCGCGCCAGCAGCACGCTCCAGAGGGAGACCGCGGAGAAACACAGAATCATTTGCAAATCCATAAAAACCGTTGTGCGCAGCGGGGTTTGCTGGCAGGTGCCGGAGCGTGTTTGTAGCAGGTGCTGCCCCTGGGCCGTGGCTACTCTGCACCAGGTGAGGTGACAGGCTGTGGGAGTGAGTGCAGGGCGCATGATATCCAGTGGCTGGCACTGCCCGGGATGGTGCTGCATTGCTGCGGGACCTTCCAGGCAATGAGTCTGGGAGGGACAGTGTGGCAGCACTGTGCTGCAAGCTAGGAAAAACCCCACTAACCATAAAATGGCATCAAGACCCCCAGGAGTCTTGTAGAACAGAACGGCGGAGTGTAATGAATAGTCAGACATATGGTAAAAATGAATTAATGTCGAGTTGCCATCCACTCTGCCATTTTTTGCTTTCAGTTTCCCCGCTGTGCTTGTCTCCTGGCATCACTGAATCTTGATTCAGGGAGAGGCAGCCAAGTAGCTTCCCTGTGAAGCCAACATCGTATCCTAAGTTGGCCAACAACTTCACCGTGCTGTCTGCTGGCTCCATCTGGCCGGGAATCTCTCGCCTGTCCTGGTGGAGAGTGACCAGACTCTGCTGTAAAGCTCTGCCTTTGCTCCCCACTGTCGGGGAGCTGCTGCAGCTTCTTCTTTCAGGGACTGCTCTTCTGCACTGCATGCAGCACAGACGGGTTACTGCAAACAAGCTCACTGCTGCTTTGCCTTGAGTTGAAGTTGGTGTCATCATGGAAAAATTTATGCTCCAAAAGAGTGGTGAGGCAGTGGCACAGGCTGCCCAGGGAAGGGATGGAGTCATCACCCCTGGAGGTGTTCAAGAGCCGTGTGGATGTGGCACTGAAGGATGTGGTCAGTGGTCACAGTGGGGATAGGCTGGTGGTTGGACTAGGTGTTCTTAGAGGTCTTTTCCAAACTTCATAATTCAGTGATTCTGTGGTCTCCATTCTGACTTCAAAAGATCTGAAGAAGAAAGCAGAAGGGTGTCTCGGCACTGTACCAGCTGAAAGCAGGGTTCCTCTTTTTCAATCAAAACTCCTCCCTGACACAAATACAGATGTTTTGGTACAGTTGCTATTCTTGGATTTCTTGGAAAAAAAGGAGTACTCAGGGGCTAAAGGACAGGAAACAGAGGTCAGAGAACTTGCTTGCCCGCTGACTTCTCATGTGATTTCAGGCAAGTGTTAAGCTGGGGGAGAGGAAGAGGGGAGGGGGGGCAGAGCCGTTAAGCAGTCCTTACAAAGGTTTGGTTTGGAGTGATTTGAGACCCATGGTGGAAAATGCAGCAAACTCTACACCATGCTTACTGCTGAGCCACGTGTGGCTGCTCCAGCCACCGCTGGCAGGAAGCCTGTGCAGGCTGCTCTGCGCTGCAGGACACGTCCCTCCCAGAGCCATCCGTGCGGCTGCATGGCCAGGAGGGGCCCCTGCCCCCTGACAGCGTTTTATTACCCAATACTCACCCGCGACCCTGCGATGTGTTTGATGCGTATGTTTTCCGTGCCTATTTTCTCTGTGAGAGCGTTCCTCCTTTACCCAG
This sequence comes from Callipepla californica brunnescens, assembly GCA_023055505.1. Classification (NCBI taxonomy): domain Eukaryota; kingdom Metazoa; phylum Chordata; class Aves; order Galliformes; family Odontophoridae; genus Callipepla; species Callipepla californica. The sequence continues at coordinate 636,673 of JALIRH010000133.1, read as the reverse complement.
CGCCCATGCGCTTTCCCATTCGCAGGCATTCTGCTCCCGCTGCTGACAGCGGCTATTAGGCGCGGGGACAGCTGGGGAAACAATTGGGTACCAAATTAGAGAGGCTCTTCAAGTAATTGACTGATGGATCAGCGCTCCTGCTTTAAAAAAAAAATTAATAAAACAAAAGGTTTCACTGCATGAGTCACCAGGGTGCTGTGCTCCTGCCTGTGCTCTGTGCTGCTTAGCAGGCAGCACGCAGCAGAGGTCAGAGGATGGAGGAGTTGGGCTCCTTGCCGCCCTCCCAGGGGAAAGGCCCTTTGCTGGGCCGTGTGTGGGCAGAGGAATGGCACTCACTGCTTCTGGGCTGTGCAGCTGGGCAGCTCCCAAGCTGACGCTCGTGACAGGACAGGGAGTTTCCCCAGGCCTGGGCTAACTCCACATCCTCTCCTGCTTCCCAGCATGGGCTGCCAACACAAGTCCTGCTAGTGCCCCTGGGCAAGCACCTCCAGTCGGTGGGGACAGTATGCCTGGCTTTAACGGCTCTTGGAAGGCTGCACAGATGAGTTTTTTCCTCTGCTTTTGCTCTGTCATTAGCATTTTAACAGCTTTCTTGCAAGAGGGAAGGGAAGGAAAATGAAGGCAAGGCAAGGGAAGGGACAGCAAGGCAAGGGGAGGGGAGGGAAGGAAACTGAGATTTCACATTTTCCTAGGATTCCAGGAGCTGGGGCTGTAACAAAAGCACCAATTATCCCATGACACACCAGGAATATAAACAATTTCCAAAGCTCAAGTAGTTCTGTGTTTGCAGTCAAAACCAGCTCATTTTCTTTCCCATCCTTTCTGACAGAAAGGAGAAAGATTTCTGCGTGCTGCAAGTGTGGCACAGAGGAGGGCTTGTGTCTGTCCTTGCCTACACTGACATGGATTCAGCCCAGCAGAACAGGCATCCATCCCAAAATAGAAGCTCGTAGCATATCTCTGGGGCTTGGCTGGGTCCCTTTGGTGGCAAGTCCGCTGTGTCAGTGTTCTGTCCCAACTCCTGTGTGGATGGGATATGTGCACACAGGCACGTGTGTGTGTGGGAGTGCTGCCTCATGCTACACCCCTCCCCCCCCCCCCCCCCCCTTTCCCTCGGGACTTGTCTGATTCCCATTTTTTTTTCTTCTTACCGCTGCTCTAATAAAAAAAGTGGCTCAGCCAATTCTCCTGAACCTGAACGCAGAAAGAAGGAGACAGCGAGTGAAAAATGTGGAATCGAATAGGATTTTTTTTTTTCTTTCCCAACAGACACCATCGCTGGGGAGTGGGGCAGAGGGGAAATAGTTATTCATGCTGGAATTGAGAGCAGAGAGCTGCTGCTGCCATCCGAGAGAGCTCGTTACTGCCCTGAGTTTGCTTAAAATACAGCTCTAATTACCTGTTTAAACAATAGCTCTGTCCCTTCCTTGGTCTATGAAGACTGCACACATTTTAATTATCGGGAAGACCTTGGCCATTCACCTTTCAGAGGTATTTAATGCTTCCAGTCAAATGCCTGCCCTGATGCACTCTGTTACCATGCCACCTCTCGAACTCTCACCGGTAGAAAACTGCAGGGTATCGCTGGTGAAATGACATTCTCAGGCAGGATTTTTTTTTCTGCATAATCATAGTATTTGAGTTAATTTTGCTTTGCTGTGCACATTAGTCTTTGGCTCCTAAACAAGAATGCTCAGGCCCTCCTCCTGCCATGCCTTTTCCCCTCTGCACACGTGAAACACAGGGCTTAGCCCGCATGTCGATGTGCAGTTAATATTGTAATCCTGTGAATGAGGCAGCGTGCCTCGAGCAGGAGGGGTTCTCCTCTTCCTGAGCACACATGTTGGTCTCGCCATCCTGGTACCATCTACCCCAGTCGCTGTGAAACCTCATCCTTAGGGCTTGAAGCAGCTGGTCTGGGGAAACCTTGGGTGAACTCAGCCTGCGGAGCTGTACATCTCAGCAGCCTGGGTGTACTGTGCTCCCAGGGCTTATCACAAGGCTGGGGGGAGGCAGGGGAGCACCTGGCTGCATCCTCCTCCCAGCGGCACTGAGCAGCCACTCTTCCCTTCAGGAGTTTGCACAGCATAACGGAGCCTTGTGGGAATGGAGGACACTGCTCTGATTTAGGGTAATTGCCTGCGTGTCATGATTCAGCAAATCAGCCAGCCCTGGATGTGATTAACTGGGCATGATTAACTATAACGACCGAAGGGATTTTCCATGGGACTTGGGCATGTGCTTTCCTGCAGCACTAAGCCAGGCCCTAGCACGGCTGCCGAGCTCAGTGGGCGAGCAGACAGAGGGATTCAGCCCTTCGCTATCAGATCTCCCTTTGTTTTCGCTGACCAATGAAACCGCCAGGCTGGGACATTTCACAGTGTTTGCTCAGCTGGTCGCGAAAGGCGGGGGTTTCTGAGGGGGAAATGGCTCATTTCTCCTCCAGCAGACCGAGCACCCCCAGCTAACGGTGTGGTGAGGGTAACCAGGGGTGTGCCGGGCACTATCCTACGCTGAGGATGAGCAGAGGAAAAGGGGAGGGGGAAATGCATCTCTGGATGCCCTAGATATTTTTTTTTGTGCCTTTTTTTTTTTTTTAATACCTCATAGTCTTACCAAAGCTAAGCAAAGGATCCCTTTCATCCGCCGGTCTGTTTCCTACCTTTGATGGCCGACCTTTCATTTCACTTTGAGGCATCCCCCTCAGAAAGCTCCTTGCTGCCTAGCCAGCACATTTGTTCCTCCCTGGCCAGATGCAGATGTGACCAATTTGCTTCCCCGACACAAAGCACGCCGAAGCAGGGGCGAGGATGCGAAGAAGGGCTGTGAAGTCGATTTGCACAGCAGAACCAGTGAGAAGAGCGCTGCACTATTTATTCACTTGCTTCCACCAGGGTCTTCAGTGTCCCAGCAATGGTAAATCTTAACTTTCATGCTATGGTGCACCGGGATGCAATTTACTTCAAAGACAGCATAAATCCCTGGCTGCCGCTTATATCACAGGGCCGCTCCATAAAAAGGGCTTATGTGCTTTGGTCCCGGGGACAGGTTTGCACTTTTCTGCCTAGATCTAAGCTGTCTGGCCTGTGGTTGCCCTAAAAAACTCGGGGCCACCAGAAAACAGGCTGTCCTTCCTCTCTGGGCTCTCAGACAATTCATCCCTGCCCTGCCAGCACTGGGTGCAATCTCTGTGCTTTGCCATCCTCCCCTTAGAATTACAGAATCATTAAGGTTGAAAAAGACCACTAGGATCACCGAGTTTAACCATCAGCCCATCTCACCACGCCCACTGACCATGTCCCTCAGTGCCACATCCACACGGCTCTTGAACACCCCCAGGGACGGTGACTGCACCACCTCCCTGGGCAGCCTGTGCCACTGCCTCACTGCTCTTTATGAGAAGAAATCCTCCCTAATATCCAACCTGAACCTCCCATATATAATCACAGAATCATTAAGGTTGGAAAAGATCACTGAGATCATTGTGCTTCTCAGCAATCCCAGACAAGTGCAGTGCCCAGGAAGGCTGCCCTGGCGCGCTGGCTGAGCAAAGATTGAGCTGGAAAACATCCAGTGAGATGCTGAATAATTTAATTTCTTGGCTAAACGTGCGAACCAAGATGTTTTATGAATATTGCTTTTGGAGTGAAGGAGGAGAAAAGAAATCCCTCCTGCTCTCTGTAGTTCAACCATATTAATAATGTCTTATTTGCAAAGCTGTTTATGCATTCCTTCTCCTGTGCTGGGGTGCTGCTGTTATCTGCCCTCATCAGCCTGCTGCTATTAGCTGGCTTCATCATGCGGCAATGCTTCATCGTTAGCCAAAGTTGCTTTATCTTAGCGAGGGAGAAACAAGCCATTCCTCACGGAACCACCCATATTTCATGGCCAACTAAGCAATATTGCAAAAACATCGAGATTCTTCAATTTCCTTGACCATCTATAACAGACGCTGGTTTGATGCTGGGAAAACTGATTAGTGCAACCCTTGCTGGCCACTATGTCACAGCGCTGACAGCACTGATGCCGTGAGCTTGTCCAGCAATAGGAACACTATTACCAAGTGCATTTTTCATGCAGGGAGAGAAAGCATTCTGAGCTGCTTCTATGCACTGAAAACAAATTTCCAAACGCTGGCATGGCAAAGTGCCGGGGCTATAATCCGCTCTTGTACAACATTACCTTCAAACCTGTTATAGCCGGGAGTGTAAAATCCCATCTGCCCTCCTGATCTCTTCATGGAGGGCTCTCTGCAGCAGGGACTGTCTGCATTCCAGGGGCATGGGAGGACACTGTCCCATGCTCAGCCCCTCTGATGGGGTGTCTGGGAGGGCTGAACGCTGCCGTGTATAATTTCAAGGGGACGGATAGGCTAAAAATCAAGATCAAAAGTTCAGGGTTAAATTCAGCTGTCAGGTCTAGATAAGCTTATCTCCAAAAAGTGGCTTAGGAGAGATCTGCTCCGGGCTGAAATGCTTAACTGGTGACCCGCGGGATGCTGCGCTGCCTGAGCTCCAAGCACGGCTTACTCCTCATCTGCATGTCCCCCCCCACCAAGATGCTGATGCTGTGAAGGGGAGGTGGGGGCTATGGGGCTGCCTCTGCTGATCCACACGCTGTCAGTGAGCCTCTGCATCCCAAAGAGAGTGGCCAGCGCCGTGTTTTGGTGATTACCCAGAGGCTTCATCTAGCAGAAAGGCAGAAATTAGAGTTTTTTTTCCAAGAGGTTTTTTTTCTTTTTTTCTTTTTTCCCCTATTCTCTGAAAATAAACAGATAAATAAATAAATAAATAAAGGCATGCCTGTGATTAGCTGTGGGAGCAGAACAGCCCTCTTCATTTGTCTTAAAGCATCCTCCAGGAGCATCTTGCTGATAGTTTGGAGAACCCAGGGGGTCGTCCCCTTATGGGTGTCCCTGCTTCACCCTGAGGATGATGGGGAGCCTACAGGCAGCAGGGGGAGGTTGGGGAATGCCTAGAGCCATCCCCGTGTGTTGACTGAAGGCATTGCCAACAGGAGGCTCGCAGGCAAGAGCCACTCTGCCAGCGGCTGCCATGGTGTGCCCACATGACAGGGCTCTGGGAAGGGCAGTAAGAGGGAAGAAAAGGGTCATTTGATCATTCATTTTACAGCCCAGTGGCGTTGTGGCCTTTCTAGGGAAAACTAAATCAATCCCTTCAACCTGTCCCTATTTGTAAAGGCTCTGCAGGAGTTTGCGGGATGCAGCGCAGAGACGCGGTTCCTCATTAAAGAGCGAGGTGCCTGCCCGCCCACCGGCCTGTTGCCGTGGGAAATTAATGACGAAGCAATTAAACAAGCCTGGCCAGCTGCCAGCACCGTGAAGCGATGATGGAGAGCAGGGGACTGAGGATACTGGGGGCACCTGCTCCTGCCCCCAGCCATACCCAACCCCTTTGGAGCTGCCCCATTACCGTTGGGGTGCCCAGGGGGCCGGCAGCTCCCAGGGACCCCATTGCCCAGCTGTTTCTGACAGTGTGCAGCTTCTGGGCAAGGAGGCAGAAATATGCAGCACGGACGAGGCTGTGGGAATGTCATATTTCAGCCAAAACGCAGAACGTGTCGTAATAGAGATGACAAAGAGACGCATCCAAATGCAATTATGTGAGCCATGCCACAGTGCTGCTGCTACCTTAAAAAGATTCAGAAATGTTTGAGAGACTGAAGAGTAGATGTTTCTTCTCCATAAGAAAAGAAATAAACAGCGCCGTTTCAAAGATCTGGGAATATTTGTTTAAACTTTAACATTCTCTACGGTCTTCCTTTCATTCCTCATTTAAAGGCAGAGGATGAAATTTTGCCTCCCCAAATTTTTTATTTCAAAAAGCAAGCTTTTCGAGTCTCTAAGAATAATAGGAATATTATCGTAGCTTTGCAAACCCAACAAGACTTCACTGATAGCTTCACTTAAAGAAATCCAGATGCTGCAGCAGTGAGACCCTGAAGTGAAGCTGCCTGCAGCGCTGTATCCAGACTCACCATGTGCGAGCACTAAATGGAGAAAATAAAAAGGGCACACATGAAATGAACAATTGTTTTGCTCCTCAAGCCCTGTAGCTTTTTGAATCTGTCAAATGTTGCTGCGTGAAAGACTCATGAAAGGTATTCCCTCAGGTAGATTTACCCCACTAAAAATTTAGGTTAAGCCAAGAAATCCTAGGGAAGAACTCTCTCAAAGACAATTTTACATTGTTTTCTTTGCATTTTGAGGGTCAGAAATTTAGCTTTTTTTCCTTTTTTTTTTTTTTTTTTGTCTGGATGAAAATGAAAAGACAGCTTGTTATGCTGTTACGGAAAAAAATGCTACTCGATGTTCCAGAACTCATCCTAAAAATGGAACGTTTGGGAAACTCTGCTGCGTTTCTGCACCCTCATCTCATGGTCAAATCTCTGAGACCTCAGAGAGGGGACCTGGGAACAACAGGTGGTGGGAAAGCCATAAGGGGCAGGAAGCCCCAACGAGGTCTGATGTGCTGCTGCTGGCTGAGGCGCTGGAGCAGCAGAGCTCCCTTCACACCCTCCTGCCAAAAATAAACGGGGAGCGGGAGCTGATCTCCAGCTGGACCTGGTTAATCCCTGTTCAGATTATCTCAGTTGGATTAGGGGCCGTGTTCTCACAGGCTGATCCTACCCGAGGTCTGGCTGACTTCCTCACCCCTTCGCTGGGCTCCTAAGGTCCTGGTTCTCAGGGCAGCTGGCCCCATGTGCCCCACTCAGCCCTGAGCATGGTCCTGTGCTGGTGGAGTGTTCTGCATGGAGACACTCCACTTCGCTCTTCTTGGTTGCTTGAGCACATAGAATTCACAGTGCGAAGTGATAACTGATGAGACAGGGCTCCATGAATTACCCTGCTATTTTTCTTTTTTTTTGGAAAGAAAAAAAAAAAAAAAAAAAAAAAGCAAGAGTATTCTGCTAGTAAATAACTATGTAAAAAAAAAAAATTGCAAAAATTGGCAGGGTTTTGAGCAGCTGAGTCTCAGAAGAGAAGCAGAGGTCTGCAAGTATGACACATTGCCATGGCTGGCATCCAGCGGCTCTCCTGCCAGGGCAGACAAGCACCAAATGCAGACTGCACAGCCGAGCTCCAGCAGGAAGCCTCAGGGGCTGCAAGCAGCAGCAGCCCTGCCTGCAAAACCCCACAGCACAGTGCCTGCCCTCCCGAGCATCCCATGACCCCGGGCACTTGGCTGCCTAAGCCTCCTCTGGCTGCATCCCAAAATCTCTGGCAGTGCCCAAAATCACTGCCCAGCCCAGCTTTGGTTCCAAGGGAAAACTGGGGAGGCCCTGGGTTGAAGGCGAGCATGGAAACAAAACGCCTGCCCTGAACCTATAAGCAAAACAGCAGCAGCACAAACAAACCCCTGCACGGCACAAAAGAGACAATAAATAAAGCCAATTAGCCCACCGGCTTAGTGCTGGCTTACGTGCTGCGAGTCTGGCAGAAGGGCAAACCCAAGAGCCACTGGCTGCAAAAGCACTGCTTCTTTCTAGGCTCACAAAAATAAATGCAGCCACCCCAGAGGCACAGCGGGGCTGACATGGTGCCTGGAGTTGGAGGGAAGGTCCTCATAGGTTGCCTGTCAAGAGGGGCACCCTCAAAATTGACCAAAGCCTCTCCATGATGTGCCATGTCCCTTACGCATCCTCATCATCATCCCCACCCCCATCCCCTTCCCCATCCCTATCCCCGTCCCTGTCTCCATCTCCATCCCCACACGGCAGCTGTCAAAGGGGAAGTGGGGAGAGAGTTGATGGTTCCGGTACTTAAGGCCAAGGTGATGAAGGGATTAATGCAGCTGTTCGAGACCTTGAACTCTTCTCCTAATCCGGATTTACAGCCATGAACCGACTGCTGAGGCTATTTGCTGTCCCTCCTCCGCCTTCCAACCCACGTGTCACCTGTGAGAAATGCCTTTGTTGGTACCCAGAGGGCCCTCTCCATGGGGGTACCTCAGCACAGCCCATCCTTAATAAAATCTGCCTTAAATCCCCACTCTTTGGACCCAGATACACAATATGCTTCTGTGCTAAACATGCCACAGCGTCTCTTAACTCCTGACAGCCATTATCCAGCTGCTGAATGAGCCTTATTATAAGCAATTTTTGTAAATCATATTGAGAGCATGAAGTCAAGAAGGGGAAAAAAAAAAACCTACAAAAAAAGATGGATCGCAGGTCACGAACTGCAGCAGCACCTGGCAGGTTGCTTAAAGCACTAGGGAGAGGTGCCGGGGCTGAGGCCTTGTCCTCACCTCGCCGCCTCGCCATTGCAAAGCATGAGCAGGGCCTGGAGCTCTGAGACTGATAAATAATGCATCCCCTGCGCTGTGTGCCGCTGGATGAGGGCCATCCAGGCGGTGTGAACACAGTGTCTTGGCCGTTGCTGATCCAAAGCCCTCCGGCAGTGATCCCAGAGCACGGGGCTGGCAGCAGGCATGGGAAGGGGGTGGGGTGGGTGGCTGTGTTCTACTCAGGCTTTGCAATGGGTAACAACGTTCCAAAGGGAAACCCAGGAGTGGGAAGGTGTGGATTTGGGGTGAGATGAGGCAAGAGCTGTGAGAAGGTTTTCTTTTATTGGATGCGAGGCCATTTTGGCCAGCACACAGTGTCCATCAAAATGGAGAGAGAAAACAGCTCTACATGCAAACGCCAGGGCTGAATTGGCTTTGAGACTCGTGCAGGCCTGGGCCAATTAAAATGTCATAGTAATGCAGCCTCCAAAAAAACCAAAACAATGACAACAAAACCCAATAAAACAAAAAGAATCCAAAAATCCAACACAGTGTCTGCTAGTCATGAGAGATACACAGGAAAAGGAATCAGTCTCCATCTAGGCATGTTTATCTGCTGGCTCTCAGGGAGGAAATCAGTACGTGGGAAGAGAGAGGGGAAGCGGGCAGCTGCGCTTAGCCTGGGCTTGCAGTGTGCTCCGCACCCACGGCACTGCTGCTAGGGACTCTGCGGGGTTCGGGGGCCCTGGTGGGGCAGCTTCATGTGACAGCAGTGCCCCTGTTTTATTTCCCAGCCCTGGTGAGTCTCTGGGAGATGGGTGTCCCCCAGGCATGCTAGCAGTATTAGAAAGTGCCACTGTCACTACGGGCACCGACTTGTCATCCTGAAGACCCATCGATCCCCAAAAGAGAGAAGTGTGGAGCAAAATAGATGTGTTTTACTGGGACAGGAGGGGAGGAGGAGAATGCTGAAGACATTTTGCCTCACCAGCCGCTGAAATCCATGGCATACCACAGCGCAGCCTGTCCCCAAGCAGCATCCTCACGTGCCCATGAACAGGGTGACATGGGGTTGACAGGGGGTGGGCGCCCAGGAGCTGCGTCCCCCCTCGCCTGGGAGCCAGCGGCTGCTGCAGCCAGCACATTGCAGGAGATAATTAGCCCTGCTGCCAGGGAAGTTAATTAGCTCGGGGAAAACACGGTGCTAATTTGCCTACGCGGCTCCGGGGACCGAGGTTAACCCCTGAGCAGGCTGAGGTGCGCTCCAGGCGCAGGGAGTGGGCAGAGCCCGCTGCTCGCCTGTCAGGGACGGCTCAATACTGAGAGCAGCGAGGCTGAAGAGCAGAGCGCAGGGACCAGGCTGGGGCCAGGCTGCAGGAACAGCGAGGACACAGAGAGCTGAGGACACAAAGAGCCGCTCCCACCCCATGCAGCGCTGGAGCCGATGTTCTCGGTACTTTTACAACTGCTGAGCGGTTTTGGCGTGCGAGCTTGCGGTTGTCCTCCGCTTCCTAACCCCGCTGGAAGCTGAGCGCAGTCCAGCAGCACTGCTCACGATGTGCGAGAGGAAGAAAGAGAGAAAATCTTCAATGCGAGCTCACAAGCCTGTCTAAAAATAGAGGGCAACGCGCTCCCTAGCAATTAGCCAGGAGACGGGTTTATTTGCAGCAGCGCCATCTCAGCAGCAGCGCTCTTGGCAGCGGGAGCCACGAGCATCCCCGCAGCGCTGACCTTTGCGCGGTTCCCACGGGCAGCAGGCGAGCACAGGGGGAGGGCTCCAACCATTCTGTGGTTCTCTGGTTTTATGATGTAAAGGGGGGACGGGGACAGCAGGCACAGAGTGTCCCATTTCCCTGCTCCTTTCTGAGCTTCAGGCCCTTTCCAGCCATTGAGCAGCCTGCTGTGGACCAAGGATACTTCCCTCCGCAAAAGCCAGGGACTGCTTATACCAGCTCAGTTAGGACTGCGAGCTTCTGTCCTTGACCCCACAGCAGGCACAGCAGCCTGGCACCATGCAGGGGCTGACATCCACAAAGGCACAGCTGCCCGTGGCCGCAGGTGACTGCAGAGAACCTGTGCATGTTTCCCTTCCCTGCACACCCACACGCATATGCATGTCCATGCACGTGGGCACAGGGCTGAATTAGCTTAGGGGAAAGAGGAGGAGAAACAAATGATCCTTGTGGCTGATTTCAGGGCTTGCCCTGACACACGCTGGAGAGAAACTTACACAAACAGAGTCTGAGAAGAGCACGGACAGGTTGTAGGGGCACAGAAGCTGAAGGCCAAACTACATTCCTCAGCCTGGGAACCAAAAGCTTGGCTGACCTGGGGGCTGCCAGCCCCATGCATCACTGGGATGACAGCAGAGTTATTATTTTCCTGGTGAGGTCCTGAAACCAGGTCACTCGATGTGAAAATCTGGAACAAATCTGGCTGGAAGGTGGCAACATGTGGTGCTCATCAGATGTACCATAGGAGATGTCCTCGCACCACGTGGGGATGTGGAGCGCTGGCACCTTTGTGCATGCTGCAGACAGGATTGGGGCTGCCATGGCAGGAGCTGTGTCCTGGGTAGGAGGATTTCAGCCCCGATGGTCTCGGCAGGAACCAGCACTGCATTCCTGAGTGGCTGCTCTCTGCCAGCAATTAAACTGTAATAACACGATAGCAGTGAGCGGATCAATCAGACTCTCTGTGAGCCAGGGGACCTGGCGGGAAGAGCAAGCCTTTCCCCACGGCACAGTAGGACCAGTTCTTCTCCAATAAATACAAATAATAATAATTATAAGCCTCAGATCTCTGGCCAAACTGCACAAATGGCACTCCTGCAGCATGCGGGGACCACATGGGCTGTACACGCGGGGCTGTGCATATGTGAGCACGAAGGAGGTGAAGGGAAGGGAAGCATAGCAGCGAGCAGGGCATGGAGCAGCTCCCACATCCCCTCCTTCCCCAGGAGGCTTATGGGGAGGAAGTAGCTGCACATCTCTGGCAGCCTGCCTCCCTGATGCCAGCCGATAAGGAGTTAAAGAACAGTGGCACTTGTCTTTACGGGCATGGAGAGACATATGCAGAGATCCTGACCCTCTTGGCTCTGTGCAGAGGGAAGTTTCCAGCTGAAGCTGCCAGGGCTCTGGAAGCGATTAAAACCCACAGACCCTCTTTGGCTTCTCTGCTGACCCAGACTGCAGTCACGGATCCCTGCTTCCCTCACAAGCTGCTGGGCAGAGGTCCCCTCCATCCCCCTGTTCTGTGGTGCCCAGCTGCAGCTCCATCGCTGACTGCCTCAAGCGTCACGACAAAGTTCGTCCCCCTGCGTATTTCCTACCCGGAGGCCACCATCTCCCCTTTACATCTAAAGTAAGATTTGTTGCTGGTTTAAATGACACCCCTCCCCCCACAGCCTCAATGCAAATGAATTACAAGTTCATTCTTCAGATGCTCAAACCCTGTGCGCTTTCTGTTTTGCTCCCTATTTAAATCGCGTGCTGTTTTGAACGAAACCTTTTATTTCCTCCCAATTATTATTTCTGGTGTGTTTTCCAGAGCCCTACAACATGGCATCTGATTATACACAGAGCACCAGGACGAAGCCCTGCTTTCTCCTGTCATTACAGATGCAAAGTGTGGCTGTGTGAGCTGAGTAGCACGAATCACAGCCTGGCACTCTGCACAGCACATCGGGGAGCGCGTAGTTCCCCTGCTGCCGTGAATTAACATCCCGGTGGCCTCTGGATGGATTGTGACACAGAGCCATTCCCATCTAATCCTGCCCCTGAGTAGGAGACCCGGGGATTTGTGGAGACGGGAGCTGCGGGGATGCGCAGTGTTCTGCAGAGCTCACAGCACGCGTGGTCCTTGATGGTCACTGCGTAGTCACCGAGCGCAGGAGTGCTGCTGGCTAAGAGATCTGTGGTGCCAGTGTGGAGAACCTCCAGGAAGAAGCCTGAATGGAAGTAGAGTAGAGGAAGCCACCCCCTTCTCAGCACATGTCCCTCATTCAGCATCATCATGAGGACAGGAATAATGTGCTGCCCTGCTATTGCACCGTGCTCTCCTTTGGGACCGCGGGCAAACCAGGTTACCCCTTCTCTCTTGCAATCCCAACCTGTAGAATGGAGATAGTGCTGCCTGCAGTAAGTGTCTGCCAAGTGCTTGAACATGAGGGCTGTTACTGCAAAATACTGTGCAGCTCTCACCTCAGCAGCCTGGGGCTGGCACATGGGGCAAAGTGGAGCTCCCTCACATCAGCAGTGCTTTCCTTCATGAGTTCCTGTGATTAAAAAAAAACAAAAAAAACAACCAACAAACAAGAAAACGCAACTAGGGAAAAGGCATTGAAAATTCACCTAAATCCCACTTCCCTCTGAAAGTTTAATTCCTGCAATTGTTACAAGTAACACGTACGATTACTGTGGCTGAAGGAAATGATAAAAAGCATTTCATTCTCTCAGCTCGTTTGCTTTCCACGTCTGGCAGTGTTTGTGCGCAGGCAGCTTTGCCGTTTTTCTGAGGTAGATCGCTTGGCAATGGAAGCTGAGGAGTAACAGCGCGAGATGCTTTCTTAAACTGTTTTGCAAATGCTTCTGCTTCTAAAGACCAATAGACAAGCTAAGGCCCTTGGCAAAAATGATATGACAATAAATAACATAGCAGTTTGCAGTGTTATTATAATGGTGAGAAAAGCCTCTGCGCTCCTTATTCAATATCCAGACACTACCTCGCAGCACAGCAGCGAGTGCTGGCAGTAACTTTCCCAAAGCAAAACTGCACTGCCACCTATGATTGCTCCCAAATGTGCTGTCACTGAGGGGGGTGGGGTTCCCTCGGATACTTCCAAAGGGCTTCCCATTGCCTAAGGGAGATTTAAGTTATATGTGAGGAGAAAATCCTTTTCCCAGAGGGCAGTGATGCGCTGGCACAGCTGCCCAGAGAAGCTGTGGTGCCCCATCCCTGGAGGCACTCAAGGCCAGGTTGGATGGGGCCCTGGGCAGCCTGAGCTGCTGGGGGGCAGCCCTGCCCACAGCAGGGTGTTGGGGCTGAGTGCGTTCCAAAGTCCCCTCCAACCCAAACCATTCCATCTTTTTATGATTCTATGGAACAACTGGGCTCATCAAAGCTTTATGTCCTTCAGGGAAGTGACATTAAAACACTTCCAATTTGATCAAGTGACTTTTTTTTGGTGATTTTTGGGGTCCCAGCAGCATGTTCAATAGTGAACAGGGTACTCCAGAAGGATGTCAGACCTGGGGAATGGAACACCTGCCCATGAAGTGTACCAGGACAGATATCAACATTACATGCATTATGCAGGCTGTGGGACAAGGACACTGTGGCTTAGAGAGATCTGCAGGTTGCAGGTGACACAGAGAGTGGGGTAAGAGGCAGCACAAGGATGAGCAGAGCAAAGCCCAGCTTCTGGGGGGTACAGATCAGTCTGAGCCCTGACCCCCTCCTCTTCCCCTTGTGCAGGGCTCCTACGCCCCACCAACCCCAGGTCACTGGACTCAGCTCAGTCCCCCGTGCCTGCAGAAAACATCTCCTTCACAGCACAGGGACAAAGCCCCTGTGCTGCCTGCGGCTTGGCTGGGAATTTGCGAGTAAAATGATTTTTCCATGAGACAACGCAAGCTTGTCAGAGCTGATTTTTTCCCCAGGAGCAAAGCAGATGCTGTGCAAAAAGATGGAATTCCTCCTGAAAGCCAGAATTTGGAGGAGGATATAGTATCAGCCCTGTCTGGCCTCTCACCAAGTGATTAGGACGAAGGAAGCCTGAGTACAAATCTTTCACGTGAGCACAGCGTGTACCTGAACCTCACAGTAAATGCAGTCAGTGAGTGCCTTGGGGCAGCTCAGCATTGCAAAGCTGTCCTGAAGCACCCCATTCTCCAAGAATCTGGTTGTGGGGTGGAGGAGGACAAAAAGAGCAGCAAGAAGAGCTGCAAAACCAGAATTAATAATAATAATAATAAGCACATAACAGAAGAACTGGAATCTGTCACTGGACAGGGAAGGTTTCCAGCTACGAGCCTGCCCTCAGCTCTCCTTGCTCCGCACTGCTGGGCTAGCCCTCCAGGGGATCTGCACAATTTCCTTTTCTTTTCCTCCTCCTTTGAATGCATACATTGTATTCAAACGCAATACAAACGCCCATACATGGTAATGCATGCATTGTATTCAAAGCATTTTACATACAAACTGCATGTAAGCTCTCTGCCAAACCTTCTGGGCTTTGTGCAGCACGCAATATCCACAGCAAAGCAGAGATTCTACAAGGAGCTCTTTGTATAAAAGTTTGCATCGTGGAACCAAACGGTGTTCCGCACAGAGGCACAGGAACAGCACAAGAATTAAGATTTTAATTTTAATGTGATCTTAAATGTTGGTCCCAATTAAGCATATGCCCAAGTCCCATTGGAGTTAAGCACATCATTTCTTTGCTGAGCAGGGAAGGCTGCTGAATCAGGACTCCAGACTGTAAAATTGCTCAATTGCCTTCAAATTTCTGGGAAAAAAAAATAGTGCGCTCTGAAAGCAATCACAAAATGCATTTGGTATTCAAAGAGTATAAGTGAGTGCAGGGCTTATAATTAAATCCTTATCTACGAAGCTGCTACTGAGTGACTGTACATTCTGGGTAATTTTTAATGGCCTGAAACTCAAAAACCAGCATAACCAATTTTTTTTTTCTTTTTTTTTCAGAAGACACAGTTAGTTAGCTATAATTCTGCAACAAATCCATTACTGCAAAACAAGCCCCTGATCCTGCCGGCATGGATGCGCTTACTTTTAGCTGTGCAAGTGCAGCTGGGGAAGCCACAGTGGAAGCTCCAGGCGTTGGCACCGAGCAGTGTGTGACAGTGGGGCTCTGGGAAAAGCGGGGTCAGGACCACCCAAAATCAAACCTTATGTCTGAGAGCATTGTCCAGATGCTCCCAGAACTCCGGCACTGGTTTCCATGCCCCCTGCCCTGGGCATCCTGTTCCCTGCCCACCGCCCTGAGGTGCAGCCCCTGTCCCTAACCCCCAGCTGCCCCTCCCCTGACACAGCTCCATGCCGTTCCCTCGGGCCCTGTCGCTGTCACACAGAGCAGAGCTCAGCGCTGCCCCTCCGCTCCCTGTGAGAGCTGCAGCCGCCATCAGGCCTCCCCTCAGCTCCTCTGCTCTGTGCTCAGCACACCCAGGGGCCTCTGCTGCTTCTTATACTTCTTTCCCTTCAGACCCCTCCCCATCTTTGTAGCCCTCCTTTGGGCGCTCTCATAGCTTTATGTCCTTTTTGTACCGTGGTACCCAATTACGTGCTCATTACATGTTTGTCAGCAGTCCCACTTACACCATGGCAAGACTTTGGGGATGCAATGCATGTGCTCATCTTTCATTATCCTGGGCCTATTTTTCCTCTTCGTTTTATTTTTTTTTTTCTCCTGGATTTTCCCTGTCTGCTCACTTTATTGGCTTTGCACGCTGGTTGCTAGGTAGCTCCCACTCCTGCTTCCTTCTGCTCGCCCTCAACTTACTGCAGAGCTCTCCAGTAGTTCCCGCATCTTTTAATTACATTAATATCTGTTACAGTCAAATGAAAAAAAAAAAAAAAAAAGAAGAAACCAGGAACAAGCAGAGGCCACTCAGCACAGCAGGCCTCCATCTCTGGGCTTTATCTTAATCCCTCCTTCCTGCTTTTCCAAGCAGAGCCCTTGAGTCCTTTCCTTCTCTCGAGAAAAACCCAGGCATCTCTTGAACTCATTTGCGCACTTTGCCTCCGCCATCCCCGCAGTAACTTATTCCATATGTTTGCTTGGCTTCGCCTTCTGCCACGGTTCCCTGTTCGCTCCCAGCATCGGAGCCCTCGGATCGCATCGCCGCAGCTCTTTGTTGACTTAATTGGATCATCATCCACCCCGTGCAGCTCCCCATCCAGCCTCACTCCCTGCGCCCGCTCGGCCCTGGCCGCAGCCCGCAGTGAAATGCGGAAATCGATTCCGCTGGTGACATGAAAATAAATGAAAGCCGATAACCGCAGGTGTGCTGACGGCGGCCTCATGGCTGCCAGGGCACAGCCCAGGGTGCAGGGGGACGGCAGCTACACCAGGGAGGGGTGCACAAATGTCGTGCACCATCTGATGCCGCTTGGTGCGTGGTGCTGCAAGCAGAGCACTGCTGCTCGGGGTAATTTTAGTTCTTGCGAAAGGTATTATGAGCCTTACCTGTGTTTATCGACACTTGAAATCTCAATTGCAGCATCACACTGCTAGCAAAGCTTGCTTAGTGTCTCATTTTACTTAGTGACATGAAGACTTTGGTAGGTGGATTACAAGATGGTATGCGGGAGCTGGCTGTTAGCTGAAGCCGGGGGGCAGAAATTCCTGTCCCTTAGCCATGCATATCTCTGAGACTCCAGCGGAGAAAGCTCTTGTCCTCCCCTTTGCTCAGACAAAACCCTCCTTGTAGACACAGCGACGTGTGTCCTCCAGCCCTGGCAGCAGGCTGCCAGCTGTACGCGCTGTGCGGTTCACACTGTGGCTTTGTTCAGCCATGGTGTGCTATGCCGTGCCGTGCCATGCCATGCTGTGCCGTGCCATAGACACAGCAGCACTGTGGCAGCCACTGTCATATAATGGCTTCTTGTTAGCTTTGGGTTGCGAAGAGCTTGGATACAAAACCATTTCACTGAAAGCCTCCTTTTTTTTGTGCTCTCAGCTTCCTGCCATGCACTGAAACAACGGGGGTGAGCTGGTGCCTCTGTGCTTTGTCACCTCCCTGAGAGCACCTCCTGGGGATGCACCTAGCCATGGCTGAATGCCACCCATATGCTAAAAGGTACTTGAACCCTGTGTGCAAGCAAGGGGCAGTGGTGGGATGAGAAATCCAAGGAAGTTACGTGATCAGGACAGAAATAATTGGATGGATGGGACTCTGGGAGAAACAATCAATCTTTTACAATGAATGAGCAGCTTGAAAAATATAGAAATCTTCATCAAACTATTACAAGCCTGGAGCATGCTTGTGCTTTGTTTTATGGGTTCTTCACACATACAGGGCGTGCAAGAATAATTAAGGGTTTGCAGTTCATCTTTTCGATATTGGAGTTGGACACTGGAGACCACGATAAATAGTCTGTAAATGATCTTTCAAAAATGAATAGTCTATCAATTAAATAAATAAATAAATAAAAGACTTGTGGAGTATTAATCAGTTATCTCCTTCATGTTGTCTCTTTTTGGTGTTGGAGGTCTGGATTAAAAACAGAAAATAGAGTGATAAGACATGCCCAGCATAAAAGTCTGAGCTAACTTCTATGAACTCTGTGTGCAACAGGAAAGCAGCAGGACTAGGAACGATACTGACACGCCAAGAAAGAAACACTCAAAGAAGTGCCACCTTCTCACACCTTCCTGAGGGGAGGAAATGTGTTTTTCCTTATTTTTAAGCCTGTGGTTTGCCAAGCATACTTCTAACTTGTTCTGCAATCCTTGCTGGCCACGCTGGAACACTGCAGCCTGCTTGCTGGCATTGCTAGCAGCATCCAGGCCAGTTCCACTCTGCGGGGGTGTGCAAGGTTCAGGCAGTGCCACACTCCAGCACAGACCTAGAAGGCGGCTCCCTGATCTTGCCTGCAGCTCCCCATAGGGGCTGGAACAGCCCCAGCGTAGAACTTCCCACGTGGGTCATGGTGATAATGTGCTGGCTGTCATGCGCAGCTCCATCAGACCATGATCGCTCCAGACCTTCCCTCTCTGCTCCAGGCTCCAAATACCCAGTTTTCCTACTCAGGCTCTTAGTGCTCCCATTCCAACTTCTCTTGTCCCAGCCCCCCCTCCCCCCCCTCCCCCATCCCCCTCCAAGTCCAAAGGCATGCACATCCCTCTGGATGCCCAGCATTTCCAACCTGTAAGTCCCATCCCACCCCAGCTCCTGGTGTGCCTGGGGCTCCCAGGTCTTCCCTCCTTTTGGCTTTGACAGCCACACTGAGTCTCCTGCCCATCCAAACAGCTGCATGGACATATGAACACGTGTTCCAAAAGGTTGGGCTGTGCTTCTCAAGGCTTTTTCCCGTGAGTGTCATAGGGATCAGCTTGCTGTGCTCCTCAAAGTAACAGAGATGAGGTTAGGTTGGGTGAAGCTTCCAGGGATTTCCATTTCTCTTAGCATCTGGCTCCAGTCTCTCTAACATCTGTCCAGCTGGAAGAGACCACAGAGCTTGCAAGGTTCGTTTTGACATCATCTACCCCCAGCAGGAGCACCCAGCCAAAGGCCAAGTCATTCCCATCTGCAGCGACCTCCTGCCTCCTGCATCTCACTCAGGCAATCATCCGTCTTGTCCGCTTTCTGTAATTTGGGGAGAACTCTGCCACCATGGCAACAGCTGTGTCAGACAGACTGACACACACCCGAAGCGCCAGAGCAGATGCCTCAGATTTTTTGCCATTATCAAATCCTTCCACTTTCCTCACCCTTTAACTCTCTGAATGCTGATGTTCCCATGGTCTGCAGACCAAACTGTTCACTTTGCTCTCACTGGGACAACATTGGAAGGGCCTCCAGCTTCTTGACCATCCCTGCAAAGTTGGAAAGTCAGGGCTGATCCTGGAGGAGGGACGAGGGGCTGGAATGTGAGCTTTGATGAGGGCAACGTCTGGCTCAACATCGCTCAGTGCACAGGAGTCCACAAAGGCTGCCTGTGCTTTTGGTGCTGCCTCAAGGGCTGGTCCTCACAGGGTTGTTGAGTTCTTGTATCCAGATGTCAATGATGGGCTGGAGTAACAACCTGATTTCCCTCCTGCATTAGGAAGTGATTTCATTCCAGCTTCAGAGACCTGGAGGCCACGCTGGGCAAAAGAGGTCCTTGGCCTTGGCACTGCGGAACTGCAGAGCTTGCACAGAGAAGTGGAGAAAGTGGGATCAGGCTGCTGAGAACGTGCGTCTTCCGTGGGTGAGAGCAATCACAGCGTAGACAGTGATACAGACCTTCAAAATGTAAATCTTTAGGCTATAAATCCACTACTCTACCCAAGGCAGTTGTTAGTTTTCTATATTTATTTATGATTCATTACAATCTGGATTTTTATAGATCTCCCACTTTAAGTTTTATACGTAATTGAATGAGAGTCCTGGTATCTTTCTGCATGTGTTTATGTGGCTTTCATTAACTACTGTGCAATCTAAGAAAGATCTTTGTTAACCAAAAATAAGGAGCGTTTGTTAATGTTTAATGGAAACAATAACAATAAAATTACACAACGATAATTAAAACCACCCCAACCGTAAAAGCTCCTTCTTAATGAATCATATTAAGAGAGGGTTCAAACATGTATTTATGATCTGGGTTGTGATTTACCGGCTAGATCCTGCCCTCGTATGCCTGCGTGAGGCTTGCACTGATTTCCATGCGGGCAGCACGTGCAGCGGAAGAAGGAAAATTTGGGATGCGTGCTGATTCCGTGCTGCCAGAAGGGAACGTTGTTTCACCCCGACACCATATATGCAGAACTAACACGGAGCCCCGCTCCCCTCATCACTGAAAACAGGGAGAGCACGAGGCGTGACGGCGTGGCGTGTCCTCCCGCCCTGCTGGTGGCTGGCTGCTGGGAGCCTTCCAGCGGGCGGCCCGAGCTCCCAGCAGTGATTTATCACTAATTGTTGCAATGGACCCGAGCTGCGAGCGGTTTGCTGAGGAAACAATAACTGATGTTGGCAGGAACACTTTCTCAGGCAGCCTGCAGGACCCAGCCTATCGCACAGTGTGATGCGTTCAGGGGTTGTGTGCTCGTTTACATCAACAGTTCTCCATGAGCAGAAAAGGTCTCAAAATGGGTGCAGTCCTAGCATGAGTCTGATCTGCACCTTGTGCGTGGGCTGTGGGGCACGTGGGAATCAGAAACCCACACGTTTTGCTCAGAAGGACTGAGAGACAAGCCTGTATGCACAAAACTAATAAGACATTATGAAGTTAATGATTTTTAATTAGCCAGATATAGATTTTGTTATCTGCTTAATTTTAGGGCACACGGGGATGTATGCGCAAACAACCTCACCAGGCACGGCGTTTGCAAAAAAAAAAAAGGCCACCTCCAGAAACGCAGCTGTGTGCCACAGAGAGCAGGTCTGCAGCCCTATTCAACAGAACCCAACGGCTGCACGACAGCGCTGCCAGCTTCAACTCGGGGGAGAATCTGATTATGAAAGTCCACACACGGTGATGTGCTCTGAGATCCCATGTGCTTTCCTCTTCGCTTCTGCCCATCCGTGCAGCGTCTCTCTCTCCCTCCCTCCGTACCTCCCTCCATGCTTCCCTCCCAGCGCTGGCTGTGGCTGTCCCAGTGCCCCCAACCCAGCACTTCCCCATCCCAAAGCATTTTGCAGAGCGAGACCCAGACCCAGCTGCGAGCCGAGAGGGTGGGGGAGGAGCAGACTGCACAGCTCACGCTTGTTTGTGTGCCGCCAGCACGGAGCCTTATTTTTTAAAAAATGGAGCCCCCTAATGTCTATTTAAACCAGTAAAAATGCACATCTCTTCAGCCTTGCAGCCCGAGCGCTGGCCCCTCGGAAAGCAGCTCGCAGCGTGTTCAATTAGCAAATAGGAAGCAAGCGCCCTTCTTTCCCAGCACAATGCAGTCTGCAGCTATTATCCCTGGCCTCCCAATTATCTCCGAGAATCTTTCGCTTAATGAAGTTTCTCTCCCTCCCCTTCCCAGCTCCCCAGACTGGGGGAAGCCTGCAGAACCAATTTAGTGCGGCGTTAGGAGGAATGAAACGTAACTACTTCTTTATTTCTGCCTTTTGCCGTTCAGTCGGCAGCTCCCCGCTCTGTTCTCAGCTGTGTCCTTCAGAAGCGCGCAGATCAGAGCATGGAAATGCATATATTGTGGGTGCCGAGAGATGTGAATCATGAAAACGGAGACAATTCCTTCCCCTTGATCACAGTTTGCCCACTTTTTTATTAAAGGGAGCCTTAAATAAAACCCTCACATCTGAACACCTCCGAAATTGGGAATCAGATCTGGGTTTTGATTGTAATTCCGCCACCACCTATGACAGTAATGGGTCAAGCCAGACTTCGAAGGTGAGCCATTACCCAATGGCGCCCTGTCAAAATCCAGCGTAAATCAGCATCCCTGGAGCAGCTCCCAGCCTGACAGCATTTGCCTGGCTGCCTTTTTTTTTTCCCCTTCCTAATTCCTTTTTTCTGCTTTTTCCTCCCTTCTGTGGTCGTCACTTTATATTGCCTTCTCTTTCGGCTTCTATAGGATGCCCAGATGCTCCTTACACCGCCTTTCCTGCAGATTTTCCCTTTCCAGGGCATACCTCTCTGTAATAGCTTTTACCTCTGCTCTCAACAGTTTTCCCATAATTAAGAGAAAAGAAGGAAAAGAGATATCTCTGCATATATATATTTTTAAATATGCCTGTGTGGCACTGCTGCAGTTAATCTCCCATGATGGCAACACCTCGTCTCCTATTTAACACTACTTTTTTCATGCAGAGAGATAAAATTATCCTTCTAGGCACCCCCCACCTCTTTCTTCTCAATAGACATGGCCAGGATCTGAGCACTTACTGAGAATTCCCACTCCCTGGGATGTGGGGTCTGGAGCTCCGTGAGCTACTCCTATGGAGCCTTTTGGGTTACTCTGGTGGGCAGAATATCCATTTGGGAAGGGAAAAAGAGAAAGTTGCTTGAAAATATTATAGCTGGGGGTCAGCTTTTCCCCTCCTGTCCCCGAGAAAGTGCTGATATTTGTCAAATCAATGAGCCCTGGGGTGTGAAGAGGAGTTTCTCTGCCCAGCCCATCCTCCCTTCTGCTATTCCCATCACTGCAAAGGTGTGCTTAGTTGAGGGCATTAGGAATTACAGTTCTCAGAACAGTTTCTCAGAGTGTAGGGAACCTATTGCAGCCCAAATGCATTTCTATTGCCATTTATTCCAAATGCACAACACTTCTGTCTGCTCCCTTTTTGCATCTTGAGTGCACCCGTGCCTCTGGGACTGCAGTTCTGGGGAGCTACTAGCCAGCAATCCAACACCTGGGGTTCCTCTGCTCCCAAGCCTGGGGGCATGGATGCCGAGATGCTAGAGCAACACAGGGATTCAAGTGGGGATTTTCACCCATCCTGGCTTCAGTTCAAAGGAAACTGCATCAATGTCTGAAAGCTGCAGCTGCAGTGGAAGGGAGCAAGCCTCCCTAGGTGCTGTCTGCCAGCTGAGAGCCCCGGAAAGCACGGATACCAGAAGGCTGCCACCCCTGCCAGCCAAAGTGAGGTCCTCCTGGGAAGCTCTGCACTGCCAAAATTCAGCAATCACCTCGGACCGGGGAAAAGCAAGATAAATAGCAATCCATCATGGGCGTGCTTCTTGCTGCGCTGGCCCAGCACCCCAAGGGGTGGAGCAGAGGCAGGGAAATCGATTTGGCTGCATCCAACAGCAAGATGTCCTGGCCAGGCAGCTCCCTTCCACATGCTGCCAAGGGTATTTTCCTCCTTTTCCTGCCACGTTGCTGAGCCTGTCCCTTGATGTCAGTGTGCCGTGCTTCCTGTTTTGATTCCTTATCATGCATCTCTCCAGCTTGCTCAGCCAGCAAGCAGCTCTGTGCGTGGCCTTAAAGGAGCCCATGCTCAGCTGCAGGAATGGGCTGAGTGATGCTTGCTCTGCGCACAGCTTTTGGGGTACCTCTTATCCCGTGGGGATAAGTGTCTCTTCTGGCAGAGCTGAGCACAACAGAGAGAGAAATCATGGCAAATTTTATCTATAGCTTTTAGTGTCCAGTTTGAACATTTGCTTTTTCCATCTATTCAGTACTTTCTTTCCAGATTATGTCACATACATATATTACTTTTATTGTATTTTACTATCAATACATATATTTCCACTTTATTATCCAGTTTATAGCTCCTCCTGCATCCTGCTGTGACACTGAGTACAAATCTGACCCTTCATACTGCAAAGAAGTGGAGGGCATACATGTCCTGGCAACCTGCGTAAGCTCTGTGTTCAACCTTGTTGAGCGTGGCAGTAAGGGGTACAAATCTGTGTTGGGCCTTTTGTCTTAATCCCATGATCATGACATCTCCCTCTGCCGTCCTCACTGATGCACTCAAGAATGCAGCAATCCCAGTCTCATCAGTGTAATTGTAGGCATGAATCTTCCTGCCCCTCAACACTGTCCCATTCGGCACTAGGGGTGACATGTTCTCCGGCAGCTTTTAAGTTTCATTTCCTGCTGTTGTAGAATGACAGCAGCATTTTCCATGAGCAGAAATGAACACACATCCAGTTCTAGACCAATAACTGAGCTTTTGTTTTCTGGCAGTGCTTTTTCCACTTGTGGTTTGCCTGCTGACACAATAGAGGGGATTTGGACTATAATGTCCCATCTCCCTTGGTTGCCCTGCCTGCCACTTCTCCAGAGGGTGCTGAAGAAGGAGGTGGACAGGGACCAGTCCTGAGCCCAGGCTCCAGTATCCATCACAGGATGACTGAGGCTGGAAGGGCCCTCTGGCTCCATATGGCCCAACCCTTGCTCCAGCAGGGACACCAGAACAGTGTGTCCTGGGCCACATCCAGGTAACTTTGGAAGATTTCCAAGGAGGAAGGAGACCCCACAGGCTCTCTGGGCAGTCTGTGCCAGTGCTCTGTCACCCACACAGCATGGAAGTGCTTCCTGTTGTTCAGGTGGAGACTCCTGTCTTCCAGTTTTTTCCTGCTGCCTCTTGTCCTGGCACTGGGCACCACTGAAAAGAGCCTGGCTCTGTCCTATTTCATCTTCCCTTCAGACATTTCTGTTTATTGATGAGATTCCTCAGAACCTGCTCTTGTCCAGGTGAACAGTCCAAACTCTTTCAGCCTCTCCTCACAGGATAAGTGCTTCAGTCCCTTCCATCATCTTTGTGGTCCAGTGTTGGACCCCTTCTACAGTGTCCATATCTCTCTGAACAAGTATTATAACCCAGAAATGCAGTACTGTTAAAGAAACCAGTGCAGAGGTTGATTCCTATCCCCAAGACAAGCTGCACTAAATAGCACAATTATCAGCATTTCCATTAAAACAGAGACTATGTGTCCGTGGATATTCTCTGAGCCCCAGGAAGCTCACTCTGTGGTCCTAAAATGTAGGACCTAAATGTAACTATGCTTTCTTGCTCTTTTTTTTTTTTTTTTTAATTATTTTCATTTTTCTTTCAGTTTAAATGAATTGAAGTAACAAGAAGTCTGCTGCAGCCCACCAGAGCTGACTTTCATAGGATGAAAATTTATGGCATAGCACGAGGCACAGCTTAAAAGCTTAAGGAAGGGATGGCTGAATGTGCGAGGTTGGTTGGGGTAGCTGTACTGCCAGCAGCTTTTGCAAAGCCAAAATGAGAAAGCCCTCCACAAACAGAGACACAAGTAGCAGAAGGAGGGCTGCCAATCTTTAAATGGTGCTTTGGCCCAGCAGAGCTTTTGGCAGTGAGCTGATGGCGTGCCTGGTAGCTGCAGTAAACCATCTTCCAATGGCTGGATCAGCTCCTGGAGGAACAGGAGACATGCACAGTGCCAGGCTCTGAAGATGACCATGTCCTCTTGATGGGTGATAATGAACTTCCTCCCCTGGCTTGACTTGTCTGGCCTTGCTCATTGTACTACATGCCCTTCTTCCTCACTTCCAGCCTGGAGTTCCCTTTGCCTTTTCCATGTGCCTATGTTGGATGCTGCCCTTTTCCTTCCAGGCAGTGCCAGGAGAAACACTGAATACTGTGTCATCCCATCAATGCTCTCAGCTCCAGCACCACTTCTCTGTGAAGAGTACACATGTAGATAGCTCTGGGCGGGCTGAGGCAGACACACGATTGGGTAAGTTTGTGCAGGGCCAACCAAAGGCAGCGCTGCCAAAAGAGTTTTCATGTGGACAAAGCTGAAATAGTTTCTTCCAGCTTCGTTCTGAAAGCCAACTGAAAATTTTTTTGAAATGCTTCCCTAAATAATCATAGAACCTTTAAAGTTGGAAAAGACCCCTAAGATTACTGAGTCCAACCAGCAGCTCATCACACCATGCCCACTGACCATGTCCTTTAGTGCCACATCCACACGGCTCTTGATCACCTCCAGGGACGGTGACTGCACCACCTCCCTGGGCAGCCTGTGCCACTGCCTCACTGCTTTTCCTGAGGAGAAATGTTTCCTAATGTCCAACCTGAACCTCCTCCGGTGCAACGTGAGGCCATTACCTCTCATTGTATTGCTGTTACCTGGGAGAAGAGGCTGAAGCCCACCTCTCCACAGCCTCCTTTCAGACAGTTGTTTTAAAATAGGTCTGGAACTGAAATTCAGCCTATGCTTTTCAGTTATCCAAATACTACAATTAAGACCAAAACCAGATGAACCTGGGGAAAGTTAAGCTTCTGATTACATCAACATCTATATTTCAGGCTCCAAATTTAACATGTTGATACTTTTCCTCCTTGCTTTTAGTCTATGTCAGAGACTTCCTCCTTTTACAGGAACCAGGTGTGTATGCTTTTATACTGGAATTTCATGGCAACGCATATCCTGGTTAGCATACCTGATCTTCATCCCGCAAAACAAAAAGGGAAAAAAGAAGCTTGGGAGTACTAAAATGGCAACAGCGGATGGGAGCAGATTCAGCGCATTAGAAAGCAGATTAGATTAAGCAAACTGTTGAAAATTTATTCTTCTGGTTAATTTTATCTGTAAAATTGTCCTGAAGACTAATATTGTCAATTCTCATTTGGCTCCGTAGGACCCTGCGTGAATCCAAATCCATCCCTTTTTGGCAGGCCTTTTTATCACCAGTGGTACAGTGACATCTAAGTGTCAGGAAGATGGGCCAGTCGGAGCATAGCAAATTGATTTGAGCAGCACCATCCCCCCTTGGCTGGCTGCAGATAAACAGTGCAGCTAATGCGCTGCTCCCGACCTCGTCGGGGCTCTATTTGAATATGATCTAATACGGCAGCTGCTTCACCGGCAGTGGCGGGAGTAAAGCAGTCCCTGAGAAGTTTTGCTTTGCTCTGGCACTTTTACACAGGGGTGCAGAAGATTTTTTGAAGAGAAATGAGTGCAACCACAAGGCCTGTGTTTACTTGAAGCGTAAGGGTACCAATGCGCAATTAAGCTGTCTTTCCCACAGCTTGCTCTCCAAAACACCCAGGCTCAATTGCTGGCGACATTATTTCAGAAACCACTTGCCATCATCAGGGACTGGTGCTCTGCTGCCGCGCTCCCTGCTTGCTCCTGACAGACTGGCAGCTTAAGACAAGTGCCCTTGTCCCCCGTGCCTTGCTCTTGCCTTCTGTACAATCAGTGCTACCAACTGCTTGGGCTTGGCACCTGAGGACGCTTTACACTTAGGGCAGGAAGAAACCCTGAGGGCAGCATGCAGATCCCGAGTGCTTCCCGGCTGTGACCAGGATAACATTGTCAGTGGCCGAGCCACGCTTAAACCTGACCTCCTGCTCCTGCTGAAGGCAGTGACGTGCTCTATTTCCCTGCCTGGGAGACAGAAAACAGGGCCTGAATTAAACATGAGAGCAGGGGTGCCCTCCCTGGCCACTGCGCTCAATGCCTTGCGATGGGCGGATGATGTGCCGTATAATCCCTTTCACAAGCGCATGGGGTTGGAACTTAAAAACAGGGAGTTATTATCCCTCCCCCACAAAACAGCTGATGCTTCGTAATTTAAATGTGGGAGAAAGCAGTGTGAGGTGCTCTATTTTGTTTTATTTTTTCCCAACTGGAATTTTGGTAATAAAGGAGAAAATTTACTGGAAATTTCCCATGTTCTGCTCTCACTGAACAGTAGGAAATTTGGGATTTGAGATGTGCTTATTTTCTTCATTAAAAATAAAAAAAAAAGGCAAATGGACATTTAGAGAATCACTTAGGTGTGGCTAATTGGTGCAGCTTTTCTACAGTATCGTCTTAGATGGACAAATAGTACAAGAGAGACTATTTCCTGGCAGATGTTTTAGCACGAGCATCATGGTCTCATTTAGACAAGACATTTGGTCCCACACCTCCTCAGCTTCCATCTATTACACAGAATCTGAGCGTTGGCTGTAATCTCTGCAGACTGAAGTTTACCCACTTGTGCTGACTTTTTCCAATAGTCAGCCAGGAAGAGATGGTTTCAAAAAATCTGAACATTTTATGGTTGCAAATATTTTGCCTCTTTGTTTTAACTGTTGCCTTGCTTCAAACCTTGCTTGCATTTCCTCCACCAGAATGAGCTGAGTGAGAAACCCTGTTTGTTGGGCTGAGTCTGAAGACTCCAGGGAGACCTGAGAATGGCCTTTCTGTACCTGAAGGTGGTCTATAAGAACAAAGGAGACAGACCCTTAAGCAGGGTCTGGGATGATAGGACAAGGGGAAATGGTTTCAGACTAACAGAGGGGAGATTTAGATTGGATGTATGGAAGTTTTTAACAATAAGGTTGGTTAGGTTCTGGAACAGGGTGCTCAGAGAGGCGGTGGAAGTCCCACCCCTGGAAACACTCAGGGTCAGGCTGCATGGGGCACTGAGCAACCTGATGTAGCTGTAGGCGTCCCTGTTCATTGCAGGGGAACTGGACTAGATGGCCTTTAAGGGTCTCTTCCAACTCAGACGATTCTCTTATTCTATGACATGTCCCTTCCCTCACCTTCAATTTTTTCTAGTGAAAAACTGGATGTTTGTGCAGCTCAGTGCTCCTGCACCTCTAAGCTTAGTTTCTGAGTGATATGTGCTTGAGTGCAGATGGTCTATGCTGTAGTACTGCACTGTGCTCCATAGGGAGTGGTGGAATGGCATTTGTGTCCAGGCTTCTCTTTCCAGTAGAGACATCCTCCATCAGACACTGGACTTGTGTCAGGAAGCAGGCCAGGGCCAGAAGGCAGGTTCAGGAGGACCTATTTCTGATCCAAATATCCAATGAACTCATGCCCAAGAGAATCACATTGCTGGCACTTAGGACTGATGATGACAAGACAAAGGTCACCTCCCACTGGGAAGGAGCAGTGTCCTCCAGCCACCTGGAAATGGTGGAAAGAAGCCCTGTGCCAGCCACCAAAATTCAGAGCATCGAGGAGTCATCTGGCTGGGAAGGTTCCTTCCTGCCACATCATGGAAGAAATAAGGTTTGCATTTGCTGTCAGTTAGTTCTACTGATGGCAGCATGGGGTGGCTACTGTGCTGCTGACTCCTGCTATGAGCATTCATACTCACCAAGAGAAAGTGTGTGCATGGTACTCTGGTGGGACCATTGCACAAGACATTTGTAGGAGCTTGGAGAGGAGGAAAGAGTGTTACGAGAGGAAATCAGGGTTAATCCAACCAGCCAGCTTAATGGCTGGCACGGGCGCGCTGCTATCCTTTGTACTGTCAGCTCGCGGCAATATCACGCTTGTGCAGAGGGTGTTGCTCTGGGGCACTGATGTAGAAAGAGCCAATCAAGCTCTGTTTATCGGCTTTGCCTCCTCAAAGGCCGAGCTGACACAGCACCAGGGTTTTATTTTACTGATTTAACACCAGGATTTATGGGTCGTATCCAACCACACGTTGCAGGGCACCATCAAAATACGTATTTATCATGTCGGAAGGGAGGAGAGCAGCGTGCTGTGTGCCACGGCCCCTCGCCCTTAAGGCAGCTGAACACAGCAGCCTGCCTGTCACACGGAGAGCTCACCCCATCTACACGGCTACAAACAGGCTGGGAGTGCTCTGCTCTCCTGTGCCTCCGGGTGCTGAGACTTCGCTGGGTACCTAAGCCACTCGCACCTACGGCAGGGATCTGAGCAGCTCAGGGAGGAAAAGCCGGTGGATGACGCTAACCAATGCGTGGTGCTCCCTAGGCTGCACAGGGACTGTGACTCGTGCGTGAGACACTGCTTCCCCCTGACTGCGCTCCAAGGAAGCGCTTAACCACCCTCGGCAGCAAGCCAGGGAGCGGCTGGGTACAGCACGGATGGACTGCCAACCCATGGGCCTGTGAGGGGGTTGTTCTGTGCCTGACGCTGACGATGCGTTTGTTCAGCTCTTCAACATCATATGCTGTGCTTCCCAGCCTCCCCACTGCTGATGTACCTACCCAGGCCGCCGGGCAAGAAAAAGGACAAAAACTTGTCGTACTGCTTTTGATACATCCCCGGGATAGGATTCAGCGGAGCCTTTGCTGGGGAAGAACCGGTGGTCCACGTTCCTACTCTTTGTTTGACTGCATCAGGATTGGAGCTGTGTTTCTCCTCCTCTCCCTGCACGCCTTGCACATCTTCCACAAGCCCAGTTGCAGAGTTTGCCCCGTGCACAGGGTGAAGTGGAAAGGGAAAACAGACAAGGCAAGCAGGCACGCTGGATCCCCAGCAGCCAGCAGCAGGGCTGCAGCCCTCGGTACTCGTGAGTCAGAGCTCTGGGAAAGGGCAGCAGTGATTCACCACAGAGCGCTGCGCGTACCCGCACACCATTCTGAGTGAATGTCACCGTTTTCGTTATAGGAAAAGAGAGACCAAAGAGGGAACGTGACAAAGTACATCTCGTGTTGCTGTTGATCTTTAAGCAACAGCGTGATTAGTGGTGTCGTCTCTTTACATTTCAAAGAGTTAGAGCACAATGGCAGAGCGATAAACATCCAGAGATGCTGCTGCTGAAAGGCATCCTCCTGACAGCACATTACACCCGGTGCTTCCCGCACCAGGAGGAACATGGGGGTTTTACTCAGCGATGAAAGAGAAACCCCCACACTTTATCAACCACAAATTGCTGCCTATTTGCATTTATTTTTCTTCTAGCGAGTCCAATCTTTGGCACTGTGCTCCTCTGCCATCCCTTCACAGTCTGAAGCCACTTTCCCCTGAAACTCAGGGGTTACGGCTCCTTCTCTGCTGGTAAGAATCACATATCCCTCGTTCGTCTCTTCATTGGTTCTGGGACCTCACGTTTCTCCACCCTGCTCCCCAGAAGTGTGCTAGCAGCCCTCTGCTCTCCAGGGGCCAAGCTGCTGAGAGCCAGCAAGGAAACCTACACCCTTACTGCATCCTCACCCAGGGAACGTGGCACAGCTCCCTCACTCAAGGGTTATTGGCTATGACAGCTGTATCAGCTTAGACGGGATTAAAAAAAAAAAAAAAAAAAAAGCAGGGAAATGAGAAAAACCCTCTCCCCTTCTGAAATGACTCACAAAGTCACCTTTTTAATGCTAACACACACAAAACGCACTCAGCCACCGATTGCAGCAGACCATATGCTGCCACTGCTACTGGCCAGGTCCTGAGGGATGAATTTTTTTCCCCTTCAGCAAGCCTCCAGAAATGTCATAGAAATTTATATGCTTATTCACAGAGCCAATAAAGCAGAAAACCGGTGTTTCAGCTATTTTTGTTTTGCTTTGCAGATGGACAGTAAGAGACATAAATCTCCTTCTCGCTGCCAGAGCACCCAGCTTGGATCCCCCCTTGGCACAGCTCCCAGCCCTGCCCGACTCAAAGGCTTTGTGAGCCCAAAGGCTGTGCGTGCTCCTGCTCTCCCACACTGCACCCCAGCCCTGTGCCTCACGCAGGGAGTGCTGCGCTGTAGCAGCCCGCCATCCTGGATAATAGCGGCAGGCCAAATATTTAGCTAAGATGTGATGATAGTGAGGGATTCTGCAGAAGGAGGTGTGCAGGAAGCACACGCTTTCCCTCTGAAGTCTGTTTTCTCCTTATTTAAAAGGGAGGAAATAGGTCAGTTGTCGTTGCCGCCAAGGTCAGAAGCTCAATTTGTATTTCGGAGCCCGAGAAAGGTGAATGCACCGGAGCTACATCCGTGATGGAAACAATCACTCATTCTAATAAGGCTGGCAGAGGCTGGAGCCTGCCTTGTTCAGATACAATTATTACAGCCCGGGTGTCAGATTACTGAATCTATTAGCCTGGAATCAGCTGTTATGGCAGAGCGCGACAGCTATCCTGCAGGCAGCTGTGATGTGCATCATGCGTGACGCTGGGTCCAGCCTGCCCCAGAGGTGCAGAGGGCTGCTGGGGGCAGGACCACCTGCGCTGCGGGGAGAGAGCCCACGGCGGTGACCTGCAGGTACATCCATCATGTGGTGACAGCAGCACTGCGAAGGCTTGGGAGTGCCACTAACAGATGGCTTGGTTTGCGAAGAGAGGAGATCCAACATTGGTAACTGCCTGGTGCAGGCTGAGCGCATGCCTGGAGGGGACTGACGTGAGGGCCTGGTGCCCTGATGGTCCCCTGCTACAGGCAGGTCTGAGGGAGCCCAGATGGAGAGCTGGGCAGTGGTGCTCCAGGCAGTGGACAGCTCCTCAGGTGGGAGATGAAAAAAGAGCAGTCTGTGTCCAGGAGGAAATCCAAATTATGTTCTTCTGTTAGCATGAAAAGTTGCTTATCAAATGCAGACTCTGGCCTAAGGACAGGTTTCCCATAAGACCAGGATGGCAGCAGTGTGTTGGATGTGTTTGTGTGAATTATACAGCATACAGAGACCATCGGTGCCCATGAAGGACCACCACAGTCTGGTTATGAAATGCCCTAGGATGAAGGGAACAGGTCCTCAGTTTGGATTAATGATGAGGAATCAGCCTGTGAGTAAGCAAGTGTCTCCATCTATGACCATCCTAACATAGAATCACAGAAGCATTAAGTTTGGAGAAGACCCCTAAGATCATCTAATCCAACTGTCCACCTACCACAATGCCCACTGACCACGTCCTTCAGTGCCACATCCACACAGTTCTTGAACCCCTTCAGGGACGGTGACTGCACCACCTCCCTGGGCAGCCTGTGCCACTGCCTCACCGCTTTTCCCTGAGGAGAAATTGTTCCTAATATCCAACCTGAACCTCCCTTGGAGCAATCTAAAGTCATTATCTTTTGTCCTATCAGTGTTGAATGGTAGAAGAGGCTGACATCTACCTTGCCACAACCTCATTTCAGGTGGTTGCAGAGAGCAATAAGTTCTCTCCTGTGCCTCCTCATCTCCAGACTGAACACTCTTGGTTCCCTCAGCTGCTTCCCGAAAGGTTTGTCAGGACAGCTGAGGAGGTCATTTCATTGACTACGTGAGAACTGTTCCCTAGAATGACTTGTTTGGAGAGGACAACTGCGTGTGGTGAGACAAGACGAGCAGGTATTAATAGAGGTCCTGCACCATGCTCCTACACTTGCGAAGAGGACAGGTGTGTGTCCTTGGGGACTGCTGCAGAGGTAATCTCATTTGGAAACTGGCTTCTTTAAAGTTCATCAATGCAATGGAGAATTGGCTCCAGGATGATTTCTAGAGGTGGCTGGAATAAGCAGTGACAGGGGAGCAGGCAGCTTTACACCTTCCTAAGGATCCTGGCATCTCTGAGAGAAGTGCATTGGTTCAGAGAGCCCAGAGCTCTGCCTTCTGGGCCAGGCCTGCCAGTCTACCATGTATTGCTCAGGATGCAAATCCCACACTGCTCACAGCACTGCTGGACACCAGCATTGCCTGGGGGAAGCAGTGCCAGATATGAGCTCCAAGAGAAAGAAATCCTGCCCAGAGGACATGTACAGCCTTGAGCCATCTGACATCACAGCAGTGTCATGCAGCATCTTTTAGCATTTTCCTTAGAGGACGAGCAGGCAGAGGTGCAGAGGACAAAGGAGGGGATGTGGGTCATGAGGAGATGGAACAGGGAAGGTCCTAGATCTGCAGCATGATCTTCTGCCTTGTGCTCCAGCACATGACACAGCCTTTCCTCATGGCTACCAGCAGGATTTCCTCCGACCCAAGGAAAAAGTGAGCGAGATGTCTGCCCTTGCATGCAGGAAGGGAAATGACAAAAGTATGTGAGACTGTAAACTGCAGGAGCTTTGCCTTGTTACAACAACAGTGGGCTGCAGAGTGCCATACTGTGAGCACCGTGTTCATCCACGGGTCCCCATCCCAGCTGGGGGGATTCTTGGGAGATAACTGAGCATTACGTATCACCGTGCCCACAGGGGAAAGTTTTCTCTCAATCTCCAACACTTCGCAGCTAGCTTGTGTCCTGACGCACGGGGGTTAACATCCCTCGCACATCTCTACCGCAGAAATGAAAGAGAGAGCGTATTTTCTGATTCAATGGGAAACAAGTGAATAATAATTCTGCAGAGCCATGTAGTGGAAAGAGAGGCTTTGAGCGCAACAAGAAACGGGATTTTAAAATTTCATCTGCACAGCAGAAGGTCCTGCCAATTGAACCGTTTCCAGTAAACAATCTGCTAAGTCTGACAGTTTGAAGGAATACCAGGCTGCCAGGAGTGAATAGGCTGGGATTTTTAAGAGGTTTATTTTTCATCCGAGCACTTTTGTTCGTGAGCAACAGCTTCAAGCCTCAGACGCATGTGCGGCAGCGTTAGCAGCCAGGCACAGGGCTTCCCCGCAGCCACACACTCCAGGAGTTGTGGAGAAAAGGGGCTGTGCTTCTTCATCCCTCCACTGCTCTTACTGGGAGGCTGTTCTGGGCACCCTTTGCTTCCCTACGTACTCTCCATTGTAGGGGGGTGGCTAATTGGATAAATAAGTTCCTAATCCTATTGCTGCCTCTGTGCTAACCTCACCAGGTGCCCCTTGCACCAGAGAAGAAAATCACCCGGTCACAAGAACTGTCACCACATTTCTCCAGGGCAGTTTAATAACTATTCCACTTTGAATTGGGGACTGGCAATCGTTTCTTTTGCATTTCAGAGAGAAATTGCTGTTGGAGTAGCTGAGGAAAGAGCAGGTGCGTGGTCATCGCACATTGGCACCTGCATAATCTCAGTGGTAACAGTAAAGAGCTCTCCTCCTGTCTGCAAGAACAGCAACTGTCCTTGTTTTCCCAGAGCTAACACAAATTGAGGTCATGTTTTTCTAATTTACTTTCAGAGTTTTCCTTCTTTATGTTTTTAACGTGAATAAACATGGCTTTCTTTCAAGTGTATTAGACCGTATATCCTTGTAATGTCACCAGATCTGTCCCACAGCTCAGGAATCGTATACATCAGTGTCCCAGATTCCAAATCAGTGAACCTACCAGGAGACATTTCTGAAAAGGTGCTTTCTACACCTTTTTCTCTCTACAGCAACCTGAAAGGAAGTTGTAGTGAAGTGGGAGTTGGCCTCCTCTCTCAAGTAACAGTGATAGGACAAGAGGTAATGGCCTCAAGTTGTGCCAGGAGATGTTCAGGTTGAGTATTAGGAAAAACTGGCATTCGAACAGGCTGCCCAGGGAGGTGGTGGAGTCACTGTCCCTGGAGGGGTTCAAGAACTGTGTGGATGTGGCACTGAGGGACATGGTCAGTGTGCATGGTGTGATGGGCTGCTGATTGAACTAGGTGGTCTTAGAGGTCTTTTCCAGCCTCAACAATTCTGTGATTTCAGTGATTTCTGTTTATTTTGCATCCTTTGGGAATGCAACTATTAAAAGGCGTTCTTTGTAACAGTGAAGATAAGGAAGATTTCTCTTCCAGAAAAGGAAAGCTGAAGTTCTCACTTGCACATCCTCGTGTTTTTGAAGAAAAACACCATGAAGCACAAGGTGGATGATTAAATTGCCAGGGCTGGTGGCGGCAAGTGATAAGCAGTGCATGGTGCCCTGCAGGAATGCTCTGAGCTGTTTCCCTGAAGGTGCAGCTCTGCGTGACCCAAAGCATGAGGAGCAGCGGAGTTATCAAACAGAGGGTGAGCCGCCAGCGAGGGCCTCCTCTCCCCTTCAGTTTCTCTCCATCACTGAAGCAGGATCCTGGCCCTGCAAAAGCTTGCTCACACACAGCGCACTGCGTACGTGATTAGCTCCTCCGCACTCTGGGGAAGCGCGTGCACTGAAGGATGCAGAGGGCTGGAGACGATAAAGGCAAACAAAGGAGCGGAGAACTAATGGATTGCCTTCTCCCTCCTGCTGCTCCGTGGAAAGCTTTTATCAGCTGGGCTCTCCCCTCTCCTTCCTTCACAAACAAGCCTGAGGCCAGAGAGCATCTCTACACGAGGAAGTGCTTTGCCAGCAGAGGTGCATCAGCACTACTCTGACAGCCAAGCGCTTTGACGCAGCCTCTGCCAGCAGCACTGTGCTCCGAGCAGAGCATCCCTGCATTCAGGCCATCGCCTAGCACAGCTCAGGGTACTATTCCCTCCTCCCTGTCCTCGCTGGGTGTGCTGCACAGCGGTGCAGCTTTCCAGAGCAGCAGGGCTAACCGTGCAGGGCAAAAGGAGCTGCTTCTGCCCTCCTGAATGCATAACTTGCCTTGTTCTGGATGGCTTTTCCAACACGTGCTGCCTGCCTGGGTTTCCCTCGCCTCCCTGAGCCAGTGTCACCGCGATGCTGAGACGCATAGCTCAACAAAATTTATACCTGGAAGCAGCCAGAACAGAGCCTCAGACCTCTCCAGCTCCCTCATTATTTACTGCATTCTGCTTGCTGACTTAATAGTGTTTTGTCCTGTCCTTGAATCCTGCGTGGATGGAGGCAGAAAAAAAATCGATGTGCCCCGACCAGTGGGCCTTCCTCCTGCAGCACAGGGAATTTCCCGAGTGCCACAGCTGCTAATATTTATTTGTTTCCTTTAAGTTATTAGCATGATGGGGCTAATTGTAAAGTTTCAGGTGCATTAAATCTCGCTTTACACACTCTTAAACCAGTCAGGGAAGAAAAAAAGCAGTAGTTATAAAAACAGAGCTCAAATAAATACTAGCCTCCAAAATGAAAGATAATGATGGCACAAATAAAAGGCACACTAATCTGTGCCTACCTCGCCTGTTTATAAAGTGCTACCGTTGCGCTAACAAGGTACTAATGCAAAATGAAGGAGTGGGAGCAGAGAAGCTGAAGAGTTATCCGCTGTGGCTTAATTAGGCAGCGATGGCTGAATCACCACCACTGTAATTAGTGGGCACTGGAGCACCAGTGTGTGGGAGTGATGGGGCAGCCAGAGCTCATCCCGTGTGATAGTGTGTGCCCGCTGCCCATGGCCTTGCTGCTTGCCACGTGCCCTCACTTGCTGGTACTGCACCTGGGACACTGAGTGTTAAAGCATTTAAAGGTGACATTTCGCAATAAATGGGCTCATCTAGTATTCACAGCTCTTTTATTCCAAGCACAATATTTATAGTCGCTAAATTGTCTTAAATCTAGGGTGTAAAGGCTGCCCCCTGACAAGGTCTGCAGGCTCGGGAGATATGAGGGAGCAGCACATTGCTAGAGGATGGGGTGTGAGGGCTGTGTTCAGGGACCAGCTCCTTTCTCCTGGTTCCCCCCAGGTTACTACATCTGCCCCTGGGAGGGACAGCTCTGAATGAGATATGTTAGCAGAGCCAGGTTCCTTCTGCTCAGGAAGCCTGTGCAGTTCTGCTGCTGTGGTCACATCTTGCCAGCAGGCAAGATCTGGAGAGCGTTTTTCCATAGAGCCCTCCTTGGCAGGCGGAGAAGCCCTTTGGTTATCAAGGCTCAGTGCTGATATGTCACAGAGCTGCCTG
>JALIRH010000132.1:625892-791204 GCA_023055505.1 Callipepla californica brunnescens | reverse complement strand
GGACAGGGGCTTGGCTTTGTCTCAGAAGAGGACCTACCAACTGCAGCGTGCCCTCCTCGTACAGGATGGGTGAGAGGACAAAGGTGGCCATGGTGCTCGCTGCCAGCGAGAAGTAGAGGTTCAGCACAGCCCAGGGCTCGGCACTTTCGTGGTCTGTTGTGGCCGAGGCAAAGCTGGGCCAGAAGACCCACAGGCAAATGGTTCCTGCGGGAGGTGAGCAAAACCTGTGTGGGCACTGGGGTTGTTCCCTCGAGGGAAAGAACCTCCTCTTGTTAAGTGCCAGAGATCCCCAGGATGGTGGAGGATCTCCATCCTTGGAGGTCTCAGCTCTACAGGGGCACAACTGCATGTCCCAGTGTTGGTGTGGTCCTTCCCCCACCATTTCTAAGAGTCCAGTGTTGTAGGGCTCAAGCTCCATACCAACCACAGCAAAGACATCGGGATGGTGCCCCACGTTCTGCTGCTCTTTCCTCTTGTCCATGTGGGGCTGGTGCAAGACGCGTGAAACCATCAAGCCGAAATAAGCACCAAAAGTGTGGATGGTCAAGGAGCCTCCACTGTCGCTTACCTGGCAAGTACAGAAAGCACCGTGCAGGGCAGGGTATGGGATCTGCCTACAGCCGAGGGAGGTCTTGATGACAGGAGCCAAAAGAGACCCTGGCCATTCCCTTTTTGGAAAGCAACTCACCCCCAGGAGGCTCCGCAGGATGTATTCATTGCAAGCAAAGAGAGGCACCTCCAACAAAGCCATCAGCAGCATCTGCATGGGATTCACCCTGCCCAGCACAGCCCCGGTGGAGATGAGGATGGCTGCAGTGCAGAAGTCGACACTGACCATGCTGGGAAGGAGAAATAAGGCACTGAGCTGGATCCAGTGCTGCCAGGGCAAGGGCAGGCACTGGAGAGAGTGGGTGGACTGGAGCTGAGCCTGAATCCTGCATGCCAGACCCTACAACCTGCATCCCAAATCCTGCACCCCATATGTTGCCTCCCCAGCACTGCACCCTGCGTCCCACTGCTGGATGAGCAGCCTGAATCTTGTGTTGGTGGCAAGGGGACAGCATGGCTTGGGCAAGAGGGTCTCAGCGTTCCCCTAAACACTTGGCTGACACTCAGCCTGGTCCTGCCATCCTCACAATCCTCCTCCAGAGCAGAGCAGTGAGTTTTACAGAGGAGGGAGCCAGTGTGCAAGGGATGGAGCGGGGCTGGGCGGCACTGGAGCAGCAGCACCCTGCCTGTCTTACCTCTGAGCGCCTACATGAATCTTGCCGTTCAGGGAGAAGTAAAAAAGCCCCTGGGCCAGTATAGCCCACTGGATGGTGAAAGCCACAATGAGGAGGCTGTCAGCCACGCTGCCCATCCCATAGCGGCTGAGGAAGGCGAGTAGGAAGCCGAAGCCAAGGAGAGCTCGGACGTAGGCATCCCGAAACCCTGGCAGGAGGCAGAGGGATGTTATGAGGCACCACAGTCAGGTCCTGGGTTTGGGTGGCAGTGATCCCCATCAGATAGCCCGGGGTTGAATAGGTTTTGGGGTGTTGGAGCCTTCAGCTGATGGAAATCAGCTTTCTCCACCCACATGTCCCAACGCAACAAGGAACTGTGTCACCTCCCAGTTCCCACGGCACCAGCCCAGCACGTGCAGCAGTCCCCATAAATGCACGTGGTTTGCCCCACAAGCTGGAAGCTTTTTGGAGCAGCTCGTGTAACCCTGTCCACCAGCACAGGGGTGTTTGGAGCTATCAGCCATGGTCAGGGATCCCCCTGCTGCCCCACAAAGATCAGGAGCACACGGGAACCCAACGTGCACAGCAAACAGTGCCATCACCCCCACGCCTGGTGGTGACATCGAGCAGAGGACCCATGCCCCGCTCTGGGACAATGCTCTCTTTGCACAGCAGGGAGAGCACAGGTGTGGATAGGTGGGAGGAACTGGGAGAACTGGCCCTTCTGTGGCCAACCACACTGGTGCTGCATGGGGAGGGAGGTGGCCGGAACGGGCTGAGCCAGCCCATGATGGCCTGGGGTAGAGTCAGGATGGATGGCCTCACGGAAGGGGCTCAGTGTTCAATCCCATGCTGCTGCCAACCCCAGTGGGTGGAGTTTGCAGCTCCTGCAGTGTCAGGAGCACCTGGTGGGGGGGGGTTGGGGGGGGGAGGGGGAGGAGCACAGCAGGCTTTCACCTCCCATGACCCCCACGTCCACCTCTGCTGTCTTTTATGGGTCAGAGCTGAGCACAGCAACTTCCTGCACCTGAGCCAGGAGCCTGCGCTGCCCTCCCCCATCCCCGCCCCATAGTTCCTCCCAAGGGGGACAGGATACTCACGGGGGTACCCCAAAGTCGGGCTGGGGTCAGTCTGGCTGCAGCTGGGCTCCGTAGAGCAGAGGTCGGTGCTTTCCGGGCTGTACCGGACAAAGGTGGCGAAGAGGACGATGGTGAGGAGCTGGAGGAAGAAGCACAGCCCAGAGAGGTGCAGCCTTGAAGCAGCACGCTCAGCCATGCTGCAGATCTCACCAGAGCACAGAGAGCTGCCTGCAAACCACGCATGCGAGGTCAAGTCCTGCCCGGAAAAGCCCTGGAAAATGAGGGCAAGAAGCAACTGGGGGGCTGCTGGCAAAACTCCCCCCCCCCCCCAGAGTTGGGGAGCTGCAGCAGAGCCTTTCTTTTGCTTTCCTTTTCTTTGGCAGAGTTGTTTGACCGGCACTGAGACGGAAGAGGAAGAGGAAGGAGGTGACAAATACAGCACAGCCACTCTGGGGAGGTGGCTCGGGTGCTTCGTCGGGGCAGCCACGCTGTGATCTCAATGGAAGAGGAGGGTTGTGTGTGTGGGGGGGGGGACGGATGCCAGGCAGGGATGAGTCAGGAGCTGATTTTGGGTGTAGCTGCTGCTTTCACGTGGGAAAGAAATGCAACCAGCCACTGTGCAGCAGCGCTGGGAAGCAGCAATTTGTACCAGCAGCCTTGAACTGAAGCCGGGCACTGCTGAACTGGACACTGCTCAGGGTCTGTTTTGGGTACAGACCCATGGAAGAGCCGGGGAGGAGTGTCTTCTGTTGTTTTCTTATCAGTTCTGGAGTAGCAGGGCCCTGTCCTCCTCTTGTGTGGTTTGAGGTGGGGGTCTGTGGGTTCCTGCAGTGCCCAGAGCAGGGGTTATTGCCTTGACCAAAATGGGGCACGGGTTTGGAGCAAGGGGAGCTTCCTAGGGCAGGATGCACTGTGCTGTTTCCCACCCTGGGGGCTGTTTTTGCACTGTGCATGCCAGGATCGCTCTGTTCTCTGCTGGACAGACAGACGGACGCTTGTCTGCATTCGTGTGTGATGAGCTCCCTCCAGTCCCGGAGATGCACTCTGGGGGAGGGAGCTGATAAGGGAACCCAGAACACAGCCCCATTGTGTGGCTTTGTTTTGCTGCCTGCACCGTCCCAGCCCCAAAACGACAGCGGCAAAGCTTCTGCCCTGGCTTTGCAACAAGGCAGGGCTAGGCTTTGGGGAGTCAGGATGGGGGGACCCCCCCGTGCTCTCCCACCTCATGGCATCAGCACCCCCAGAGCCAGAGACTCCATGCAGGGAGAGTGGATTTGATCAGCACCGATGGCTGCGGGAGCAGAGAGCAGAATCCTGTGGGGGGAAGCACAGAGGGGGTCTCTGCTTGCAGCAGGGGGTGCGGAGCCCTGCATGGTGCTGACATTTTCCCTGAATTCCCTTAGTCTGTGGCCTGCGAATAAAGGCACGCTTGTTAGCTGGTGACCGCTGTGTTTTGCCGAGCAGAACAATACAGAGAAAGATGCCCACAATGGGAAATTGTGCTTCCTCCTCCCCGTGCGTTCCTCGGGGAGGTGTTGGGGAAAAAAAAAAAAAAAAAAAAAAAGAATAATAAATAAACTAAAGGGAAAAAAAAACCCAAAACTGAGGAGAAGAAAACGGAAAGAGACGGACACGGGGAAGGGAGTGAGAGCACAGCCAATGCTGACCATGGGAGGAGGATGTGGGGCTGCTGAGGCACTGCCTGCCCCAGGATGGTGACAGTGACAGCAGTGCTGGCTCACGGGGAGGGCAGGACCCATCTGGGAGCACCCACAGCCACCTCTGTGTCCTCGTGTCCCGAGTCCCCTCTTCCCAGCAGCATCACAGAACAGGTTTGAGCTTCCCAGAGCCCTTCATCTGGAGATGTGGAGGCTGTGACAGAGCGGGTGCTGGCAAAGGTGGATGGGCACGGTAGCTCCACTGAGGACGGTAAGAAGTAATGGGGACTGGTGGTGGTTCTTTCTGGGGGGGCTGTTTGTGCCCAGCTCTGTGCTAGGTACCACTCAGATCATCGGTGTCCTGCGTGGTGTCCGTTTTGCAGGGCAAACATTGAGCTGGTTGCTGCCCATGTCCCTGCTGCATCCTTCGGTCTGTCCTGCTGCGTGGCCCTGACCCCTTTGCTCCCCCCAGGCATTCTCCAGTCCCCAGCTCTAAAGATGCACCCAGTTCTGCTTGTATCCCTCTGGCTCCTGGCAGCATCTCCCACCTCCAGCATCTTCCAGAAGCCAACAGGGAGCCCCGGTAGGGAGCAGGATGGGGACAGGACACTGCTGCTTGGGGGGTTTGGGTAAGGGCTGGGTTGAGCATCTTGGAGGCTGCAGCAGTGGGTAAATGAGCTGGGACAGCTGCTGGAAACCAGGCTGATGAGGGTGGTGGGGAGGTACTGAGGGGCTGTGGCAATGCCTTGAGGTGTGCCGGTGCCCTACAGCCACCCCACGCCTGCAGTACCTGCTGGAGCCCCTGCACACCGCAGTGCACACGCAGCGGGGAGCCACGGCCACGCTGCCCTGCGTGCTGCGCTCCCTGCCCCGCAACTACCGGGTGAAGTGGAGCAAGGTGGAGCCAACCAATTATGGGGAAAACGTTATCATCATCACCAACGGGCTGTACCACAAGAACTACGGGCCGCTGAGCCCCCGCGTGCGCCTGAGGCACAGCCACCGCTACGACGCCTCGCTCACCATCACCGACGTGGCCTTGGAGGATGAGGGACGCTACCGCTGCCAGTTGGTCAACGGGCTGGAGGATGAGAGCGTCTCTCTCACGCTGCACCTGGAGGGTGAGGGATGCAGGGAGGATGGGGAGGCTCCAGTGGGTCCCCGTTGCAAAGCCACTTGCCCCCGCTTCTTGCTCAGCACCAGGTCCTTGTCGCAATAAGCCAAACCTCCGTGGCGAGAGCGTTTCTTTCACCCTCCATCACTCTGTCTCTGCCTTCCAGGTGTTGTCTTCCCCTACCAGCCCAGCAATGGGCGCTATAGATTCAACTACCACGATGCCAAGCGTGCGTGTGAGCAGCAGGATGCCCGGCTTGCCACCTACCAGCAGCTCTACAAAGGTACCATCCTGCAGCATCCCAAATCCTCCTGCTGCCCCAAGCTTGCCTTGCTTGATGCTGAGGTGACTGAGCCTCCTTCCCAGGCTGCTATCCCCATCCCTCCCGTGCCCCACTTTGTCCCCATGGTACACTGAGGTTCTGCCCGCCCTGCAGCCTGGATGGAAGGCCTGGACTGGTGCAACGCAGGCTGGGTGCTGGATGGCACGGTGCATTACCCCATCATCAACTCACGGGAGCCATGCGGCGGCCGCCTCCTGCTGCCAGGCATCCGCAGCTACGGGCCCAAGGACAAGCAGCGGGACCGCTTCGATGCCTTCTGCTTCACCTCTGCACTGCAAGGTACCTCCAGCGTCCCCTCAGCCCTGTGTGGTGACACTGGGGCTGCTCGTGAAGTCATCACCCTCCATTATTTCCCACCCAGGTGAGGTGTATTTCATTCGGGGCCACCTGAGCTTCAAAGAAGCCGGGCAAGCGTGCCGCAACCATGGTGCTGCCATTGCCAAAGTGGGGCAGCTCTACTCTGCGTGGAAGTTTTTGGGGCTGGACCGCTGTGACGGTGGGTGGTTGGCAGATGGGAGCGTGAGGTATCCCATCACCACCCCCAGGCAGCGCTGCGGGGGTCTTCCAGAGCCTGGTGTTCGCAGCTTTGGCTTCCCCAGCAAGGAGCTGCGGACCTACGGCACCTACTGCTTTGTGGGGACATAGGAGAGGTGGGCAGAGGTGAGGGGGTGGCACCAGCTCTCATTACCTGAGTG
This sequence comes from Callipepla californica brunnescens, assembly GCA_023055505.1. Taxonomy (NCBI): domain Eukaryota; kingdom Metazoa; phylum Chordata; class Aves; order Galliformes; family Odontophoridae; genus Callipepla; species Callipepla californica. The sequence continues at coordinate 785,092 of JALIRH010000132.1, read as the reverse complement.
GAGAGCTCGAGGTGGGACAGGGGTCTCTGGGGGATTTTGGGTGGTGCTTGCATCCTCTGATGGAGCGATGAGGCGGAATTTGGGGGGATTTGCGCATCTTCTGATGTGAAGGGTTTGTGCATCCCCTCTGATGGGGCTGAATCTGGGGTGGGGGTTGTGCATTTAGCGGAGCTGCTCCCTGCACTCAGCTTGCTTGGAGTTTTGTAGGCATTCAAGCCTCGATGGAGAATCCAGAGCCATTTCCAGACCAGGAATTGAGGGGGTCCAGTCCAGTCCCTGGTGGGCACGGCAGGCTCCTTGAGCCCCCCAACCCCAGTGCACCCCTGGCCCTGGCCTTGCTTCCTACAACTACGTGGACTTTGGCTGATGCAGATGTGCTGGAGAGCCAGGAATTAACGAGTGTGACTAATGGAGATTCGCTTTCTCAATTAATAAAGCGACAGTAAAGCTGCTGCTGGGACCGCCTGGCCTCTCAGGGAGGGGGATTTGCCAAGGACTCAAGCACTTCCCCCGCAATGTCCTGGTGTTACCGGTGTCCCTGGCACCACACTTGAGGGTTTCTGAGTTTGTGATACATCTGGAGATCACAGTGTGGGGACACTTTGGGCTGCTCCTCCCTATGTCTGTGGCACAGAGGCCGACACTGTGCCCAGGCTGTGCCCACAGCTCCAGTGTGCATCCCCCATTCCCAATTTTGAGGCTGAGTGTCTCTGCCTCTCCCACCTGTGTGCCAGAACGTGCTCTGTGCCACCTATTTCCTTGCTTTAATCCCACAGAAGCGTGGAGGGAACATGGGATACACATACCCAGCAGTGTGGCCATATCCAGGACACAGCCTCGGTGTCCCCATACTGCTGTCCCAGCTGGAGGTGATGCTGCCATGCCCAAGCTGTCACCTGCCTTTGCACCCCCCTTCTCCCCCCTTGATTTTGACTCTGTTGCCACTCCAAGACTCAAACAGCCCCTGTGCAAGGTGAGACACCACACGAGTCGCTGTCAATTCCTTTTGAGGGGCTCTTTAGTTATTGGGGTTTCTTTGTACAGATATAAAACAAGCAGAGGGCAGGCACCCACCAGGACGTCCCTTGCCCTGCGGTGCTGCACTGCCATCCCAGTGCCATCCCCGTTTGTGCCATCTCCAGGGCTTGGGGTGGTGACAGCTGTGCCACAGGATCACGTTCAGTCCTCATGGTGCAGAGCCAGCCCTGGGGGGACACAGGAAGCAAAGAGCCCCAGTGAAGAGCCATCCACGAGGGCAGGTGTGGGGGTGCTGGGGGGCTGCATGCTCACCGGGGCGGCAGGAGAGCTGGGGCCGTTCCCAAATCCCATCCTCACGGCAGCGGATGATGGGTGAGCGGCGTGGGACGAAGCCGTGACGGCACTGGTAGCGCGTGATGGAGCCGATCTCGTAGTGCTGCTTTGGTTTGCCGAAGGCACGGGCATTGCTGACGGTGGGCGGGGGTCCGCATTGCACTGAGGGGTGGAGGGGAGAGTGTGGACACCCTGTGCTGAGCTGAACCCCCCCCCCACCAGCTCCCACCTCAACCCCAGGTGAGCTGAGAGCACTCAGGACCTTTTTCCCCCAGCTTGGTGGGGGGATGGCTTACCCAGCCCCATTTTGCAGGTGTAGGAGAGGTGGTAGTTGCAGGGGACATCACTCCACCGTCCCCCGTCGTGCCACACAATGACCACACAGTTCTCACCGGAGAGGAAATAGCTGTCGGGCTGCCCTGGGTGCCAGTTCTCATAGAGCTGGGGAGGACAGGACAGGCTGGGGCTGCACCGCCACTTCGCATTGCACCCATGCCATCGTGCCCCACCTCCTTGCTGCTGGCTCAGGCACCCTGAGTCAAGCAGTGCTCGTGCCAATGGCTTCAGCTGGGGCTTCAAAACCTGGGACCCATCCCAAGGGATGGAGAAGAACCACAAGGTGTGGTAGGGATGGAAACAAGGGGAGGGGGCAGCATGGCTTACCAGGGGGCTGCCGTCGGACCACTGGAAGTCCCCCTCGATGGTGCGGTCATTGAGGCCGATCCATTGGTACTCACGGTACTGTTCTGGGGACAGAGAAGGGCTTGGGGGTCACCACCGTCCCCCGGTACCCGTCAGGACCGAGGGTTTGGGGGGGGTGAGAGTGCCGGGGGGTGTTGCCGGGAGAGGGCAGCAGAGCCTCAGTGTCCCCACGCCTGTCTCTGATGTCCCCTTGTCCATAACTCGTCTCCTGGACTGCCCTGCTTCCCAGCTGTCCTTTCTACCTATTACTCCAGCCTGTTGCCACCTTTTCTCCTCCTCTCCTCTCCTCTCCTCTCCTCTCCTCTCCTCTCCTCTCCTCTCCTCTCCTCTCCTCTCCTCTCCTCTCCTCTCCTCTCCTCTCCTCTCCTCTCCTCTCCTCTCCTCTCCTCTCCTCTCCTCTCCTCTCCTCTCCTCTCCTCTCCTCTCCTCTCCTCTCCTCTCCTCTCCTCTCCTCTCCTCTCCTCTCCTCTCCTCTCCTCTCCTCTCCTCTCCTCTCCTCTCCTCTCCTCTCCTCTCCTCTCCTCTCCTCTCCTCTCCTCTCCTCTCCTCTCCTCTCCTCTCCCTCTCCTCTCCTCTCCCTCTCCTCTCCTCTCCCTCTCCTCTCCTCTCCCTCTCCTCTCCTCTCCCTCTCCTCTCCTCTCCCTCTCCTCTCCTCTCCCTCTCCTCTCCTCTCCCTCTCCTCTCCTCTCCCTCTCCTCTCCTCTCCCTCTCCTCTCCTCTCCCTCTCCTCTCCCTCTCCTCTCCCTCTCCTCTCCCTCTCCTCTCCCTCTCCTCTCCCTCTCCTCTCCTCTCCCTCTCCTCTCCTCTCCTCTCCTCTCCTCTCCTCTCCTCTCCTCTCCTCTCCTCTCCTCTCCTCTCCTCTCCTCTCCTCTCCTCTCCTCTCCTCTCCTCTCCTCTCCTCTCCTCTCCTCTCCTCTCCTCTCCTCTCCTCTCCCTCTTTTCCCTTTTCCTCTTGTTTCAAAGACTCATATCGACTGTGGAGGGATGCCGGGCTCTATGCTTTGCGGGCTGGGGTGGCCCACGTACCGTTGATGAAGTTCTGCTCCTCAGGGGTCAGGATGGTGGCCAGATGCCCCCCAAAATGCCTGCACTGCGACTCGGCGTCCTCCCAGCTCCTCCGGGTGGAGAAGTGCTTGTAGCAGGCTCCCTGGAAGCTGTCCCAGCTGGGGTTGCACCTCTTCAGAGCTGAACCACAGCAGGAGACAAGGAGGGAGAGAGGATAGGGTCAGCACCGTGGAGCCCAGCCCATGAGCAAGCAAAAAAAAAAATACCCCAAAACAGATTTCCCTGCACTGATGCCTATGGGACCACGAGCTGTGTGGCCCTGTGGACTCACGTCTCTCGCAGCTGCTCCCTCCATAGCCTGGCAGGCAGAGGCAGGCAGGATGGGTGCCATCCTCAATGCAGGTCCCTCCGTTCATGCAGGGGTTGGGGATGCAGCCACCTGCAAGGCACAGTCAGCCCGGCTCACTGCACGCCCCTGAGCTGCCCCTCAGCCCTTGGATGGGTGCACAGAGTCTGGGGCACGGTGGCACGCCTGGAGCTGTCCCATCTGCCTGCACTTGGATGGGTTTGAGGTTTTGGCCTTTCCCCAGGGACTTCAGCTGGACACTGTCAGAGTGTCCCGTGGATGGGGATGACTTCTGCTGACCCCAGTGGGGCGCAATGATGGCTCTTTTGGAGGGGACATGAAAGGATAAGCCCTTGGCATGTCCCAGCCACACGTCCTCAGCCTGGCTGCAAGGCGAGCCTCGTGCCTGTCCCCAACCTCACTGCTGTCACCTTCAGCCTGCCCAGAGCTGAGAACTCAATGGTGCCATCCCAGACCTGCAAAACCAGCACCCGCTCGTTCCGGTCATTAAGATACACGGTCATTAATCCGTCCCCAGCTCAAGAATGTGATTAAGAGCTGCCGCCAGCGCCGGCGGCACAGGGAGTGCAAGTCCTTGGCACTATCCAATGGCCCTGTGCCCTCGCTGGCCCCAGACAGCATCACCTCTCCGCCTGCAGGGACACACAGACATCTCCAGCAGACTGCAGCGGGGTGAGAGATGAGCTATTTAAGGCCTGGGCATGTCCCCTGGGAGCATGTCTCTTCTTGCCAGGACACACACAGCCACGCAGCAAGGTGCTGAGCAATGCCTGCGCTGGGGGGAGGGGGCAGAAAGGACCCCCAGAGAGGCTGTCCCACAGGGACAAGGGGGCAGCAAGGTGGGAAGGGGTTTGGTTGCAGAGCTGAGAGCATCCCGACTTTGGAGCCTGGGGGAATTCTGGCTTGGGGTCACTGCTCATGCACCCACCACCCTCCTGCTGCGAGTGGGATCCATCTCAGCCCCAAAACGCTTCATCCTGGGGCCGTGCACCCCGAGAGCTCCCAAATCCCAAAGAGCTTTTCATGGCATTTGGCTGCGTGCACCATGGGGGTGTTCCAGGGACAGGAGGGCCCCAGCTCACACCGTGCTCAGCCCCAGAGGCCCTCATCCCTCCAGGGCCCGGGGGTAATTAGTTCGTCAGTGGGGATGCGAGCGAGGCAGCGGGCGCGAGGATGAAGGGAAGAGCTAGCCGAGGTGCGTGTTCTAGAAAGCTTTTAATTCCCTTTATTAGTACCACTGTTAGTCAGAGGAGGGTTTGGGGCCTTCTTTTGATAGATTTTTTTTCTCTTTTTTTCTTTTTTTTTCTTTTTTTTTTTTCATGGAAACAGTCATTAAAACACTTCACAGAAGTAGAAGAGAATTAAGTGCATGCATAGCTCAGACCAATTTGTTTGACAAATATGTGCTTCTCCGGACCTTTGACCTTCCCTTACCCAGCCGAAGAGAGGAGGAGAGAGAGAGGAGAGACAGAGACGGACAGAAGGACAGACAAGAGGGAAGCAAAGTGCGAAGGAAAAGTGCTGATGCTCTCTAGTGCCAGCGTGCAACCAGGAGCGCTGCCCCGAGTGCAAAAGTGATATGGTGCCGGGGAACCCCAGCCAATCTTGCTCCTGCACCCAGGCTGGCACGCTCCGTGGGCAGGGCGGGCAGTGGGGCAGCCGAGCTGGGTGCTGGGGACAGCCTGGGGAGCCCAGCATGGGGAGAGGTGAGGCCGTCCCTGTGGGTCCCACCTGGTTCTCCGGGAACAGCTGCAAGGAAACCCTCCACGGTTGCAACAGAGGGCACCGGGCGCTCTTCTTCGTCCTCCTCCTCTTCCTCATCCTCCTCCTCTTCTGAAGATGCAGCGGGCATCCCGTGATCAGTGCTTGGGGTTTGCAGTGCATCGCTGCTGCCGGGCACCTCTGCATGCCATGGGGTGACCGCTGTCGCAGGTGCTGTGCCCCCATCCCCCGGTGCTGTGGGTGGAGAGAGCCACGGGGCCCCCGACTGCTCCTCTCCATCATCCTGCAGCTGTGGTGGTGCAGGGGGCAGAGGGGATGCCCCAGGGTTTTCAGTCACATCTCCCGACAGCTCGGGGTCCTCAGTGGTCCCCGCAGCGGGGATGGGGGTGCTGCCCCCCCCGGCCTCACGGCTGCCTGTCGAGGGGGTTGACTGTTGGCTATCTGTTGAAGTGACAAAAGTGGCGCGGGTCGGAGGTGTCACCTGGCTGTCCCTGTGCCCAGGTGCCCTGCTGCTGTGGGCTGGCCGACCCACAGCTTCCCACGGGCGGACGGGGGGGAGGCACGTGGGGACAACGAAGCCAGGTGGCCAGGGATGCCCATTGGGTGGCTCTGTGTCACCTGCTGCGGCCACTGCTGGGGACAGGGCATCACTGGGTCCCTCTGTGCCCACCAAGAGTGTCTGCACGTCCGGTTTCATGGGCTGTCCAGGCTCTTGCCCTCTGCCCAGACTCTCTGCTGCTGTATTCCCGAAGTCCTCACCCAGCACAGACCGCAGCGGCCACTCCAGCGCTGCTCCATCCTCTGCAAGGGGCAAGGAAAGGCAGTGAGACACCCACACCAGGAGCCAGCCAGGAACCGGGCACCAGCATCGCCAGCAATGAGCAGAGCTGAAGGGAAAACATTGGCACAATGACGCCTGAGGAGACAGAAACAGCCCCAGGTCCGTGTGATGCTCCCCCTTCCGAACCAGCTCCACGCTCCAGCTCGGCCATTGCATTCTCCTGTCCCACATGCACGTCTGTTCTTGGCCCCTCGCCACCTCTTGGCACCAATACAGCATGGTCTGACACTGACCCTGCCCACTGCACCGCAGGACAGACAGACAGACAGACAGACATCGGCATGGCGAGGACAGATCGACAGCCCCGAGCCCAGCACCGCCACTACAGGACATCATCACCCTGGCCACCCTAGGTGAGATGGAGCCGGGACAGCTCCGTGCCTGCATCCCTGCAGCTGCTCTCTGCACCCCAGCCCTGAATGCTGCTGAACCTACCCGTGTGGGACGGCTCTTGCCTGGCCTCTGTGCACCTTCCACCCTGGTCTGCAGGGGACGGGCTGCCCGGTTGTGCAGCACAGCTAATCGGGATGCCTGCCTTGGGGATGGCTGGGGCTGTGGGGAAAGGGGCAGCCGAGGATGGGTGATGTCCTCGCGCTGAGGACGTGGAGGTATCTACTGGGGGGTGCCGGGTGTCTTCGGGGGACAGGCTCGGCTTTTCCAGCTCAGCATCAGCTGCGTCCTTAAAGAAAGGGACGGCGTAAATAGCCCCTCGCGACTCAATCTCCACTTGCGCTTTGGGCAGCTGCAGCTCCTCCAGCTTTTCTGCCACTGTAACAATCTCCTGGAGGCCCTCGGGCTCTCTGGCTTGGTATTTTCCTGCAGCCTCAGGGAAAGAGTTTGTCCCTTCTGTGGGCAGAAAGAAAGTGGGATATTACTGCCTTGTCCTGGCCTGCTGCAGCTGGGGACAACCTGGGGGACCCCTGTGCCCTGGCTGAGCAGGCAGCTCCCGGGTTGTTAGTGGGTTATGGGGACAGCAGTACGGATCTGCCAGATGGGTCCATCCTTCCTAACTCCATCCTTGGAGACAGACACTGAGAAATGGGGAGATTGAGGCAGGGAGGCATGCAGCGGGTGGTCAATGGGAGCACAAGCCCCAGGGGACACTCAGGTAGGTGGGAATGGGAAGAATCTGTTCCTGTGAATCTCTGTCCTCACTCACGTGTGCAGGGCACCCTGTTTTATTTCCTACCCATGGTCATACATAGACCTTACAGTCCTGGCAGGCTGTGCCCAGAAGCCCACAGAGAACCCCAAAATGCCCTCAACGTGTGGGCAAACCGTCCTGGAGCCTTGCTCCTGCAGCCAGCTCAGCTCCAAGGTGAGGGCTCACAGCATCGACCTGGGACAGGTGCTGTCCCCAGGGCCACCCTGAGCTCACACAGACAGACAGCACCACAGGGACGTCCCTGCCCTACCGTGCTACAGCAGCATGCAGTGCTGAGGCCAACCTTGCACTACAATGCCACGTGCCACCAAGACCATGCAGAGCATCCATCCTCTATCACGACATATCAGCATGCAGTATCAAAATCATGCAGGTTATTCCTCCCCTCTCAAGATATCTTGGCATGCAACATTGAGCTCATGCAAAGCATCCCCGTGCTGAGTCAGCGTGCTCTACTGCAGCCGTACAAAATGCCCCTGCTCCACAGCGATGGGTCCGCACGGTGCGCACGTAGGGACCTCTATTTGGTCCCTGCTTCATGCAACCCGGAGCCCAACCCTAAACCTTGAGGCTGTGGTGCCCCTGGTTACCTCGGAAGCAGTACGCATCGTATCTGCTCTGGGCATCGGGGAATCCCGTCTGGTTTCGAAACTGGAAGATGGTTTTGACACCCGGCAGGGCTCCTCCGCAGCGCTCCCGAGGAGTGACGATGGGGTAGCGGACGCTGCCGTCGGCCAGCCAGCCCGGGTTGCAGGCATCCAACCCTGCACTCCAGGCTGCATACAGCTGCCCCGTGCTCGCCAACACCGCTCCCTGCTCCCGGCACCGCGCTGCTGCCTCTTCCAGTGTGAACTTATCCGGGGCCATCTCCAAAAATATTTCCCCTGCAATGAAAGGAAGGAGGCAGGTGTCAGGAGATGGCTCAGGGATGGGGAGACAGCTGGAGCTGGCGCGTGAGGGGTGGATGTGGGTCTGTCCTTGCACGTGGAGCAGGGACAAGCATCGAGATGCTTGCTCAGCTCCCCTGAGCCCTGACTGAAGCTCACTTTACAAGCAAACTTTCCAAAAGGAAAACGTGACCGATATGGGTGCTGCTGGTTGCACCTGGCAGCAGAATCTGTGCCACGTCGCATGCATGAGTAGCATGGTAGAGGGTACATGACACAAAGGGACAGCCCCCAGGTCAGCAGTGCTCCCCAAGCAGTGGGAAGCATCCTTGGTTAGCTGCAGTAGGTCAGCAAAGGGCTGCAGAGGAGCAAATCTGTGCCCTCTACGGAGCAGTGCACATTTGGGACATCGCTAAGGGAACTGGAGGACAGTGCTGGGCTGTGAAAAAGGAGGTTGGACATGGGGCACCGCAGGCACCTGGCACGTCCTCGGCATAACAGTACACGTCGTACATGTCCTCCGGGTCCACCACGCCGTAGTTCCTCACCCCGGGGAAGCCGTTCATGTCTCCATAGCACGCCTCACGGGGTGTGTGGATGGGGTACCTGGCAAAGCAGAGGGGGAAGAATGGTAATGGCCTGGGGGGGGGGAGGCACAGGGGAGCAGGAGGATGCCAGAAACACAACACGGAGTGCCCACCTGACAGTTTGGTCAGCGATCCAGCCAGCATCACACTGCTCATAGCCACCCAGGTAGGCAGCGTACAGCTGCTCGGGGGTGGCAATGCTGGCACTGATGGCAGTGCACGCCTCCTGTGCCTCGGCAAATGTGTATGTGTAGCGCGTGGAACCCCCACGGTAGTGAAACACCACTCCTGCAGGGAGGCACAGGGTCAGGAGCTAGGAGAGGTGAGCCGAGCAGGGTCCCCCCAGACTCTGCTGCTCCCCTTTCCTGTGTTTACCTTTGACTCTGAGGTCAAGGATGTCGTGGCCGTCCTCGATGCCGTGCTGCACGTCACAGCGGTAGATCCCCGAGTCGTTGGGGCGCAGCTCGGTGAGCAGCAGAGAGGCATCAGTGTAGTGCTGCTGGAAGACGGGCAAGGAGGCACGGAGGCGGTAGTCCTCACTCACCTTCACCCTGTCCCCTCGTGCTACCAAGATCTCCGCCTCCCTGCCTTCGGAGATGAAGGTCCACTTGACCCTGGGGGCTCCCAGCACTGCCCGGCGCCCCACCGTGCTGGCAGTGGGCAGAGGTCCGAGGTAGGTGATGAGGCAGGGGATGGTGACGTCCCCTGCCAGCACAGCATGCAGGGCTGGGTGCCGCGGGATGGACACCTGTAGGGCCTTGAGGTCATCTGGGGGGAGAAGAGCGGAGCAGTGAGCGGGGCTGGCACGTGAACCCTTCCTCTCCCCCCCAGATCTTGGCTGTAGGGTGAGGATGAGCATGGCTGAGGCTGTGTTACCTGTGACATCTTCAGGGCTGAGCACCTCTGGGACCACCGTAGGGGTAAACGCACAGAGCAGCAGCAGTGGGAGGACTGAGGCCATCCTGTGCCCTGCAAGTGGGGGAACAAAAGTCCGTCAGAGGGCTTGAAGTGGAAAGAAGCATCCTACCCTCCAGCTCCCTTCATGAGGCAGGACTGGAAGAGACTGGTGCTGCGTGCACAGGGTGATGCATGAAGGCATCAGGGTGAGAGCATGTGGCCAGCACGGATACTGGATGGCAGAAAGGAGAGGGAGCAGAAGGAAATGAGCAGATGAGCCCTGGGGAGCAGGAGGATGGCAATGCCTCAGCTCAGTGCCCAGGGTCCAATCCATCCCCAGGAAGACGGGTCCTCTGGGGACAGCATGGAAAGTCTGAGCGCACAGCCAGGCAGGAGGCGATGCCAGAGCTGGGCTGTGCATCTGGAGACACCGCAGTCAGAAACCTCAGAGGGGATTGTAATAGCTGGTGTTGTGCAGGAATGAAGGAATGAGCTACTGAGCCTTGGCTCACGGTGCAAGCTGGGCTTTCGGGTGTGCATGCAGGCATGTGCATGCATTGCTGCTTGCGTGTGTGCTCACAATTCCAGGCATGCATGTGTGCATGTGCTTCTGCACATGTGGGAAGGGAGGTTCAGCCAGAGATGGGGATGCTGAGGGTGCACAAAGCACAGGGAGGTGGGGGAGGGACGGAGCAGGAGGGCTCCTCGTTGCCATGCAGCTCACGCCGGAGGTTTCCCGTGCACAGGCTGGGAAAACCGGGGCTGAGCAAAGCAGCCATTATGTCCCAGGCCTCTCTCAAGGCTGCCTGGCACAAAGGACTCTCCCCAGCCAGCTGGGGAGAAGCACTGAAAGGAGAGCCCAGCAGCTAGCGCGGCTGTCACCAGCCCCACAGAGCAGCACCGGGGACACTGGGGATGTCACAGAGGAGCTCCAGCCATCTGGAGAGGACACCAGGGGTATGGAGAGGTCCCTGCGTGGTGCGTGGCTCTGCAGGATAGCATGGCTCTGTGCTCCTTGCACCCCTGTGCAGGGGCCCGTTGGGGCTCGGTGGTTTCCTTGGCCCTGGACTGGTGCGCAGCGACCCTGAGCCTCAGAGAGCCTTTGTAATTTATGAGCTCTTTGCACCGCATTGATTTTGGCAGCCACTGAAGCAGATTTGGCACCTCTGTGGTGAGCTCTGGCTCAGATCGAGGGCTGCCAGGGCCAGGATGAAGGGAGGTTGCACTGGAGCTGCATCTCTCCGCAAAGGATGCTCCCCAAGGACCCCGTGGGGCCGGTGTGCCACGGAGTGATGTGAATACAGTCCAAGAACCAAGGACAAACAGCCCCCAGCACCACGCACCATGCGTGTACACCTCCTAGCACTATGCAGCATGCATATACCGCCCCAAGCACCATGCACCGTGCATGCCCAGCCCCTAGCACCATGCACTGTGCATGTAGAACTCCTACCACCATGCATTGTGGATATACAGCCCTGAGCAACGTGCCCCATGCATACACAGGCCCTAGCATCATGCACCCCAGCACTGCACACCACACAGCCATCCCTTCCCACTGAGCTGGGGGCTTTCCCAGGTCTGGATGGAATTCAGCCCCACAGAGTGGAGTGAGGGATGGTCCCCGCTGCGTGCTGGCTGCAGCCAGGCTCCAGCGTGGCGCTGGCCGTGACCCCCAGCGTGGTGGAGTGAGGCAGTTTTTGTCCCAGGTTCTTTTCTTCTCGTTCCCCAGGCGCCGCAGTGGTGAAAGCAGCGAGCAGCCGTGAATCCCCAGCAGGAAATTCAGGGGATTAAAAGCCACGTAGGCACAGCAAAATGGGGCGAGGGGGAGGCTGCTCTCATCCTGCACCCTCCCATAGCTGGGGCACCCAACGCACCGGGTCTGGGGCTCCATAGGGGTTAAACCCAGCTCACTCTGCCTGTGGCAGTCCCATGATGTCAGGACTCTCAGGCGTCACCGTTTGAGGTTTGGGGTTTGGGGTTTGATACGTACTTTTTGCCACAAATGGGATTTTTTTTTCAGCCTTTGCAAGGGAAAGGCTGAGTGAAGAAGCAAGGGAATGCGGGCTAAAGGGAAAGTGGGAAGCAGGGAACAGGACTGGGTTAACTCTGAGCTCCCAGCCCTGGGGATGGGTGGGATGCTCACATGCACACAGGCTGCCTCCATTTCCCTGGGAACCCAGGTGGAAAATGAGCAGAGGCATTTTGGGATGAGAGCAATCTTTCTTTTTCTTCCTCCCCTGAGCTTGCTCTAATTGAAGCCACAGCAAAACATGAGTGATGCTGCGAGCGGGGGTCCCGAGCCCCTTCTTCTCCCCACCATCACAGAGAGGCTTTCCCCCACCGTCCTGTCCCCATGCAAAGCCCCTCCGTCCCTGCACGTGACAACTTTGTCCCTGCTCCCAAGGTGCCCTGCCAGCCCGTAGTGCAGCTGATCAGCGGCTTTCCAGGGATGCTCAGCTGCAGAATGAGTCAGCAGCCACAAGGCAGAGCCTGGCCCCGCTCCAGTCTGCCCCGTCCCCCCCCAGCTCCGGTCTGCAGGTGCCCCCATGTTCCCATGCACATGCCTGTCCCCCTCTGAACCTGTCCCCTCCTTGCTGCAAACTGCTTCCTGCTCCACCAACCACGCAGAGGGACCCACCGTGCCCTCGGGGGGGGGGGGGGGGGGGGGGGTCACAGTTGTGAGCCCCCCCCCCCCATGTGCTGAGCACAGGGGATGCTGCGGGAAGCACCCAGCAGCCACTTGGCAGCGGCTGCTGGCAGAGCAGAAAAGGCCGGAAGCAGGTGGGAAGGGGAGGGGGGGAGGGGGTCCCTTCGGCTGCCAGAGCTGCTCACCCCCCTCCCCACAACCCACGGTGGAGAAAGGGGCTCCTTGTTACTGGGCCGGGATGTGCCCCCGCTGCACAGGGAGGATCTGTGTCCCATCCTCAAAGCCTCACGGAACTGTGAAGGGCAGAGTTGGGCTGGTGGACCCCAGAGGGATCCCACAGCCACTTGGGTATGGTACACACATCCATGGAGCTTTGAACACCCACCCACTGCTGCAGGAATCCGGTGGGGAAACTGAGGCACAGAGTGGGGTGGAGTAGAAGGTGCCCCAGATTTCAGCAGCAATGCCCTGTCCCTCAAATCCACCTTCCAAGCACAAAAGCACAGCACCCCAAGGAAGCACCCAAGCTCCCAGTTTGCCCAGTCCAAACCCATTCCCTGCAAAGCTAACCCAAATGCCCTGAGCACCATCACTCTGAGCTGCACTGGGTGGGCAAAGATCTGCCTGGGTTGGGGGGGGGGGGGGGGGGGAAGCAGCACCCCCTGGATAGAGCCCATCCTGCAGGGGGGTACTGAAGCAAAGGGTCGGTGGGGCAGAAAGGGTCTTTCCCACCCCTCCAGCAGCTGAAGAAGCAGCAACAGGTTCTGGGTCTGCCTGGGCTCTTCCCATCTGGGGAGCATTGAGGGCTCATTGGGATGCTCAAGAGGAGCACCTCCATTCCAGAGACAAAACACTGTGGCTCCAGGAGGGCAGGGGGTGTGCAGCAAAATACCCCAGCCCTGGGCACACACACATTCTGGGTTTGTTCAGCAAGGAAAAGCAATGAAAATCCCACAAAACGTTCCCTTTTTTAATTTTTTTTTTTTTTTGCCCAGCTCTTCTTGCTCCCCTCTGGGACACCGTCAGGGCTGGGGGACAGAGCTGAGAGTCAATGGGAAAATCCTGCAGTGCTGTTCAGCCTCCCAAGCCCTTCTCTCCCCTAGCCCCAAAGGTATCAGGCAACTTCAGCCCCTGTGTCCCCCCCTCCCACCCCCCACCACACGCACACAGCTCTGTGCCTCATTTTCCCTTCCCGGTGCTGTCCCAGCTGCATCCTCCTTAGGACAAGGAACTGTCCCCGGTGGCTGAGCCGGGAGGGGGCTCCAAGCTGGGACCTGCAAGCCCCCATCCCCTCTAGCATCAATCCCAAAGTCACTTTCCCACCTCAGTCCCCAAGCACACACACACACACACACACGCTCCCATTCTCGCTCTGCAGAGCTGGCGCTGTCTGAAAGAAACTTACAGAGCACACACACACAGACACACAGAGCCAAGGACAAAGCGGGGAGAAGCATCCCTGCGGGATGTCCAGGTCACCCCACACCCCCAGCAAGCAGGGAGAGCTATACATCCCCCCCACCCCCCCCAATCCTCACCCCCACACCACCTCCCCTCTTACTTTCTTTTGGCACAGAGGTGACTTGAGCTATTGCAATGAATAACGCAGTACAGCACCCGCAGAAGGGGCTCTCCCCGTGTCCCACCTTGCTCACAACGCGGGCGGGGGTCCCCAGGGGCTCGAAGTGGGGTTGAGCTGCGATTCCTCCGGGGCAGTGGTAGGCAGCAGGTTGGCAGCAAGGCTGGGAGTGAGCTGCACCGGGCATAAGTGCAGGCACGGAAAAAAGAGGAGTCCTCTGTGTGTGTGTCCGTGTCTGCGTCTCTCTCTCTCTCTTTTTTTTTTTTTTAATCCTTCCTCTTTCCCTCCTCCTTTTATATTTTATCCCTTCCCCTAAGTAAGAAGAAGAAGAAAAAAAATAATAATAAATTATTACCGTGTTGGCAGAGCCGCGTCGTCCCTCCCCGTCCCTCCCTCCTGGCAAAGGCAGCACGAGACCCGCGCCGTGCGGCGGCTGCTCCAGTTGGGCACGGAATTAACCCAATGCAGCAGAGCAGAGCAGCTGGGAAGGGACACCCTATATTCAGTCCCCTCCGGCATTGGGGTGCACTTTGAGTACTTATTTCCGACGTCTGGCATCACTGGCAGGATGCAGGGGGTTGGGGAGGGGGGCTGTGGGAAGTGCAGCCAGAAGAGCTGTGGCTTTGTCATGAAAAGCCCCCCTCCCACCCTCTGCCAGCCCCACTGTGGCCCCCATGTGATGGAGGGACTGGAGTGGGACTGGGATCTTCACCCACCCCACAGGGAGAAGTGAAGCTGAGAGCCGGGCAGAGACTGTGCCTCAGTTTCCCCATCCGCAGCCTGCGATGGCAGGAACGTTTCTATGGGATAATGAATGCATCTCTGGGTCTGGTGGCTCGCACCAAGATCTGGATCCAACAATCTGAGAGGGATCCAGCAGATGTGGGGCTGTGTCCTGGGCGTATCTGGGGCAGCGTTTGCACCCCGTGATGGAGCTGAGCCCTGAGAGCCGGTGGTGGAGCTTTTTTAAGCAGATTGAGCTCAAACTTTCTCCGGCTTACAGCATCCTCCACCCTGGGGAAGCCGGCACGGCGCCTGCCGGATAATTGCTCGGGTGAGTTTGCAGAAAGCCGCAGCTCCTGAGCAGAATTAATCATTTGTCGCCCTGGGAAATAATTACACGGCGGCGGAGAAGGTCTCGTTAGCAGCGCAGTCCAGCAGGCGATGCACACCGCAGCGCTCTGCCCCATGGCACATGGTTGGGATGCACACCAGGACGGACAAGGGGACAGATAGAGGGATGGACACTGAGATGGGCAAGGGGAACCTGCCCCCCCACCCCATGTAAGCCCCAGACCTGCGGCTTCTCCTTCCCATGAGCCCACATCCTGCACCGGAGTCTTTGTGGTGAAGTACTCAGGGATGAGGAAGAGGCAAAGTGCCTGCTCAGCAAGGAGCGATCTCATCCTAATTGGGGACAAATGTTCCCCTCCAGCTCAGCAGCGTGGCTCATCTGTGCTGCCCACGGGGCCACGGCTCTGCCTGTCCCTCCTACCCTTCATGTCCTGATAGGGAGTACCACGGAGGACAGACCCAGGGACAAGCTGTCACCTGGAGAGGGGTCAGGGCATGGTGGCAGCGGGGCACAACCCTTATCAGCCATCAGAGAATCCCCACCTGTTTCACAGCCCCTCCCCCAACTCCCCAGGGCGATGTCTTGGCCCTGCCAGCCCTTCCCATTGCCCACGGGGACCTTGTCCAACAAGCACATCTCCCTTGGCCACAGGCGGTCCCCAGCTGCATCCCCATGCCCAGCTGTGTTTCCTCCTCCTCCTCTTCCTCCCCCTGGGGCCCTGCTCGAAGCCACGTAGCAGCACCCTGTGCCAACCCCGCTGGCACCTCGCAGGGCACTGGATGGCACGCACTGCCTGGGGCTGCAAGCTTGTGTCACCCCCCAGACCTCCTGCGCCAGCTGACCTACTGCCACCAAACAGCCACCCCATAGCATCCTGCAGAGGGAGCCACGTCCCCATCCTGGGGGTCCCAACCCCAAGCATCCCTCAGGGACGCACGGATGTCCCAATTCCTAGTGACTCCTGACCCTAAACATCCCACAGGAGAAGGGGTGCAGCAGCACCTTGCCCCTGGGGCTCCTTCATGCAGCCCCCAGGCAGGGCAGCAGGGCCCTCCATTCCTTGGGTGGGGGGGTCCATGTTTAGGGCATCCCATGGAGTCCCTTTGTCAGGGGGAGGTGGGATTGGGCACAGTGGGGAAAGGCAAAGTAAAAGTGGAAAGGAGGGCAGTAAGGAGGGAACGCTGCATCCCTACAGGACCAACACTGAGGCATTCTCGGCGAGAGAGAGAATTTGGGGCTGAGGGAAAAGCAAAAGGACGACGCGTCCAGCACGATCCGAAGAGGGTTAGCAGTGGAAACGCATCGCCCCAATTATCAGCCTCTAATTAGCAACGACACCTTCACCGTGCTCCCTCCTGCCTGCTGACCTGGGGGAACGGGGCTCCTGCAAGGAGGGAATGCAGCCTTTCACCCCCCACCCATACACCCCAAATGGAGGAGGGACTCGAGGATGCAGTGCCCCAGAAGCCCCACAGGGTTCGGGGTGGCTCTGGATGGCCTTGGCCACCAGAGGGGACTATTGCTCGCCTCTCTCTTGCAGAGGGGCGGGAGCTCAGCGACGTGGGACAGCTGGGAGGGGTCACTCATTCTTTGCCTCCTTGCAATGGAAGGGACGGAGCAGGGACCGTCCTCACCGCCCCTCCTGGAGTGGGGGGTCTGGGGGAGGGGAGGGGGGTCCGGGAGAGAAGGATCTGGCGCAGAGCCTCTCCCCGATTATTTCTTTTCCGGACTCTTTTGTTCTCAGACAGCTCCAAGTTGGAATTTCTAACACATCCCCCCCCCCCCCCTCCCTTACCCCACCGAATAAATCGACTGGAAAAGCTCAGCTGGTGCGGGTCACACTGTGAGCAGAAACAAATGCGGGGCCGGCATGTGCCAAATTTCGATAGCCACGGTGTGAATCCCCAGCAAGACAACATCTGGAACATGGGAGCAGCACAGCTGGACACAGCTGGAAGCAGGGGGTGGCTGGGGGTGCTGCCTTGCAGCCCTCTGTCCTGCAGCCGTTCTCCCCGTGCAAAAGGACGTTCCCTGAGCTGGATGGAGGGCTGTGAAGCTGGGGCAGGATCTGTGCCTCTGGCTGAGCCCAGATCTGCTCCGGTCACTGAGATGCACAGAGAGGGCTCAGAGCATCCCCATGGGACATGTCCTCCCCGGGACACCAAAGCCCTCGGTTGGAGCAACATAAAGGGTCCCATAACCAGGCACTGTGGGGTGGGGGTCTGCCCTTGGAAGACCCCAGATAAAACCAATGTGAGCCCTGGGCTCACACGGTGCTCTGGCTGCTTTTTGTGAATTAGCTGAGCCACAAATGGCACCGAGCCCCATGGTGCAGGATGCAGCGTGCTCTTTGGGAATCCCAGCTGTGCCTAAAGGGGAAACTGAGGCACGGCAAGACCCGGCCCTACCCTGAATGAATCCACCAGCCCCTCAGCATCCCACAAAGCGCGGCTCCACCCCAGCATGGCGCGTTGCCATCCCCACTCAAGCACTGCCCGACATCTCAAGGGGACAGCGGGGGATGGGGCGTAGGGATGGGGCTGGCAGCTGCACCGGCTGTGGAAGAGTTAACCCTGCTCCTCTGCTCGGGTCTCAGAGGCCTCCCACTCACCCGGCGTGAGTATGAATAGCTGCGCTCGCCTGCGCCGGCACCGCTCTGCTGCCTTCCTTCGACCGCTGCGATGCTGAGCACAGAGGGCTTCGTGGGGGCGAGAGCTCTGGGTGAGGAATCGCTGCAGATGTGGGACCTCAACAAGCGCCTGGAAGCCTACCTGGCCCGCGTCAAGTTCCTGGAGGAGGAGAATGAGGGGCTGCGAGCTGAGATCCAGAGCACCAAGGAGAGCCCGGCCGGGGACCCACGCAGGGCCAGGTACGAAGAGGAGCTGCGGTCGCTGCGGGATGCGCTGCAGCGTGCCTTCACTGAGAAGTGTGCGGCCGAGCTGGCCAGGGACAACCTGTATGAGGAGGTGCAGCATGTGAGGAGCAGGTGCCAGAAGGAGCAGGCAGCCCGCGAGGAAGCCAAGAGGCAGCTGTCCTCCAGCAAGAAGGAGCTGGAGGAGGAGAGACGGGCGCAGATCTGGCTGAAGGAGAGAGCTGTGCAGCTGGAGAAGGAGGTGGAAGCTCTGCTGGAGGTGCACGAGGAGGAGAAAGCGGGGCTGGACCAGGAGCTCACCAGCTTCTCGCAGAGCCTGGAGGGCTTCCGATGTGTGCCGGTGGCATTCCAGCCCGTGGAGGTGGAGGACTACTCCAAGAGACTGTCAGAGATCTGGAGAGGGGCGGTGGAGACCTACAAGGCGGAGGTGTCGCAGCTGGAGCGTGCACTGGGCCAGGCCAAGGAGAACCTCTGGCAGGTGGCAGAGGACAACCAACAGAGCCAACTGCAGCTGCGGCACCTGGAAAAGGAGCTGGTGGGGCTGAAGGCAAGGAAGGAGATGCTGGAGGAGAACCTGGGCCAGCAGTGGCAGGAGCAGCACGGAGAAGCTGAGAAATTCCAGGTGGGGAGAGTGGGGAGCTCAGGGGGCTAGAAAGCTGTGGGGGAGGGGGGGACAAGAGCAACCCCCCGGGTGGGCTGCAAACCCCAGGGCAGGGGCTGTTCCTTCCCGTTTCTGCAGCCGCTGCATTCGGGATGGATAAACTCCATCCGACTTAGCCACAGCTGCAAAAGTAATTCTGCAGGGGAAGTTGTGGGGGGAGCAGGCTGGAAATGCAGCCCCAGCTCATGGGTGGAGCTGCAGACCCCACGCAGGGAAGGGTCCCTCTTTGTTCCCAGTTTGAGGATGGAGAAGGGGATGCTACAGTCATCCACTCGAAGCATCCATCCTTCCCACTCTGGCATCGCATGGCCCCAATCCCCTCCAGCCTTCCCATCCCTCCTCCAGCAGCTGCATCCTTCTTGTGTTTTTATTCCACTCCTCTTCTTGCTCCCTTGAAACTTCTCCAACCTCCTCATGCAAAAACCAAGTGCCTCCGGGATACTCCTCCCTGAGTACCTGGGCACCCCCGGGACACCCATCTCTAACATCCCCAAGGAGTACTGGGGGCACCCATGGGTGAAAGCCACCCCAAGCAGTGCCAGGGTTGGGACGGATCCTGGATCCCTGTCCCCACCACAAGTCATGCAAGCAGGCGGTGCCAGAGTGGAGTCACAGCTGCTGACCCACATCCTCCGGAAGAGGACGGAGCGCTTAATTTCCCATGGGACAAAGAGGGTCAGGACCAGGAAGAAGAGCAATGATGGGGGTGGTGGGAAACACAACCCGGGCAGGAGCGATTTGTGCCACCAGAGCTCCTTCCCCAGACAGTCGGGATGCTGACCGTGTGCTTCTCACCGCAGCTGGCCATCGAGGCCCTGGAGCAGGAGAAGCAGAGCCTGCAGGTGCAGATCGCCCAGGTGCTGGAGGACAGGCAGCAGCTCATGCACCTCAAGATGTCCCTCAGCCTGGAGGTGGCAACCTACAGGTGAGATCTTCACGGTGGCACGGCTCCCTTTGGGGACACAGAGTGCTCCCACTGTGTGCACAGAGCAGGGGGATGCCCCAAACCTCCCCTTGCAGCCTTACCCTGGCTCGCTGGACAGAGCAGCAAGGGAGCTGCTGGGAAACTCTGGGGCTGAACCCTGCAGCCCCCAGTCCGTTTCCAGCCCTTCCAGATGGCCCCAGACAAAGGCAGGCTTGCAGAGGACTGGGGGGACAATTAGCATGAGAATAGGGGCTGTCCCCAGCGAAGGGGCCTCCCCGGCAGCGCATGATGTCACCCGGTGGTGAGGACACTAAGCTGGGGATGGGGGGGATGGGAGGGGGCCCACGTAGCGGGTGAGGGGAGAGCTCCTTGGCAGGCAGTGAGGTGGGCTGCACCTGGGATCCCCTATCCCCACACCTCACAACCAGGTGATCCAGCGGTTGGGCTGAAGCAAAACCACCCACAGACATTTTATGCCACGGTTTATCTGCGGAGCATCCCCTTGGGCTGCACTGTGGTTGGACAGCTCAGCACTGGGCGCAAAGATATCACCACCCCTTCCACCCCACTCCCCAAATACATCTCCTTGCAGGACGCTGCTGGAAGCAGAGAGCACCCGGCTGCAGATGCCGTCCGGGGAGTTCAAGCTGGCCAACAGCCTGCGAGGTAAGGGAGGGCCAGGGGGTGGAAGGATTTTCCTGGCAAGGGTTGCTTAGTGCGATAGGAAGGTGCTAACAGCGGGCGCTGGTCTTCCCGGCACCTCCGCACAGAGCAGATAAAGGCTTATCTGCTACTTCACTTCTTTTTTTTAATTCCTTCCCTGTATGAGGAGCCTGAGCATGGGACCTCAGCTCAGCAGCGGGCTGAGCGTTTCCTTTTTTCCTTAAAAAAACTGGAAAGCCATCACCTGCCCACATCCCTGCAGCACAAGCCTGCCACATGCCTGACCCCGCTGCTGCAGGCAGGGCACCCGCCATCCAATGCGGTACCCCTCGGCAGCATCAGTGCTCAGCAGCACTCAGGGGAGGAATTTCCCACTTCCCTGGAAGCATTTAAAAATAGAATTGGGGTCAGCAAGAGGGGAGAGAGGAGCTGCTGGGCTGCGGTTGGATGATGGGGTGATCTCTGCCCCAGCCCCTGGGTTTTGGGCCGTGCCCCCCACACCGCGCTCTCCCTGCTCTCTGCAGATGTCAAGCTGGAGGCGAGCAGCAGCAAGCACCGCGCCAGCCTTGCTGCCTACCCCCGGCCCGAGGGGGTGGTACAGCTGTGCAGAGCCCCCAGTGATGCCCTCAAGGCGCTGACCCCAAAAAGCAAGAGCTCCAGTGCACAGGAGTTCCAGAAATTCAGCTCGGTCCTGCAGGCACCGAGGAGCTGGGAGCTGGCTGCCCCCAGCCGGGCTGTCCCAGTGCTGTCCCCAGAGCCGGGCAGTGGTGGGGCTGAGAGTCCAGCCCAGGAGCGTGGGGCTGGCAAGGAGACCCCCATGCAGAGCCCACTGAGCCCTGAACAGTTGGTCAGCCACGCACTGCAGGATGCTCTCAAGGAGATGCAAGATGATGCTGAGGCCAAAGATGTGCCTGCACTAGGTGCCACCCAGAGTACCAGGGATGGGGATCTTGAAGCCCCCGTGGAGGAGGAGGATGCAGGAACCCGGGAGGTGGGTGCTGAAGGTGGCACCGTGTCCCCACCTGAGCTGTGTCTCTGCAGCAACGTGCCCACGTTGCTAAGTGCCACCCAGAGTGATGCAGAGAGCCAAGAGGAGATGTGGGAGGAGGAAAGGAGCAAAGAGGAGGAGGTGCTGACCCCAATGAGCCCCATGGAGAGCCAGGAGCCAGGGGGAGAGCCCTGGGGAGGGGACACAAGGGGCTCCAGGCTGGAGGTGGGCAGGGAGGACATGGAGGCCACCAGCATGGAGGCACTGCACATCTCAGAGACCAAGGAGAGGAGGGAACCCTGGAGCCCTTCCAGGGAAGATGTGGAATGTGAGTTCCCTGATCAGGAGGGGGAAATGCGAGAAGAAGGGTCCCTGCAGATGGAAATCGAAGCTGCTTGTGCTGTCCCTGTGGGGAGCCACCTGGTTTTGTCTACGGGAAGTTACTTGCAAGAGGACTTTGTTGAGAGAGATGAGGAGTCTGAGCACCAGGAGACATCCCTGTGTGAGCTGGATGCAGGGGAGGAAAGGGAGCAGGAGGTGTGCCTGGAGCTGAAGGCCTCCAGCATTGAGGGGGCCCCGCCAGCAGCAGAGGGATTGTCAGGGGCTGGAGAGGACACTACAGGAAGGGAGAGCACAGGCAGAGCAAGGGATGGCGAGGGAGAGGAGGGAGATACAGGAAGGGAAGCACTGGGGGGAGAGGATGCCCTGGCAGGGGAGGCTTTGGGAGCAAAAGAGCTGAAGCAGGAGAGCATGGGCTTGGAGGAGGATAAGGACATGTGGGAGGAATCTGTAGAGCTGCAGAAAGAACATAGAGACCCCGAGGAGGGACGTGAGGATCTGCAGGAAGAGCATGGGGACCTGTGGGAGGAACACAGGGACCCCCAGGAGGAGCATGGGGACGCCCAGGAGGAACATGGGGACCCGCAGAGGGAGCTTGGGGATGCCCAGGAGGAACACATGGGCCTGCAGATGGGGCATGGGAAACTTCAAGAGGAGCATGGGGACCTGCAGGAGGAGCATGAGGACACCCAGGAGGAACACAGGGACCTGCAGGAGGAGTATGGGGACACCCAGGAGGAACACAGGGACCTGCAGGAGGAGTATGGGGACACCCAGGAGGAACACAGGGACCTGCAGGAGTATGGGGACGCCCAGGTAGAAGATAGGGACCCGAAGGAGGAGGATAGGGACCTGTGGGAGGAACACAGGAGTCTGCAGGAAGAACACGAGGACATTCAGGAGGAACATAGGGACCTGCAGGAGGAGCATGGAGACGTACAGGGAGAACATGGGGACACCCAGGAGGAGCATAGGGACCTGCAGGAGGAACATGGGGACCTGCAGGAGGAATACAGGGGCCTACAGGTGGAGCATGGAGTCCCTCAGGATGAACATGGGGACCTGCAGGTGGAGCATGAGGACCCCCAGGAGGAGCATGGGGACCTGCAGGAGGAGAATAGGGACCTGCAAAAGGAGCATGGGGACCCCCAGGAGAAGCATAGGGACCTGTGGGAGGAACACAGGAATCTGCAGGAAGAACACGGGGACATTCAGGAGGAACATAGGGACCTGCAGGAGGAGCATGGGCACATGCAGGAAGAACATGGGGACACCCAGGAGGAGCATAGAGACCTGCAGGAGGAACATGGGGACTTGAAGGAAGAACATGAGGGCACCCAGGAGGAGCATGGGGACCTGCAGGAGTATGGGGACACCCAGGAGGAGCACGGGGACCTGCAGGAGGAAGATGGGGTCTTGCAGGAGGAACATAGGGATGCCCAAGAGGAGCATGGAGAGCTGCAGGAGGAGCGTGGGGACCTGTGGGAAGAACATGGGGTCTTGGAGGAGGAACATAGGGACACCCAAGAGGAGCATGTAGAGCTGCAGAAGGAACCTGGGGACCCTCAGGAGGAACCTGAGGAACCCTGGGAGCAGCCTGGGGAGCAGGGATCTGCAGAGGATGGTCTGGAGCAGGACACTGGGCTGAAGCCAGGAGACGAGGCGTGGGGCAGGGAAGAAAATGATATTTACCAAAAGCTCCAAGCAGAGGACAGGGAAGGGACAGCAGAGGATGAAGAGGAGACAGGAGTCACAATCACATCTCAAGATCCAGCCCAGGTGGTTGACAACCCACATGCAGAAGCAGCAGAAAATGAGGAGGGGGATGGCTTGTCACCAGCAGTAACGGAGGAAACCCAGGAGGATGAGGGAGATGCTGGGTGTGAGGTGCAGAGCCAGCAGCAGCCACGGAGCCCAGCAGGACAGGAGGCTGAGCCAGCTCCAGGGCAGGAGGAGGTCAGGTATGGGGACACTGGGGAGGCACCAGGGGACCCACAGGAGCTGTCTGAGGCACTGGAGGTGCAGGGTGAGAAGCTCAGCTCGGAACCCATTGAGCTGGAAAGAGGCAGCCTCAGCACTGAGGTGCTGCAGAAGGATCCAGGCAATGGTGCAGAGAGTGATGAGCCCACGGAGGAGGATGTTCACTCGGAGGATGCTCAGTTGGAGGAGCCCGGGATGGAACTGGAGGACACGCTGCTCAACAGCACGCCACTAAGTGCATACAGCGGGGAGATCCTGCAGCCTGACCCAAATCCTCTGGTCAGTGGAGGGGATGAGGAGACAGCACCTGAAGTGGCTCAGGAGGAGGAAGGGGAGCTGAGAGGGAGTGGTGAGGCAGAGGTCCATGCAGTGCCAGAGAGCTGTGAGGAGTCAGGGGAGGAGTTGAGCCCTGCACCAGAATGCACCGAGGAGGAGGAAGGGTACTTCATAGTTTCTGCTCCCAACCAAGAGGGGTCCGGCATGGAGGAAGCTGAGAACTCAGAGGAATTTGAAGAAATTAAAGTTGAAGCAGCAGAAGACAGAAAGGATGAACTAACAGTGCCTGGAGTGGTGTCTCCAGTGGCAGAGGATGAAGGGCACTTGGAGCCATCAGTGGGGGAAGCTGAAGATGTGAAAATGCCCATGGGAGAATTCGAGATGCCAAAGGAGGAGGATGAGGAGGATGAAGGGGGGTTTGCTGCTGAGCTGGAGGAAGGACTGGCTGTGCCTACGGCTGAGGGACACAGTGATAAGACCACCCTGGGTGATGAGGGGCTGGGGGAGGAGGACGTGCAGGATGGTGACAGCCCCCTGGCCACGGAGGCTTCCAACACTGACCCACCTCCAGGCTCCATGCTGGAGCACGGAGCCAGGATGGAGGCGGCTGAATATCTCCCCGATGCGTCCACACAGCTGCCAGTGGACATCATGAAAGACTCGGACATCCTGGAAATAGTGGAGCAAGCCCTGGAGTTCAATCAGGAGCTGGTGCTGGGAGCCAAGCTGGCCAAGGACGGGCAGGGGGATAACGGCACACAGCCCCCACAGGAGGAGGAAGGAGGGTCCTCAGCTGCCTCATCCAGCGATGAGCAGCCAACAGTGCAGGAGGCGGTGGCAGAGCCTGGGTGCACTGAGAACGGGGAGCAGAATGGGCTGCACCGGCAGGCAAGCCTGGAGGACCTGGCTGAGTTCACCGAGGAGGGGTTGAATGGCATCACCCACCCTGGAGAAACCCCTGCTGCCCACACCCTGCCCCTGCCCAGCAAGCACGGTGGGGCTGAGCCTATCCCCACGCTGTCTCCGCTGCAGGACCACGTCCTGCACCCAGAACAGGAGCCCTGGTCCTCAGGGGAGGAGTGATGGCGGCGGGACCCCCACAGCCCTGTGACAATCGGATGCCTCCCATAGCACTACCTACATAGCACTCCCGTTTCCCTTTGGTTTGCAACACGTTTGTGTGGGTTTTGCCTTGTTGAACGGATGCCCGGCACACGGCAGCGCAGCTGAGCCAAGGGCCACGACTTCACACCTCAGAGCAAGGAACCGGGCTCTCTCACTCCCCCCAGGTCTCACACTTGCGCTGGGTTCGGCCTCATTTTGTACCCCAGCTGCGCTCTTTACTGCAGTATTTAATTTATACACTGCGTATCCTCCTTCCCCACTCAGCCCGGCCAGGTGCATGCAGAGTGATTGTGTAAAGGTTCACTTTCGTGCTGCACCCCAGGGTGTCCGTCCCTGACCCACCCAGTGCTCACAGCGCTGAGCCACACCGGATGCATCCGCTGCGTTGACACTAAGTTAATAAAGCATCGCCCTCCCACTCAGACCTGTCGCATCCCGGCTCTCATTCCTTTGGATGGGGGGGAGCTGGATGGGGGAGCTTGTGGATTTTGGGCAGAGCTGGGGGTGTGAAGGGGACACGGTGGTTTCGAGGCTGCTTACCCCTAACCACTGTCCTAGGGCACAAGTGCTACCTGGAGCAGGGGGACGGACGCCAGCCCACCCCGACCCCATGCCAACACACTCAACAATGAGACAGCAGAAAGCAACAGCTATTGCTGCCTGAGCCGGGCACGCTGCCCACGAGACTGCCCAGTACCCAAGCATCCCAACCCAGCCAAGGCACGTTGCTCCCAGCCCCGATGGATGACGCATCGCCCCTTCTCCCTGTGGCACCCAGAGGGGGTCTGCGAGGGGTGGGCAGCGGGTGGGTGCCATACTGATCCCCAAACAGGGCGGTTCAATGCCCTCTTTGTGAGCTGGGCATGAAGGAACGCGCCCATGGCTGGAGAATGGGTGCCTTTATGCGGGCAAAGGGCTGAGTCACGGTGGGCAGGGGATGAGGGGAACCGGGTGGCATTGGCATGCGGCACTCAGCGCTGAGCTGCTCACCCACACTTTGGGTTCAGCCCTCCGTGCCCCTGCCAGCGCTGCACGGAGCCAGGCTGAGATAAGGACCCTGCGTTTATCTGCCTTCTGCCTCACAAAGCCCCCGGCCCCCTCCTCTGCCCGCAGGCAATGGTTTCCTTTTAAGGACAAACTCGAATAGAGTGATATAAAAAAAATAAAAATAAAAAATCCCCCTCCGATTAGTTTAATCAGGCACTGAGCCTGTGTTCAATCAGCCCCTGGCCCACAGCCGGCCCTGCAGCGAGGCCTGGGCAGCATCACCCGATGGCGGCTCGGGTTCTCCCCCCCCCCATCCCTCCCTATCCCCAAAAGCCGTGGGGATGCTGTGGGGTGGGGGAGGTGAAGTGCTGCGCGATGCAGGGGGTGGCATTCCTCCCAAAATTAATACGCATTCCAGGCAGCCCAGTGCTGACAAAGAGACGAGGGGGGACAGATGGTGGGGGGAGCTCCCTCCTCACCCTGAGGAGGAGGAGGAGGAGGAGGAAGGGTCAAGGGCTGGAGGTCACCAGAGGGGTGAGGACGGCTGTGGGGCACTTGGCTGAAAGCAAAGCCCAGCGACGCTTGACTGGAGACAGCACAAAGTGCAAGAGTGGATGTCCCCAAATGGGGCGTGAGTGCCCCCAAAAGGGTCTGTCCTCTTCCTAGGGTACCAACCCCCACCTACAGCCCACCCCAGCACACCCAGCACCCATGGGCTGGGATCACCCCATGCCCTGCACCCATGGGAACACACTTGCACTCTGCCAGCCAAAAGTCACTGGAGCAAATCAGAGGCCACCACCCGCCTCATTAAATCCAGCCAGCCGAGCACATCTAATCTAATTTGGGGGGCAACGGGGCTTTTGGGGGGTGGAAACGGAGGGGGGGATATTCCAGCCTGAGCCTTGAAAGCTGCTCACGCACCGTAAGGCACCGAGTGTGTGAGCAGCACATGCAAGGGCTGGTGGGCACGGCGTGGGCACGGCGTGGGCCCCTGTGCTGGCAAAGCGAATGCTTTAAGAGCCCCGAAGACCCCCTCAGCCTGGCCCCCCGCCAGACAATTACGGGTTTTTGTTTTCCTTTAAGGCTGAGTCGAGAGGGAATTTTCAATGGAGCCCACACAAAACCTCCCTGTGGGATGAGCCCAGCACCAGGAAGGGGGGGGAAGCGAGACGGGATGACCTCAGCGATGACTTCACTGTGTTCACAGTTCCCAAAAAAAAAGTAAAAAAAAATAGGAGAAACCTTATAAGGAAAGGACTAAAAATACACCCGGAGGGGTGCAGGCAGCCCCCACTCCTCCTCCCCAAAATGAGCCCTCATGGATGCTCCATGCAGGCGAGCGGGAGACATGTGGGGGGATGAATGGAGGGGACAATCGATGGGGGTATGATGGTCCTGCTGGGAGAGGCAGGCTGGGCTCCAGTACGATGCCACGAGGTTGGGCAGCAGGTTCCCCCAGCCTGGCATCATCCTGTTGCTGGGACCACTCCATCCATCCCTTCCCAACACCCAGGGACGTGCCAGCAGGTCGGCTCCACCAGCCCCTCCCCACCCTTCACTGGGGTCATGCGCTCCCGGGAATAGCTTCTGCCAGCTATAAAAAGTGCTGCCCTGGTGTCAGGGGCTCGCCCAGCTGCCGGGCCACGACCCCCCGACAGCTGCTGCCAAATTGGGGCGACATGGATGCCTGCGGCCGAGCCCGGGGTGGGAATGCACGCCTGGAGCCATCCATCAGCGCTACAAAGCACCCCCAGCCTCAGCTCCAGGGTGATGCAAGCCTTGGAGCTGTGCATCCCCATCCCCTGGTCCCGTGATCCCAGATCAGAGAGAACTTGCATGCCTATCCCTTTATCCCCTAGCCTTTATCTCCCCCCAAAACGGCTCTGATGTGCAAAAATGGCACAGCGAGAAGGACAGTGCCTATCGACCCGCCGCTTATCACCACTCCAAACGCTACTTCCTCCTCCCTGCAATCAACGTGGCACCAGAACAGCCCGTGCAGGATGTGGCACGCAGCCTGTGCCCCATCATTAGCCAGGGTGGAGGGGTGGAGCAGGAGCGGGATGGGATAAGGGCTGCGGTGCAGTAGCGGACACATGGATGCCAGCGCTGTGCCTCAGTTTCCTTCTCACCCAACCACCTCTGGATATCCATGGGGGCTGGAGCACACCGGGAGCTGACTCACACCCGGAGGAAGCACTGACAAAGCAGATCCTTCCTCGCTGGAGACCGGCATGCAGGTGGCACAGGACAAACAGGGCTCTTCAGGTGGCCGGAGCTGAACCTGACGGCCAACCTTCCCTTGGTCAAACAGGGATCAGATCTCGTGGACACAAAGCTGGTTCCCTCTGCAGTTTGGGCGCCAGACATTGGCAGGGGTCACTCCGCTGTGGACAGGATGTGACCGAATCAGCCCTGAGTCACCAACGAGCAGCTGATAGAGGGGAAATGACCCCACGAAGATCCCACAGCTCCGAGTCCCAAACAGCTTCCACTGCATCCCTCATCTGGGAACAACATCCCCAATTTGGGGACCACGTGCCCCATTTGGGGACCGCATCCCACACCCCTTCTTTAGGGACCACGTGCCCGCTTAGGGCACTGCATCCCTGGCGCAGCTCCTTGCTGTCCATCAACCACAGCATCGCCGAGGAATTCAGTGCGAATCCCCCCCACCCCTCCCCGCGGGCAGGTGGGCTGGGGGTCACTGAAACCCCAGCGCTGTGACAACTGCGGGTTTGGATTTCACAGCAGAGGGGCTGGCTGGGGATTAATGGACCCACGGGGACAGCAGCGGCACGCCGGACCCCGCGGCTCGCCCGGAGGCTGCTGCTTTCCCAAACATGGCCACGGGCTCGGGGATACGGTGACTGGGATGAGTGGGGCAGGTGGCACTGCCCCATCTCTGGGATGTGGCACTCGGGCACGCTGCCCCCCCCCCCCACCTCTCCACCTCCACCCCCCCCAAGGGGCTCAGGGGGAGGAAATGCCTTTCCCCTGAGCTAGCCCCCGGCTCTGGGAAGCGGGGAAATAACCGGTCCGCGTCCCGCTGTGCTGCAGGTGAGGGAGGGGCTCCCACTATGGGTGCAGGAGGGAGGGTTGGGGTCCGCACAGCCCCCACCACTGCGCTGCTGGGGAGGGAACGATGCTAGGCGGTGATCCCCCTCCTGAAAGCAGTGGGTCAGGACCACTGGTGGGGGTGGGGGGGGGGGGGGGGGGCGGGCAGTCTCAACCTCCAGCACCCTCAGCCACGAGTACCCCCTCAATCCTCCCCCCCCAAAAAAAAACTGAAAAAAACCAACATCTTCTATTCGGAGAGGCGAAGCCAACCTCGCTAAACTCCCCCTGGGGGGAGTTCACCAGTCGCACCCATGCTCCAGAAGCCCCACATCTCCAGAAGTCCCTAAATCCCTCCCCCCCCCCCCCCCCAAAACAAAAGTCCCCGCGCGCTCCCGCGCCGTCCTGCGCGCTCCCGCCGCGCTCCCACCGCGCGCTATAGCGCCCCCTGCCGGACAACCGCCGCCTTTCCACCCTTTCACCTCATTGGCCAACCGAACCGACCAATGAAAAAGGAGGCGTGTTCCCGGCACGGCTTTCTCAGCCAATCACAAGCCGGCGGGCTCCCAGCCTTGCCCGGTAGAGACGGCATCCATCGGGAGGCGTGTCCAAGAGGCGGGTCTTCGCGGAGACAGACCAATGAGCGCTTCGCGTTCGGCGTTGGGGGCGTGTCCGTCGGGGAGGCTCTCAGCCAATGGGGCGCGCGGGGGGCGTGGCCGGGCTTCCAGAGAGTTCGGAGACGGGCGGCGGAGCAGCGGTGAGTGCGGGGGGGGGGGGGGGAGGGGAGGTGCCCCCCAGGTCCCCACCGCCCCCACCCCCCCCACCCGCGGTCAGCACTGACCCCGCCATGCCCACCCCCCTCGGCCCTAAGGGGCTTTATCCCGGCGGTGTGACCCCCCCCACGCAGCGTGGGGGGCAGCGCGGTGACAGCTGCGTGGCCGCACAGCGTGGCACGGGGGCTGTCACATCCCGCGGGTGGGACGGGGACACCCCCCACCACGGGACGGTGTCCCCCGGTCCCCAAGCCGGGGGACAGCGCGGGGCGGGAGGGGTTGAGCGGGGAGATAACCCCCCCCCCCCCCATCCCCATAATAATCTGGGGCTTATGCGGAGTGGGGCGGCTGTGGAAGCGGAGAAAGCGAGGCACGGGTTTGGGGGGGGGGGGTGGGAGGATGGAGACACGGGACGTGGGGGTGACGTCTCCCCCTCGCAGCGGCGAGGACGATGGTGAAGGAGACGGGCTACTACGATCTGCTGGGAGTGCGGCCGGGTGCCAGCTTGGATGAGATCAAGCGGGCGTACCGACGCCTGGCACTGCGCTACCACCCCGATAAGAACCCCAGCGAGGGCGAGCGGGTAGGCACAGCCCCCCACTACCACCCCCCCCCCCCAACCCCAGCCCCACACTGCCCCTCTGCCCCCTAACCCTGCTCACCCCGCTCTCTTCCCCCCCCAGTTTAAGCAGATCTCGCAGGCCTACGAGGTGCTGTCGGATGCCCACAAACGGGCGCTGTACGACCGAGGCGGGGAGCGGGCCATGAAGGAGGGTGGCCTGGGCAACAGAGGCAGCCCTGGCTTTGGATCCCCCATGGACATCTTCGATCTGTTCTTTGGAGGTGGTGTGAGGATGCGTGGCCGGGCGGACCGGCGAGGTATGGGCGCTGGGGACACTGGGGGCTGGCACTGGGGTGACAGCGAGAGCAGGGACGGGATTGGGTTGAGCTGTTGTTGGCTCCGAGGATGGGACAGGGTTGAGCTGCTGGCTCTGAAGACAGTATAGGGTTGACGTGTTGGCTGCGTTGGCTCTGGGGGGGGTGGGGTGGAGTTGACTTGTTGACTCTGGGGACGCCAGCACCCAGTTGGTGGCCCCCGGGCCACCTCACTCCTCGTAGTACGCAGCCCAACGCAGTTCCTTGTCACCCTCATTACTTTCTCCAGCTGCCCCTCTTCAAAGGGCCCTGCCCAGTCCCCCGCTGTCCCCAGGCTGGGGTGAGTCACCTGGTGCTGCCCTCGGCTCCCCGCGGCCCTAGGGATGCAGGGCGTGCAGGGCGCTCCGATGACAGCAGGATGCTTTAGGCCTGGGTCACGCAACAGAGGATGGCCCGATGACTTGCCAGGGCGCTTCTTGCTGAGGTGGCAGGATTTAATTGCAGGGCAATTAGGAGGTGAAGAAGAGCGTCCTGGCACCTCTGGGTAGGGCTGGTGATGAAGAGCTGTAGCATTGCGAGGGCTGTGGGGCAGGGACGTGGGGCTGCCCCAGGGGTCTGCAGGATCCGAGCTTCCTTCTGCCATGTAACAGCAGAGCAGTGGCTGAAGGAGCAGCCCTGTTGCAGGCAGCCGGGTGCTGATCCAGGCTCTCCATTTCTCCAGGGAAGACGGTGGTGCACCAGCTCTCGGTGTCACTGGAAGACCTCTACAACGGCACCACGCGCAAGCTGTCCCTACAGAAGAACATCATCTGCAGGAAATGCGGAGGTGAGGGCCTGGGGGGACCGAGACTGGGGGTCAGCAGCGTGCCCAGCCCTCACCTCCCACCTGCCCTCACCCGCAGGCTGTGGGGTGCGGGAGGGCGCGCAGCGGCGGTGCCCAAAGTGCCACGGCTCGGGCATGGAGGTACGCATCCACCAGCTGGGGCCCGGCGTGATCCAGCAGATCCAGACGGTGTGCTCGCAGTGCCAAGGTCAGGGCGAGTGGATCCGGCCCCGCGACTGCTGCCTCACCTGCAACGGCCGCAAGGTCGTGCGGGAGAAAAAAATCCTCAGCGTCCACCTGGATAAAGGTGAGGTGGAGGCTGTGCTGGGTGGGTCATCCCTGATGCAGCTCCAGAGCTGGGATCTGAGCTGCTGAACTCTCCGTGCAGGTATGAAGGATGGGCAGAAGATCACCTTCCACGAGGAGGGTGACCAGGTGCCTGGCCTGGAGCCTGGGGACATCATCATAGTCCTGGACCAGAAGGAGCACCCGGTGTTCAGGCGGAGCGGTGACGACCTGATTGTCAAGAGGGAGATCAGCCTGGCAGATGCGTTGTGTGGCTGCAGGCAGGTCATCCGCACACTAGACAACAGGACCCTGCTCATCGCCTCGCAGCCAGGTGGGATGGGGACACGGGGACGCGTGGTCCTATCCTACACTGTCCTTGAGTTCCCCAGCTCTGCGAGGGGGTACAGCTTTTCCACTTTTCTTCCTGATCCTTGCAAAGTGGGGCAGCTGCACAGTATCCCCAGCAAAAAGCTGGGAGCGGCATTGGGAACACAGAGTGATGATGCACAGCGCGGTGACACTCATCCTCTCTCTCAGGTGATGTCATCCGACCCGGGGACCTGAAGTGCGTCCCCAATGAGGGGATGCCTGTCTACAGGAGCCCCTTCCAGAAGGGAAAACTCATCCTCAAGTTCGAGGTGAAGTGCGGGGATGGGGTGGGAGCCAGACCCCGTGTGACTGCCCCGTGCTCACCTCCACCTCAACCCCTCTGTATCCACAGGTGAAGTTCCCCGAGCCCGGCTGGTTGCCCACGGAGCGCCTGCGCCAGCTCCAGGCCTTCTTCCCACCCCAGGAAGAGGTGATGGCCACTGAGGACACGGAGGAGGTGGAACTCAGTGACTACACATCCCACGGCAGCACGGGTCGGCGGCCTCATGGCGAAGCATACCACGAGGACGACTTCGAGGATGGCACCCGTCAGCACGTGCAGTGCCAGACCTCGTAGCCGAGGCCGTCGGGGGGCTCATCCCACGTAGGGGCAGCGGGCAGCGCAGTGGGGAAGGGGCTCGGAGAGCCATCGACCTTCAGGGATGTACATAGGTCACCTTTTCTCACAGCACTTGCCCTTCTTTGGGAGCCATCCCCTCTCCCTGCGGCAGTACAGCGCAGCCCTGGACTGATGCTGAGCGGGGGCCACGCTGCCTGCCTCAGTTTCCCCATCTACGGTGTGGGGCCGCTGTGCCCAGCACCAGGAAGCTCCGAGCATTCCACTCGGAGGGGCTGGGGGTGGGGGGGGAAGGTTCCAGCTCTGCTGCCCTCTACCTGCTCTGCCCTGCGCAGGGCTGAGGACCCCCACCCTGCAGCCCCCACCCCACGGGGTGATGCTGCTGCCGGTTCACTTGCTTTGCCCATTTCTTTCCTGCTGGAGCCTGGGTCTGGCCTGGGGAGCGGAGGGGGTTTCTCTTTTTCTCTTTGCACAGAAGGGGGTGAGGGTGGGGGGGGGGGGGGGGGCACCTGGCCCTTTTTATTTATTTTTGAAATAATTTTAAGTCTTTTTTTTTGGGGGGGGGGGGGGGGGGAGTTGGGGTTGGGGGGGGTGAGAGGGTGGAGAGGACTTTGTATGTGGCATTAAAAGCAATCCCAACTCCTTGTCGTTGCCGGCTCACAGCTGCTCCCCCCCCCCCCCCCCCATCGTCCTCCCCCCGGGGGCAGCCGCGTGCACCGCCCGCTTTGATCCGCGGGCGTGCCTCAGTTTCCCCAGCCTTGCTCAGCAGGGAGGGGAACCGCGGTCCTGGCTCTGACCCCCCCCCGGCAGCCGCTGCTGCCCTCGCAGCCCGGACTGTTCCCCCGCCGCAGGGAAAGGGCCCTTTGAAGCCGCCCAGCGCCGTGGGGGCAGGACCGGGCAGGGCCTCCCACTGCCCTGTCATTACCGGGGCAGCAGATGGGGAAACTGAGGCACGCCTTCCCTCCACCCCCCCCTCCCATCTCATCCTCCTTCCCCCCACCCGCATGCAGCCGCCAGGGGTCAGCACTTCGCGAGCTGTGCCGTCCCGGAGCCCCGTTGCATCTCTGAGCACCCCCTGCCCCACTCGGGGGAGGGGGGGGCAGAGACCCCAGGAAACGGTTCCGTGCCCCATTCCCACTGTGCGCGGGTTGCGGGAGTGAGTGGGGGTCTCCAGGGTGCGCTATGGGGCGGAGCCCTCTAAGCAGGTGGTGGAGACCCCCCCCCCCCCCCTTCTCCTTTGTCGTGGCTTTACGATGGGGGCAACAGAGTCAGCCCATGGGATCCTCAGCATCAAAACTGGAAGAGCAGGAGGGGGAGTTCAACCCCTGCTTTAGACCCCACGCAGCATTCTGGGGGGGGGGGGTGGGGAGCATCGCGTGGGGAGATGACGGTATATCCCTCAGCTGTCACCTCCTGGAGCCCACGGCATTCGGGTACCGCCCTGCTCGCCCGGTTGTGGGCACCGCTGTCCCCGGCTGCCCCAGGGAGTGCCGTGGGGACGGCTGTGTCACCGCGTCCCAAACAGGGACACACCGTGGATGTGGGGACCTATGGGCACCGCGTTCCTCCTCGGGAAGGGGACCCGGTGGGACACTGCTGTGCTGTGTCCTGTGCTGGAGCCACTGTACCCTCCCCAAGCCCCCCTAAAATCCCCTTCGTGGGGGCAGGGACAGGAGCCAAAGCACCTCCCCCCCCCCCCCCCAGGCTCGGGGGAGCCACCTGAGAGAGACCTTGGGGACCCCAAATCCAAAACATGCATGCCAAAAAGGCAGGAGGAGAAGGGCCGCAGCCCCGTGCGGGTCACACATTCATCACCCTCAGCACAAAGCGGCTCAGAAGCCCCCAACCCCTTCGTAGGGCTTTGTCTGCGGCACATGAAAGGCGTGGGGCTGAGCTGGGCCCCCCATCCCCGACCGGGGGTAGCCCGGGGGTCAGCGGGCAGAGGATTAGTGCCGGCTCAGGGGCACCCGCAGCCACCCACGGCGATCCATTGAGGGGGGGGGGGGGGGTGGGACCCCCGCAGCCCCTTCTTGGGGGAACCCATCACCACCACCCGTTCACTTTCCACTTGTGCACCGCTCTGCATCCTGGGACCCACTTCAGCATCACTCCCCCCCCTTCCTTCCCCCCCCCCCCCCCCCCAAAACAACCCGAGTCCTGCAGAGCCCCGCTCCCCTCCGGTCTTCGCACAATAAACAGAGGCTGAGAAGGAGGAATCCGCCTTTGTTTCACTGAGCGGCCGCCATCCAACTCTTAGCGTGGGGTAGCCAACGGCTGGGGCACACCCCCCCCCCCCCAATCACCAGCACAAGACCCCCAGGTCGTTCCCCCCAATCCAGATGTGCACCCCCCCCCTCATCCAGATGTGCAGCTCCAGCTGTTGGGGCACAGCCCCCACCGGGGCCCCCGCTGCCATCTCCGCTTTCACCACCGGCGCTGCTGCTTCCCCTCCCACCCAGGGTTCGGAAGAGAGACAAATTGGAGCCGTCCCCTGGGCGGCTACGGAGAAAGAGGATATTCCTCTGGATCGGAAAACCGTGAGGACCGAGGGTTGGAAAGCATGGTTTTCATTAAGAGCTGCTCGAGGCGGATCGGTTCTGTTGCAAAAAAAAAATCTCCGGGGAGAGAAAAAAAAAGAGTTTGTACGAAAGGAGGGGGGGCCGGCAGTGCCCACCACCCATCATCTCGTGGCTGGGTTTGGGGGAGGGGGGGGATGGGGATGGGGGTTTTGGAACAGCTCCTGGTGTCACCTGGTCCCGTTACAGCACAGTGACGTCAGGAGCCGGCAGCGGTCCAGATCCCGGTGTGTGTGTAGGGAGGGGGGGGATGGAGATGGAGGGGGGGGGGGGAAAGATTTGGGGCACATGCCAGGAACAGCACCTGGAGGCACAGCACTGCTCCCATCACCTCCCCCCCCACCTCCATCCTCCCCTCCTCACCCCCCCCCCCCCCTCCCTCCCCAAGGCTGTAATCCCACAGCTCTCTCCCCCCACGGAGGAACCCATAGCATTGCCCCCCCCCCCCCCAACTTTGCGTCACCCCAAAGGCATCCGCAGCCGCTCCCGTCTTCCCAGGGCACAGCTTTTGTTTCCCACCCACTCCTGGTACGGCCCCGCTGCCACCACTGACACACCCGGAGCTGAGAGCAGAGCAGCAACCCCTGTGCCCCCCACCCTAAAGGCTCCCAGCCTACCCCAGGTTTGGGTTTACTGCTCTACTGTTGGCTTTTTCCTCACATAATCAGGAGCAAAAAGGGCAGGATGCTCACCAGGAGACACCCAACACCCCCCATCACACCCCTCCAAGCATGGGGAGAGCTTGCCAAGCACTCCCCCTGCCCCCCCCCCACAAACCCTAGCCAAGGAAAACCCTCCCCTCTTCATTTCATCACCCACCCTGGGGCAATTAACACAGCCCAGGCAGCAATGAACGAGCATCACCCCAACCCAGCTGGGACCACGAGCATCACCCCAACCCAGCTGGGACCCGCGAGCATCACTCCGTGGCAGCACTCAGGGTTCCATCCCCCCACGGTCCTGCATCCACAGAGGCTCTGTGCTCCGGCTGCCCCGTGCTTCCCACGCAGGGATGTGCCACACGGCAGCGCCCGGCACCGCCTTTGCCCTCGGCCCTTTGCGCAACACTGGGGCTGCGGCACACAGTGGGATCAGCTCACGCGAGCGGGGCCGGGAGGGACGGGGACAGAGGTTGGGGGTCGGAGCTTTATTAAAAACAGGAGAGGGGATTTGGGGGGGGGGGGGGGGAGTGGGTGAGGAGATGTTCCCGAGGGGGTCGGAGCTGCACCGCCGGACTGGAGCTGTTGGGAGTGTTTCCGTTCCATTCAACTATTCATAAATAAATACTGGGGAGGGAGCAGAGCGAGCAGAGCTGCGGGGCAGGGCGAGGGTGCAGCACCGGGTGCGAGGTCAAAGCGAATCAAAAAACAGTTATAAAAATAATACTAAAAAAAAAAAAAAACAAACAACCCCCCGAAAACATCAAACCCAAAGGATGGGGAGCACCCCTCTCCCCCTCCTGCTGCTCAGTGCACTCCCACAGCCCAGGGTGGGGACATGGGGCAGATAAAGGGGGGCAGGGGGACACAGGACCATGGGAAAGGTGTGGGGTGGAGCTGGGGGGGGCTGGAGCCATTGTGGGGGTATCGTTGTTGGCGTCACTCCCGGATGTACACTCTGGTGCAGACGACATCGTCGGCTGTCATGGTCTGCAATGAGGAGCAGCGGTCACAGCCCCATGCCAGGAGTTTCCCAGCATGCCCCCACCCCTCCCCCAACTCACCAAGATAAGCTCCCCATCGTTGGTCAGCTCTCGGGACCAGCCCGTCCGGGGTCCCTCACCCTTCAGCAGCCGCTGCTCACACACCATCTTGTTCTCACTCTCCCACTTGGCCAAGCTCTGCAGGAGATGAAAAAGCACTGCTGGGTAGCGGGGATGGAGTGGGGGGGAGGAAATATGCATCCCAGCCCGGTGCCCACCTTGCAGGGCCTCCCGTCCACGGTTTGCTCCTCGAACTCCTCCCCGATCTTGAAGCTGATCTCCGTGGTGCGCACGGTGGTCGAGGTCTTGATGTAGAAGCTCTCGCCGTCCTGCTTGATCTCCACGGCCGGCTTCGAGGCCGCCGCCACCGCGATCTTCCTCAGCATCATGTTAACTCCTGCACGCAGGGAGAGGCGTCAGAGTGACCCCTCCCCGTGCCCTGACCGCTTGTCCCGTGTGTGTGACCCATGGAGGGGAGGTTAAGTGCCCCTCGGGATGGCGACGACGAAGACCCCCGGCAGTGTTCCAGAGCAGCGCCGAGCCACAGATGCTGCTGCTTTTCTGTGGAATTGGTTGCAGATGGGGGGCACGAGGTCGTGCAAACATCCCCCCCCCCCTCCTGCTCACGGCTCAGTGCCAAAAACCCCTGCAGAGCATGCAGCTCGGGGTAGGGGGCACGTGGCTGCCCCCTCCCCCCCCCCCCCAACCCATCACCACTTGGCAGTGACACAGCTTGGGAGGACCCCGAGCTCTGCAGACAGCACAGAGCAACACTGAAGTGAAAGGGGTGCGGGGGGGGAATGTACAACCCCCCCCCTCCTGCACATCTGGGCCACATCTGGTGCTCGTTACCTTCAGGCAGGGGGGAGATGTGCGGGCTCCGGATGTGCCTGAGGGTGACAGGGAGGCGCGGGGGTGACGGCGGGGACACCGTGCAGGGCTCCAGCCCCACATCTCGGGGCCGCGGGGGAGAG
The DNA here is from genome assembly GCA_023055505.1 of Callipepla californica brunnescens. Lineage (NCBI taxonomy): Eukaryota > Metazoa > Chordata > Aves > Galliformes > Odontophoridae > Callipepla > Callipepla californica. The sequence goes on along the minus strand of JALIRH010000132.1, from coordinate 747,470 downwards.
GGGGTGGTCTCACACCCATCATTGTGCCCCCTCGCAGCCCCCTACCCTCTCACTAACCACGGTGCAGCTGCAGCTTTGTCCCCGCTCCCCCCCAGGGACTCATCCATCATGGCCCAAGCCCCCGGCTGTCACCCAGGCTGCCCCGCTCCCCAGGGAGCTGCTCTTTGGGGACATTGTTCCCGTCGTGTGACCCTCGGGCAGCTGAAGGCAGCAGGTCGGCACTTGGCCAGGACCCCGCTGCCCCCTTCCCGATCCCATCCAGCTCCACGTACCCCCAGGGAGAAAGGGGGGGGGGGGGGGTGTTGTCCCTGAGCAGAGCATCCCTGGAGGAGCTGGAGCATCCCTGGAGGAACAAACCCTGCACGGGGGACAGATGCATCCACGTGGGGCTGCTTCCCCTACGATGCTAAAACACGACTGCACTTTCCTCTGAGTGGGAACGAAGACAAACTGTCCCCCACAGGCAATAAGGTGCCACGGGGGGGTGGCACAGTGCCTCTGAGGGGTGGGTGACACTCGGGGTTGGGGGCTGCAGGAGCCCCATGCGCTGCGTGGGAAAGGCAGAGCACTGCGCTGCGCACGGCAGATTGATTTTCCCTGCTGAGGTTTCCCCGCACCACTTCACCGGCGGTGATGGAGGGGGGGGGGGGAGAGAGGGAGGAGGGGGCGAAGAGGGAGTGAAATCCAAGAAAGTGATAATTATACTGAAGTATTTGTTACGTATCCCCTAAGTTGGAAAATATTCTGCTCCAGCGACTCCTCGGCGGGTGGGGAGGGGGTCAGGCAGAGGAGAGCAGCGGGGGGGCCCCAGCCCTTGCCTAAAACCTGGGACCCCCATGGTGTCCCCATGCACAGCCCCCAGCTGAGGACCTGCAGGGCTGGGGAGGGGAGGGGGGGGGCAAACTGAGTCCTGCAGCCTGGGGCTGGGTTTTGAGGTACCACACTCCATCCCACCGGGTAAGATTGGGGGGTGGGGTCCGTGCGAGGGGGGTAGCAGAAGGAGAGCTTGGGGGGTGTGTGCCCCAGGGTAACCATTGCGGTGGGGAAACTGAGGCAGGCAGAAGGGAGCGAGGGGCTCAGGCAAGTTGGGGGGGGGGGGTGGGGGGCAATCTGAATGATGCCTCAGTTTCCCCACGGGGAGGAGGAATGGAGTGGGCTGCGAGACACAGGGGTAGGGAGCAACGGGGCTGGGGGCTCATCCTCGACCCGTGCTGCTGGAGGGCTCCTCGGGGCGATGGGGACAGGATTCTCCCCCCCTCAGCTCCTCTCCCGTCGCGGGGCTCGCACTCACCCAACGCCTTCAGCAGCTCTTCGAAGTTCTCGGAGCTCTTCATCTTCCAATTGCCGGAGAAATTGGGCATCGCGGCGAGCGAGGTTGGGGTGGGGGGGGGGGGGCGGCTCCGGGGGATGGGAAAGGGGGGTTGCTGGGGAGGAGCAGGTGGTGGAAACGCACCGAGGGGCACCGGCACCGCCGCTCCGTGTCCGCTCCGTCGGTACCGGCACCGCCGCTCTCCTGCCCCGCAGACGCTCAGTCGGGCTCCGGCCCCGCGCTGCTGCCGTTTTATGGCCGGGCCGGGCTCACCCGCTCCGCCCCCACCCCGGCCCCGCTGCCGGCGGAGCCCCGCGTTCCTCTCACCTGTGGGGCCGAGCACCGAGAAAGCCCCGCAAGGGGGGGAAGGGGGGAAGGGGGGGGGGAGGGTGGCACCGCGGATGGGGGCTGAGGGGTAGGGAGACCCTCAGAACCTCCATCATCCCCCAAACCTTCTGTTATTCCCAAAAAGCTCTATCATCTCCAAAACTTGCAGCATCCCCTAGAACGTCCAGAATCCTTCCAAGCTTCCCACGTCCCCCCCAAAACTGCCCCCATCTCCCCCAGGGCTAGGTCCCCCCCTTCAAAGCATCTCCCTAACGCCTGCATCCCCCCGAAAACTTCCCGCAAAGGATTCATCTGCCCACCCATCCCTCGAGCTGCCTGCACCCCTCTCGTGTCTCCATCCCCCCAAACTGCCCTCATCCCCCCAAAGCTTCCCCCATCCCCTGCGTCACCCCCAAACCCCTGTCACCTGCCTGCATCTCCCCAATACCATTTGCATCCCCCAACCTACCTGTGTCCTCCCAGTCCCTCCACCCCCCCGAGACTGCTCACACCTCCCAGTCTGCCCTCAGCCCCCAAACAGCCCAGATCTGTCCATCCCTGCGCCCGCTAGGTGCTCTGCATGTGCTGCTGGGCACCAGGTGTGCACGGCTCTGTGTGCGCACACGCATGTGCGTGCAATGTGTTGTATGCTTGTGTGCTTGCAACGTTTGTGCAACATGTGCATCTGTGCTCGGCCCCGCTCCGTCCGAGCCCCATGCCCAGAACAGAACCCTCTGCTCTGTGCGGGGCTGCGGGAAGTTTGCTTTGGCTGCAGGCCTGGGGAAAGCAAGATTAACTGCTAATGCAAGATTAAAGCCTTGATAGATTGGACCTGCTCAGAGTGTGATGAATTGTTTGCTGGGTTTTCTCTCCGGGGAGATGCCCGAGGAAGGAGATGTGTGGGGCACACTGTGCTGCGGTGCTTTTGGGTCATTGGCAGCCCTGAATCGGAGGGAGACAGATTTGGGGGTGAAAACGGACTTCTGAGCAGTGGTGGACACTCTCAGCCATGCCCATACTGCCACTGACCCCATTGTCTGCAGGAGAGCAGGCTGCCCCACAGGTCCAAGGTTTGGCACTTTTGGGGTGCAGAGGGCACCCAACGGCTGAAGATCTCTGCACAGCCTGCACGAACCAGCAGTAAAGCTGAGCTCGTTGCACACAGCTTGGGAAGATGCCTTCCAGCTCCCTCCTGCCCCTCCGGAGGCTCCTGAAACCCCTGTCGGTGGGAGCTGCCTCCCCTCCTCCCGGCCTCCTCGCCCCCAAATTTCTGAGCTGTGATTTTCGTGAGCCAAGCCCTGGCTTGCAGCATGCCTCTAATCCCCCGAAGAACAGGATTTGTAACAAAGGGCTGACATAACCTTACCTACAGCGTTGCCGATGCTCCTCGGGCTGCAGCACGGGAAGCATGGGGAAAGGAACAAACCCTACGCTGCGCCCACCCATACACCCCCAGGCAGAGCTGGAGGGGTCCGATGGAGGTCACCCCCATCCCTTTCATCCCCGTGTAACAGGATCTACGTCCCCTCTGGCACGGGGGGGATGAGTGATGCCGAACGTTTCCCCCCCCATATTTGGAGAAAGTGCAGAAAAATGTCACATTTCCAGGAGAACCGGCTGCAGGGGAGCTCGGGTGGGGGGTGGGCAGAGCTGAGGACCCTCGCACCGAGCCCCCAGGACTCAGCCGGGCGGAACCCAGCATCCACACATCTGGAAGGAATTGCATGGGGAAGGGTGGATAAACCCTCTCCGTTCTCCCCCTCCTCTCTTTCTGGCCCACGAAGCCCTGGCTCTGGCCACACACCCGCGTGGGAGCCACTCATCCCAGGATGGCTGTGCACGGAGACGGGGATTACGGTGGAGCCACGGAGCTCCCACGCCCGGCTGCACAGCTGGATGAGCCACTGGAAACAGCTGGCACTGCAACACGCAGCAGCGATCCCAGCAAACCGCAGCCATCTGAGCACCACTGCGGCCCCCCCTCGGTGCCCCCCATCCCTGTGGAGTGACAGCGAGACCCTCGCAGGGAGCACAGAGCAACACAGCACCCACGGGACCCTGCTGCTGTCCCTGTTGGAGCCCCCATCCCCATGCTGTGACCCCCCACCCCAGGAGCTCCATTAAGCGGGGGCTCACCCAGCATCTGCCGACAAGATGGGGCCGGACCGCATGGTTCTCATTTCCAGACGTAAAAACTTTTTAACGGTCGACCATTTATAACCCAGATTGTAAACTCCCACCCTGCTTTAATTGCTTCCAAACGCAGCCAGACACAAAGGCTCCCGGCCTCTCCAATGCCTCCTCACCTTCCTTTGTGCTCGGGGCCACAACAGCTCTCCGATGGATGCACACTGCATGAGGAACACGTGTGTATGGCCGCTCAGTGCTGCCAGCTCCTCTGTTCCCCTCCTGCATGGCTTGGGCATCCTTCATCAGCACAGTGGCTGAAATCTCAGCGTTTAAAGACAAAACGAAAGCATCCTGCAGGGCTTTGGGTGCCGTGCTCTCTGTAATTCCCCCTTGGTTTTTGCTACAGGGCCCTATCTTTTGCACCAAGGCCCCCACTGTCCCCTCCTAGTGACCCAGACATCCCCAAGCCCAGCAGATTTTTAATGAGTGTCTCTTGCTCGGCCGCTCTCGTCACGCAGCCAAACATCTGGAGGTTGGGAAGTGCTTTATTCCGGCCACGAATGTCGCTCCCACCCCTTATCCCTGCCTGGGACATGCTGAGAGCTGAGCAAAAAGACATAAACACCCCAAAACACTGGAAAATGTGACGTGCCTTCGGGCCTGTCACGTCCAGCTACGCACGGGGATGCCCCGGCCAGGCTGGCTGCACTCCCAGGATCTGCTCAGCACCAGCATCGCTCCGGCAGCGCCCACCAGCTGGAGCCACGATGATGGAGGAGGTGCACTGGGCTAGCAGCCTGGGCTGGGCATGTTGGTTTTGGCTGCCCCACTCCTCGTGCAGGGAAGGGAGTGAGGGCTGAGGCTCCCTCCTGCTGCCACCTCAGCGGGACCCTGGGTGGGCAGAGCCCGTGGCCAAGGGAACAGTGGTGGGGGGGGGCTCAAGGGCAAGATCCCACCCATCTTCAGGGCACTTTGCCCTCGGAACAGCATACCACCAGCTAGAGAGAGTGCCAGTGTGGTGTTTTTATCATATTAATGGGGCCCCAGGAAGGAGACAGAGCACAACCTAGCTTAAGCCCAGTGCTGCTGGGGTCAGGACCCATTTTGTTCCCCAAGTCCCTCTCCCCATCCACTCCCAACCTCTCCCCACACAGCTTGAAACAAGGGGAGGAAGCTCAGGCTCTGCACAGCAGCCCCAGTACTGCTGGAACTCTGCAGAGCCCCGTGTAGGGCTGGCTCATACCTGGGCAAGAAGAGGCACAGGAAAGGTCGGCATGAAGCAGCTGCTGGCAGGTGATGGGTGATGGCTGACAGCAGTCACCCCAGGCGCCAGGGGCCTGCTCGGAGCCCAGAAGGACAGAGCTCTGCTGCTCAGCACCAGGCTCGGATGCTTCTCCCCTCTCTGTGCAGCCCTGGCCCCAAAATGGGGTCACAAGAAGCAAGATTTAGAGGTGGGAGAGCAGCCCATGCTTGCAGCCCCTCTCAACCCGCTATGGGACTGACCTTGTCGAGGCCGGTGCCTGCTCTTCTGCAAGCCCTTCCCTGGCCCCCTCCTGAACTGCTTTGATTTCAAACAACATCAAGATATCACGCAGAGCCTGATGAGGGAAGTGCCCCCTGCCTCTCCTGTTGCTCCATACACAGCCACGCTTGGAAATTTGGAACACAGGGGGACAGATGTGGCTGTGACATGCCCCACGGGTGCAGGTTGCACTCGGGGCTAAGCACCTTCCCCAGGGCCTTTGCAGCCCTCTCCGTGCAGAAAGGAAGGGCTTGTTAATCATTTCTTTTTAATGGGCATTTTGGACATAAACATTTCACTTCAAAGCAGCTCCACGGTGGTGGGCTAACCAGAACAGACTGAGAACTCGGGGCACGTTCAAGAGTTCAGCAAACAGATACGTGTCGGTGCTCAGAGGTGTCTGTAAGGACAGACAGACAGATGGGGACAGCGGTCCCGCCCCAGCCCCCGCAGCAGCACTTACGCAAAGAGGAAGACAGCACTCAAATCCCACGGGGGGGTGCAGCTCCCAGGTGCGTGGGGACTTCCCAGCTGGAGGGACGTGCCTCAGACCGTCCCTGTGTCCCGCAGCCCTGCGACAGTCGTGGCCCCTGCTGGTCCTTGTCAGAGGTAGTTGTGAAACATGTGGGAGGCAACTGGCCCTAGGGCACGAGGGGTTGCTCCCTGGGTCTGGATTTGTGCCTAAGATGAGCCCAGCTGGCGTGGTCTCAGTGCTGAACCTGGAGCCAACTCTGTCCTCTCTCTGCCCACAGCTGGGCAGAACCCCACAAGGATCCCCCAGCTGCCCTCCCAGGAATGCTCTTCCTGGTACAACCAGGCATGGGCACCCCAAAATGACTGGGGTCCCACAGGGCTCTGACAGCCCAGAGCTGCTCTGGGACTGAAGAGACCCCCCAGAAGGCACAGGTGGCCCCTGCCCTCCCCACATCGCTGGCGGAGTGCAGAGCACACTATAACAAAGGCACGTGTGATGCTCAGAGTAGGGAGAAAGAACAGACATGACTTGATGCTGCCAGTGGACTGCAGTGCCTCATGGCACTTGTTGCCTCTGCTCCATCCTGTTCTTCCCATGGGCTCCAGGCTCTGAGACCCCTGTGAGGTCTGGGTTGGTCTGTGGGGGGCAGTCACTCCTGCTCAGCATCAAGTGTTACTCCCATTCTGCCTCCACGACCTTGTACAGCTCCATGGTGGTCCTGGCGTCCTCCACTGAAGAATGACCGCTTTTGCCAACCTGTTGGGGACAGCGACAAAGAGTTGGCACAGCCCAAGACACTGCTGAGAAAGAAAAAGCCCCAACAACGTTCTCAGATGCTGGCTCTGCAGCTGAGCTGCTCCTGCAAGTGGTCTTTCAGGAAAGAAGAGACCAAGGTACAAAAGACTGACCGTCCGGTTCCCCAGACCCAAGATGGGACACAACACATCTCTATCCCCTCCCCAAGCACAGACTGCAAATAAGGAGGGCAAACCTCTCTGCTCTTGCATACTCCCCACAGCCCCCTCGTGCTGTCTGTTCCCCACGCTGCTCCTTGGGGACAGTGGGGGATTTCTCGCCCCAGAAGTGGTTTTGCAGCAGCTACTGAGATGAGGAGTGAGAAACAGAGAAAGCAGCAGACCTGGATATCTTTGTGCAGCACTTCTTTGGCGAGGCGCTTCAGGGAGATGCAGACATCCTCAGGGAACCCACCCTTTCGGTTCAACAAGGGGATTTTGGACGTATCACGGGTGAGCGCTTTAGGGTGAGAGTACTTGAGAGCCTTGAAGTCGTTGTGTATGGCATGGCCGATCACCACCTTCCCGGAGAGGATCTTCAAGATCTGGGGAGAGAAGGAGGGAGGCATTAGAGCAGTGCACCACGCTGCCCACTGGGGGGTCCTGCCCCACAGAGAGTAGTGGCCATGGGTCTACCCCGCTGCCAGTGGGAATCACAGCTCCGAGCTATGATGTGGGACTGAATGGGAGCAGCAGAGGCACAGGGAGACACTGCAATACAGGGACTGGGACGCGGGCAATCCCCACCAAGGCACCACGCCCTCAGCAGCCCCTCCCCCACCACATACCCTCAAGAACCACCCTCCTTCCCTCCTCCACCACCACCCCAGCCCCCAACATCGCACCTCCCGCTGGGCCTTGCAGAATGGGACAGCGTTGGCCATGTGCTGCTTGCGGATGCCACTCCAGCGGGTGCGGTAGTCCACGATGGGCTCCGTGGGCCGCACGTAGCGGTCGTACAGCACGTCACCCTCATAACCCACAATGCTACAGCGGGCCAAGCTACTGACGCGCCCACCGGGGCCGGTGCCCACCATCTCGCAGTCGATAGCCACGATCTTGCTGGGCGCCGGGGGCAGCCCGCGGGCTCGCACCGGGCCCTTGGGGGCTTTCCTTGCTCCCCGCGGCCCTTCGGTGCCCATGTCCTTCGCGCTGCTGCGCGCTGAGGGCTCTCTCCCGGTGGGGTCCTTCCCTCCGCCCTCCTCCGTCTTCTCCGCCGCCTTCTTTTTCTTCTTGCGGACTCTACATCCCCGCTTCCCCGCGCGGTCCCCTCCGGGCTGCGGGGCCGACGGGCGCTGCTTCAGCCCGAGCGCTCGCTTCCGCTCCAAGTGCCGCCGTCTGACGAACTTTCGGTGCTTGCGGTTCCCGGTGGGACCGCGGCGGGCGGGAGCGGCGACCTCGAAAGTGACGTTGAGGACGAGGTCCGACATGAAGCCGGCGAAACCGCCGCCCGAAGCGGAAACCGCCGCCAACGGAAGCACGCGTGTCGCCTAGCTACGTGCGCGCCACACCCCCCCCGCGCGGCGGGTGCGGCGGCGGAGCTGCGCATGCGCTCTGGGCGCCCGGCGGGAGGTTGCGCATGCGCAGAGGCGCGGCGGGAAGGCGGAGGGGCGGTGAGTGGCGCGCGGGGCCGCTCTGGCCTGCGGGAGGGGCAGCTCTATGGTCCTGGAGTTCCTAAGGTGGGGGGAGGGGTGCGGCTCGGATCGTGGCATCCCGACTCTGTGATGTCGCGGATCTGTGATGTCACGGGGGCGGGTGAAGAGCTGTGGCTGTGGATGATGTCGCAGCCCTATGGCGTCACGGCGCTGCTGGATGTCGCGGCTCTATGAGGACAGGCAGGGGATTGGCGTTGCTGGGTGATGTCACGGCCCCCAGAGGAGGGGTCTCTGAGTGACATCACGCCCTCAGGTGACGTCACAGCGTGACGTCACGGCCATGGCAGGTGACCCCCGCCCCTCCCTGCGCTGGGAGCAGCAGCGAGCGGCAGACATCATCCGCCTCCTGTCTCTGTACCGCCCCCTCCTCGACTCCTACATCATTGTGAGTGTCCCCATAGCGTCTTCTGTGTCCCCAGCTTGTCCCCAGCCCTGCATACAGCGACTCTTGCTCCCCACAGGACTTCTTTGCTGAGGGGCTGTGGGCAAAGCTCCCCCCATCCTGGCAGGCAGCCCTAGAAGCGTCAGACCCCCCCCAGCTGGCAGCCATGCTGCTGGGGACTGGGAGCGTGGTGGGGCAGGGCACAGTTTGGCCACTCTCCCTGCTGGCCTTCTCCGCCGCCACCCGTGCGCTCTCCTTCCCTCGGGGGCACGTGGCTGGGACCCCGTGCCCACCCTGCCAAAGCCCCCACTTGCACCCTTTGCTGCGCCGCCACGTCAAGCCAAAGAAGCAGCACGAGATCTGGCGCCTGGGCAAGGTGGGTGCCCCAGTTCTCACCCCTGGTGTCACCCCACAGCTTCTCTGTCAAACCCAAGTCCCCTCTCCCCACAGGTTCTGCAGCGGCTGAGCCAGGCCACTGGCTGTGACCGTGTGGTGGATGTGGGTGCAGGGCAGGTAGGAGGGGGCTGCTAGGAGGTGACCCTCAGGGATGTCCCCCGCACAAGCATGTCCTCTTTTACCCCCAAAAGGGCCACCTCTCACGTTTCCTGGCCTTCAATCTTGGCTTGTCCGTCACTGCTGTGGAGGGTGATGGCCGCCTGGTCAGCTTGGCAGAGCGCTTTGACCAGGAGCTGCTGCGGGAGCTGGAGAAAGCCCAGGCACGGGGTGACAGGAGGAGGCTGTCACCCTTCCAACACCACCCAAACGCAGCCCCAGACCCTGCAGATCCTGCATCCCTTCGTCCCCGATGCCCTCAACACGTGGCTGGCTGGCTGGACCCTCAGGCACCTGGGCAGGAATTCCTGCTGGCCCCCACCCCAGGGCCAGCCCTTGCTGCCAGGAACCCGCTGGCACAGCCTGTGGACAGCGAACGGGTACTGCTGACGGGACTTCATGCCTGCGGGGACCTCAGCGTGGCCCTGCTGCGACACTTTGTCCACAGCCCCCAGGTGGCTGCTGTCACCTCAGCAGCTTGCTGCTATATGAAACTCTCTACGTGTCCTGAGCCGACTGCTTCCAGCCTTCCGGGCTACCCACTGAGTGCCTGGGTGGCTGGGCTGCCGGGACATACGCTGTCCTATCGGGCTCGTGAGGCTGCGTGCCATGCAGTGGAGGAGTACGCAGAGCGACTGGGCAAGGACAGCGAATGCTTACGCATTCACTGCTACCGTGCTGTGCTGGAAACCCTCATCCGGGCAGCTGACCCCAGCAAGAAGCACCTGGGAGTGCAGACAGCAAAGAAAGCCTACATGCTCAGCTTCCAGGAGTGCGTATGGGATGGGTGCCTCTTTGATCCCCTCCTGCCATCCTCCTTGGGCACTCTGTGGGACCAGCGTGGCTTTGTCCCACAGGTATGCCCGGCTGGGGCTGCTCCTTGTGGGGCTGGACTCAGCTGCTGTGCCTCTAGACTCAGAGTCGGTGTGTGCCATGCTGCGTCAGCAGCACAAGGTTGTTGCCTTCTTCAGCCTGGTGCTGCTGCTGGCCCCACTGGTAGAGACCCTCATCCTGCTCGATCGCCTACTCTACCTGCGGGAGCAAGGTGGGTGCCGGTGTGGTAGCGGAGCCGTGGGGCACTGCAGGTGCCAACCGTCTCTTTCTCCACAGGTTTCCAGTGTGCCCTTGTGCCCCTCTTCAACCCTCGGTTCTCCCCACGCAACCTGGTGCTGGTGGCTGCACGAGTGCCACTGGATGCAGTGCTGTCTGGCCTGGACAAGGACAGCAGCGAGGATGAAAGCATGGTGAGGGGAGGAGTGAAGCCCTGCGGGCAGGGGAAGGGGTGAGCAATGCTGTGGGGACTGATGGGTGCCCAGCTGCTGGCTGTGAGGCACGAGCTACAATAAAACCTGGTTCTACACGGTGCAAGGCTTGGACTGAGTGAGCAGGATGGTTTGTATCCCATCAGTGTGACCGAAAGCTGCCAAAAAGCACCGCAGCCGTGAAAAATAAAGGGGCATCTTTATTACAAGCACGGAACACACCTGCAGGCCAGGCTCCATGTCGGATTTAGTACCAGTAGGACTTCTTGGCCCTGCGCGTCTCCACAATCCCCATGGCATCCATGATCTCCTCCTCAAAGGTCTTCAGAGACGGCGTGTAGGTTTTGGCCAGCGCGTCGTCCACTGATGTGTCCTTGGGGCCATCTGCGGGCGGAGGGGACGGTGCTGAACCTCCGTGCGCATTCCGAGTGCTGCAGCTCAGATTCACCCCCCCATCCCCTCACCGATCCACTGCTCGGGGACGATGCCATCCCAGCGCTGCCGCAGGGGTAGGGGGATGATGCGGCCGGTGCGTAGCGAGACACGGACGCGCTCACCCTCCTCTGTGTACCTCCAGTCTACCTCTGTTGGCTTCCTAGTGGGCACAGAGGGGGGTGAGAGGGTCAGCCCCGAGCAAGCAGCGGGCTCCCCAGTCGTTCCCAGTGCCACTTACCGGTCCTCAGGGTCCACCAGGGAGACCTGGTTGATGAGCAGCGGTGCCTCGCTGGCGATGTAGGTGCCGCTGTACTTGGCGTTCCTATTGACGTAGCGGTAGTGCTGCGGGACAGGGCAGGGTTACGGCTGCTCTGCGCCCGCTGTGATGAACCTGGGCTCACCTCCACGCTCGGAACTCACCGTGTTCAGCCCTTCCACCACGACCCAGTTGCGGGCACGTACAACCTGGGTGACCGTCGCCTGCTTCCCCGCATCCTTCCCGCTCAGCACCTGGACCTACAACGGGGATGGGGTTGAGGGGGAAGGGAACGATCAGCCCGTCCTTCCCTCAGCCGCATCCCCAGGACTTTGTAGCTCACCGTATCGCCTCGGAACACCTTCCAATCCTCTCTGCTGATGGGTTCCACGAAGATCTTCTTGCGGCGCAGCCCCGGAGGGTTCCGGAGACGTTCGGCTGCGGTTCCTGGCCGCCAGGTACCGTGCCGGTAATCCTTGGGCAGCTTAGGCCGGGCTGCCAGACCCAGGAGAGCCGAGAGACGCATTTGGGGGGTCCACAACGAGGGTCGTACCCGCAGCCCCGCCCCGGGAGATGCGTCTCCCCCTCTCCCCGCCTCTACCGCGGTGCACCCCGGGAGCGGCGGCGATCGGGCGGAGCGATTGCACGTGGGACACCGCGCGAGGGATGCTGGGAGATGTAGTTCCAGCCGCCCTTCCTCCTCCCCTCCTCTAATAGGGCCCGGACAGTGGGGAGCAGCAGTGGGCAGGGCGGCTGAGAGCTCAGCCCTCGCCGTGGTGCTGGAGATAGGGCTCCATTTTCTGCTGCCCCACTGCTTCCCAGGGCCCCCATCGTCTCCTTTCTCTCTCATTCCCCCTCTTCCAACTGTTTCTCCGTTCCCCCCCCGTATGCGTTTCCTTCAGGGCTTCCTTCTGCTACCAAAAAGACACAAAACGACCCCAAAGGGATCGACCTCCCCCGGAAGGAAACGCAGGCAGAAGCACTTTAAAAAGGCATCAATCGCTTTTATTTCAAATCAACTGATCAGCCCCCTAGAAATCACTAATACAAAGCATGCGCCCCGCAACGGCAGGGCCAGGAGATGCGGGTCGGTTCAGGGGTTCTCATTACTGGGGGGGGTGTTGGGGAGGGGGGGGGGTTCTCTTCATTTCTGTCTTTTTTTTTTGCTTTTTTTTTTTTTTTGGAATTTCATTTTTTTATTCCCCGTTTTGTTTCTCGTTTCCGGAGCTGTGGACGTTGACGAGGGCGAGATGGGGTGACACCCTGGGAGCCCAGCGGGGAAGGGGCAGTGGGAGATCAGCTTGCCGGGGAGGCCGCTACAGGCTGCAAGGGACAAGAAGAGATGTCGTGATTGACCCCGAAGCACAGGACCCCCCGACCCTGCTCCCCACCGTGCACGTGGGTAGAGGTGAGCCTGTTTTTTGGGGACCCTGTTCACTGCCCTCACCTCTCCTTGTGGTCTCTGACCTCCTCCGCCTTATCCTTGCCCTCCTGCTTGGCTTCGTTGGCATCCGGAACGCTGGCAGCATCGCTGTTCTTCTCCTTCTCTCCTTCAGCTGGTTTGGGCTTCGGCTCCTCCTTGGGGGCCTCTTCGTTGTCTACCTTCTTCTCTGCTTCCTGCCCCTCCATCTCCTTGGCGCGCTTGGGGGAGTCCTGGGCAGAGAGAGAGATCAGCTCAGCTCAGCCCCAGTGCCCCCTGACCACGTCCCTGTCCCTTTCCTACCTCCAAAGCATCTTCTGCTTTCCTCTTGATCCCGCTCTTCTCGTTCTTCTCCTTGGACTGCTCGTCGATCACTAGCTTCCCCTCCTCATCGCTGCTGCCTTCTGCATTGCCCTTCTTCTCCCCATCACCCTCTGGCTCCTGCTCTGGCTCAGCATCCTCAGGGCAGGTCTTCTTCTGGGTGGGCTGGTGAAAATGGGGGGATTAGAAGAGGGACAGGGCACCCAGGGAGCAGGGCAGGAGGTGGCCACAAGAGGGATGTCACCCACCTGGTACCCGGAGGCTTTGACAGTTGGGTTGTGCTCGATCTCCCACAAACCTTCACTGAACCCTTTCCTTTTGTTGGGTTTCCCAAACTTCTCCTTGCATTCTTCGTAGGGGAAGAGGTCTTTGGGCCCCAGGAATGCCCTGCTCAAGTGGAAGCAATGAGGAACAGCTGCTGGTGGGGACATCACTGGCATAACGGCCCCCACAGTGACCCAGACTACTACCCAGGCCATTGACCCCATTCCCCCAGATGTACCACGGCCCCACTCACGTTTCATGGGTCCCAAAGAAGAAGACTTGGTATTTGTTGGAGGAGGATTTTACTGCAGCTTCTGGCATCTCGTCAATCTGTGTGACATGGAGAAAGGGGTGGGACATCACTCACTGGCTGGGACAGGGGTGTCTGGGCCACCACGTGCCACCTCCTGGCTCAGAGAGCAAAGCATTCTTCCTCGTGAATTCAACCAGGGGCAAAAACAGCAGATAACACAAACATTGTCAACGGCCCTGAGCTGGATGGACACCCCAGTGCTATGCACTGCACATCTGGATCCAGCCAGGGCATCACAGCCTGATGTGAAGCTGCATCCTTGCGGCAGCACTGTGGGCACCCGAGGGGACAGCGAGAAGCGCTCGCCGTAAGCTCTTGTCTAGACTGGCTCAGACACATTTAGCTCAGCAAAATCGTGGCTGCACGCAGGAGGAACAGCTCCAACCCAGCCCTTGTGGCAGTGGCCAAAATACCCCAGCTTGCCTGGAGCCCTGCGAGCCCCCAATTCGGCAAGCAGCCAGCACGGCCCCGCCAGCAGGTGCCAAATTCACCAAGCGTGAATATTCCCAGCGCACCATGCGGGAGCACAGCGCAAAGTGGCTCTGGCAGCTTTTTATAGAGTCTAAAAATAACCCCGGCTTGAGCCAGCACGAGCGCAGCCATAAATTCCCAAGAAAGCCTCAAAGGGAGGTGAGGAAGGAGAGAAGAAGGGTAGGGGGTCTTGCTGGGGAGAAGGGCAGTGGGGTGAGATCGCTGGCTCCAGCCGCCAGCGTGCTGCTGACTCATGGCACGACCTTTGCCAAACATCAGTGCTGAGCCTCAGTTTCCCCAGGTGCCGTGCTGCCGTGGGGCTCCTGCAGGGCTGCCAGTGGGGTTTTTTGTTCCCTTCCTCCTGGCACACTTCAGACGTGGCCCTGGAGCAACTCGCAGCGCTTGATGCCAGACCTGGCAGAGGGGGAGTTCTGCTGGAAATATCCTGAGAGGTCCAAGAGCTGAGGCACAGGACTGCACCAGGTCACAATGCTGGCACAGCCCTGGGCTGATGGTGCCCAGGAGGGAGGGGACGTCTCCATCCTGCACTCCTAGCCCCAGGGACACATCCCATGTGCGAGAGCCCTCTGAGGGTCGCACTGCTCCCAGCTCCATTTTACAGGCACAGCAGAGGAGTCGGGGCAGGGATGGAGTGAGCAGCTCCTGATGGTGCAGAGCTTGGCCTCACACCGTGCTGCTGGACCCCCACCCATGGTGCTGATGGGGTGGAGGAGAAAATCTGATTCAGAGGGCGGCTGGCCAGCCTTCCCAGCCCCATAATGAAGGAGGCTCAGCCACACACCATGTTTCTGCAGGTTGCTCCTCGGCCATGGCACCAAAGGCCACACACCATCCCCAAGAGGAGTGGGTCCAAGTGAGGACACGGGAATGTGGGAATGACCCAGTGTGCCATCCCAACGGTTTCAACTTTTCCCCTTTACAGGTTTACTTCACCCTGCTGAGGATAACGTGGTGCAGACGCCGCTCCAGCGTGGCCACAACACCTTGCAGGCAGGCCCAGATGTTTTTATAACCTTCATCCCCAAGGAGAGTGCTGCACGTGGTGGCTCAGCCCCCAGCATTCACCCTGTGGGACATCCCCCAGCAGGGACAGGGACTCCATTGTCCCAGAGCCTTTGGGTGCACAGTGCCACATCCCTGTACCACGATCCGTCCTTGGCCAAGGTCGTGGCTGCACAATGCAGCGCGTGGCAGGGACCCCATGGACTTGTGGTGACCGTGTAGGTCACCAGAAAGGGCGCGGACTCACATCGTGGGTGGGACCCAACGGGTGGCAGCCTCTTATCTGCCTTTTTTCACCCAGCCCTCCCAGAATGGGCTGTGGGATCTCGATTCCCAGCCGCGGGTGGGGAAGAAGCAGGGGCAGGAAGATAAGTGGATGTTGGCGAGATAGCCAGACTGGGTTCCAACAGCACAGGCGGGTGCTGGGGTTGTTGAAAAATGCTTCACTGTTTGAAGCCCACACAGTGCACAGCAATGGCACCCACGTCTGTGTGTCCATCCCACAGTCCTCAATGGGTCAGGATGGGGTGCCATGGTGTCACCAGCCTGTTCTATGCACAGGGAACCAAGGGAGGGCCCAAAACAAGGGGGTGGGACTGGAGGGACAGCTCTGGAGCACAGCTGGGGCAGTACAAGCACGTACCCTGCACAGACTCTGCACTCGACCTTGGCACCTGGACTTTGTAACCAGTGCCCAGAGCCTGAGACAGTACACACAGAGCCCCAGCAGCCACTGGTTTCTGCCTCAGCTTCCTCAGTGATAGAAATACGATTGTAACTAGGGTGGGGAAGGGGGGACTAACCCAGTCAAGCCCATGGGGAAATGGTGCTCATGCAATCCCATGCCCTAAAGGGACCCGGCTGCAGCTCGGTGACATGGTGCCAGGCACAGCCCCATAGGTTTCTCACATCCCCTCAAGGCAGCCTAATATAAGCACACACAGCCCCCCCCTGCCCCAAAAACCCAGTGATGGGAGCAGGACTCTGAGGCAGCACCTGACCCAAGCAACTGACAATAATGGGCTGTGAGCAAGAAGGCTGCTGGGAAGGACCCTATGGGGACAGCACAAGGGTGGTCCCTTTGTCCTCACTGCTAGTGCCACTTCCCCATTGTCGTGCCTCAGTTTCCCCCCCCAAACGCAGCCTCTCCACAGAGGCCATGCTGAGAGCTTTCTGCGTGCAGGTGTCAATGGAACACGCTGGGTGCTCGTGGCACTTACATTTCATGGGGCAGCCCACAACGCATGCAGCAGGAAAACAGCCCCAGCACCTCTCCCACCCCGGCGAGGGGAAGGAGCTGCCACCTCCCGGTCATACCTGCTTCATATTCCAGGAGCCAGAAAACAAACAAAAAAAAAAAGCCCAGCGAGTGGCTGGAGGGGACGGGAGCGTCCCCATTAGTCATAACCCTGCCCATGCCACCAAGGCAAGTGATGGGGTCAGGGAGGCTGGGCGGCAGTGGGGTCGGTGTGGGCCCCAGGGCTGCGTCCCCGCAGGACCAGGCTGAGCGCGGCCATGGAGGCTGAAACCCAAGCGACCGCCCCGGCCTGTGCTAATTTGGGCTGCAGGAGTCCGGCCTGGCGTGAGGCTGCAGAAAGGCCTTGGCTTGCTGGCGTGCGGTCCGGGCCCTGTTCGGTGTCCTCAGAGACCCCCACATCACCCCCATAAGGTTGGAGCAGACGGAGTGCCCCTGCAGGCCCGCCCTTCCCCATGGTTGCTTTGGCTGCGTGCTGCCAGGCCGCTGCCCGACCGAGTGCCTGTTCCCCGCAGCCAAGGCCGACAAAACCTCCATAAACCGACCCAAAGTTGACTGTGGGTGGGGGGGGGGGTTTAAACCCATGCTGTTCTGAGCCCCCCCCAAGCAAGGAGCCAAGGCCTGGGAGGGGGGGTGGGGGGGAGGGGGGCAGCGAGGAGACTGGATCCAGGCCTAGGAGGAGGAATGAAGGAGGAAGGCTACAGGGAGGGATCCCCTCGGTGCTGTCCCCCACCCCACATAAAGGGTCAGAGCGGTAACGTGGGGGGCAAAGCCAGCATGCAAGGCCGTGAAACTCCCCCCCCCCCACTCCTTCACCAGGCCCCGGGGTCACGCAACGTGGGGGTGAGGGGGGGGGGGGGGGGGGGGAGAGCCCACGTGGAGGACCTCCGCGCACACCTGAGGCCGTGGGAAGGGGGTGGGGGGGTTGGGGAACGGGGGAATCAAACAGAAGGGGATGGATCAGGGCAGAATGGAACTGGGGGGGGGGGGGGGGGGGGGGGGGGGAAGGATCGGATGGAATGAAACAGGGTCAGGCAAAATGGAAGGTATAGGACGGGCTGAGCTAGAACAGGAGGGTGGGTAAAAAAAAAACAACCCACCAAACTAAACCAAAAACCAGAACGGAATAATGAAATGAAACAATAAAATAACGCAGTGCCCCCTCCCAGCCCCCCCTCCCCCCTCGCTTACCCGGGCGGGCCAGTGAGGGTAGCCCTTCATCTTGGCGAAGACGAGGTCCCCGCACTTGTACTCCTTCTGTCGGTGGGAGCGGGACATGGTGGCTCCGGGCCGATGGGGGTTAGGGGGGGGGGGGGCCCGGCGTGAAGTTTGGGAGCGGGAACGCGGCGGGAGAAAAAAACACACACACACACACAAAAAAAGGGGGGGGGGGGGGGGGGGGTTGAGACAGAGACAGAGAGAGAGAGAGAAAGAGAGCAACGCGCGGAGGGAGGCGCGGGCGGCCCCCACCGCGGTGCTGCGGAGGGGGGGGGGGGGCGGCCCCGGCCCGATGTGGCAGCGGCGCGGTACGGCGGCCCCGGCCCCGTGCGGTTGTTTGGGTTTGAATTCAATCGCGCCCTTCCCCCCCACCCCCCGCACCCCCCCCTTCTCCTCCCCCCCCCCCCCCCCCCGCCATCCACCCCCCCCCCCGCGGCACCGCGGTGGATGCGCTCGGCGCTCGGCGCGCTCTGCGCTGCGCATGCGCGGAGGTGGGGCGCTACCACCCGCTGCGCTGCGCGGGGGGGGGAGGGCGATGAGAACCCCCTCGAAACAAAGCGATTCGAAGTGTATCTCTCTTAAAGCACTCTGTTTATGCGGATGCAGCCTCCCGGCACCGCTACCGGCCGAGGCAGCGCCGTAAGACTGAATAAGGACAGGCTCCACGCTGCCCCGGGTACCCTCAGGCTGCGGTGAGCCGTGCCAGCCGCGCGCGGTGCATGCTGGGAACCGTAGTCCCTCTCGGCGCTGCGCTGGGAGCCCTGGCAGGCGGCGGGCGCGGGGCATGCTGGGAGCTGTAGGCCGGGCACCGAGCACGCGGCGCCGCCACCATTTGCGGGCGCTTCGCGGCCGTGCGGAAGCCGTCGGGGCTCGGTGAAGCGGTAACGCGCAGCGCTCCGGCAGCTAACTTCCCTCCGCCGCACTCCTCCCGCGTCTCCCAACCCAAATCGCGGCTTCCTTCGCCGCCGACAACGCCTCCGGGCCTATCCCCGCCGCCATGTCCGCGCCCTTCCCTCCGCCGCGCGGCGCCTCTCGCGGTGCACGCCGGGAGCGGTGGTCCCCGCGGGAGGCGCGCGGACTGCGTTTCCCATGATGCCGCGCGGCGGGGCGCGCTGGGAGGCGGGCGGTGCGCGGCGCGCGGGGGCTGCTGGGAGTTGTAGTTCGGCGGCGCCGCCGCCGCGGCGGGGGAAGGAGGGGAAGCGCGGCCGGCGGCCATTATCTTAGGAGCGGGGCGGCAGGCGCGGAGCCGACCGCCGGGCTCCCCGAGCCGCCTGCCGGGTCCCCGTTGCCGTCGCCGCCGGGCGGGGTGGGGTTGCCATGGCGGCGTAGCCTCGGCCCATCCCTCCCTTTCCTCCCCGCTGCTCCCGCTGGAAGCGCGGCGGCGGCGCGGCCTAGCCCGGAGGGCGGATCCTCGGCCTCGCTTAGCGGCTCCCGCCCGCTCAGGGCTGCCCCTCCGAGGGTGGCCATGTCCCTGGTGGCCTACGCCAGCAGCGAGGAGGACAGCGAGGCGGAGGAGGCGGCGGACGAGGAGGTGGAAGCCCCCGACACCCCGCCGCATGACTCCCCGCTCCCGCAGCCCCCGAGCCGGGGTGGGCTCTTCGCCGCCCTTCCTCCCCCCAAAGCCCCCGTGCTGCCCCCGCCGCCCCCCCAGGGCAGCGGCTTCCCCCTGTTGCCGCCCCCGCCCTTCCTCATGGGCCCACCGCCCGGCGTGAGGGGTTTCGGTCCCCCCCCGCCCGCCCCGAGCCCGGCCCCCGGCCCCCGCCGAGCCCTCCGCCGGCAATGGGGAGCAACCCCGGCGTGGGGGACTCCTCCTGCCTCCCCCACGGAACGCTGCCGGCGTTGCCTCGGCCCCCGGCCCGTCCCCGCCCGCTTCGGGCTCTGCCGCTCTGCCCAGCGCTGGGGGAGATCTGGGCCTCCCCAAGCCAAAGAAGAGGACGGAGCCGGTGAAGATCGCAGCCCCAGAGCTGCACGAGGGAAATGTGAGTATGGGAGGGCCCCGCTGATAGGGGGGGGTCAGTCCTGGAGCCCTGCATTGCTGTCTCCGGGCATCGTTAGGTCGTGAAGCTGCGTGCCTTGGGGGACAGCCGGGCACCACAGCCTGCTTTTGGTGCCATGGTTGTGGCATCTGGAGAGATCTGTTCGGACTGCCAGCTCTGATCCTAAAGCGCTTTGCAGAATTAAAACTGAGATAGGAGACTTGTTTATAGCTGTAATGCACCTGAACTCAGATGATCTGCACCCTTATGTATTGCTGGAGTCAGTGCGTTGTTTTGGAGCTGTATGGCTTTCTTAGGAGCATCCCAAACGAGCCCGAATTTCTCTTCATTCTCTTGTTTGCTTTGACATCAGTAGGTCTTCCTGACAGTGTCTTGTTTGGTTGTCCTAAGGCTTCAGGTGTCCACCAGACCTGTAGGTATTAAATTTCCATCTCAACTCATGGTTTTTTTTAGTTAATGCTTGCTCCACGCCTTATGTGGTTCCTGAGCACCAAAGCCAGGCACTTGGCCATGAGCTGAGGCACTCTGTGACTACATGAAGGGAGATACGGGTCCTCATTCCCCTTTCTTGTCTCCCTATGGACAACTGCAGCATTGGTGGCACCCTGGAACCCATTGGTGACACTGAGACCATCCTATCAAAGGAAATCTGCCTCTGTCTTGGGAGGGCTATGGCAGTGCTAGGGCACAGAGGGAGCTGCTCTCTGTCCCGCACTGAGTGTCGTGGTGCTTTGCGTGCTCCAGGGAGCTGCACTGCAAAGTTTGGGTCATTTCCACGGGGATGAGCAGCTTGAGGGGAAGGTTTCATGGTTATGGATTTATCAACAGTGCCAATGAATAGTGTTCTGCCAACATCGAGGCCCGCGGGAGTTGAGATGAAGTCAGCATATCTCGCTCTGCTGGAGCAGCAGCCTGCAGGGAAGGAAGGGTGAGAAGGACATCAGCTGCCTCCAGACCAAGAGCAGCTTTGCTTTGCAAATCCAGAGCTCCTGCACGGCTCCCAGAATGCCACAGAGGTGTCAGGTTTTGCTTTTTGCAGGGGACAGGAGAAAACACACACGGTGACTTCATATGAAGAAGGCCCCTTGGCCTCTCTGCTCCCCACCTCCAATCTCATGCCTCATCTTAAATGTTTCATACTGTCCACATGTACCAAGCAGGAGGATGTATGGGCAAGCAGCGTAGGTACGGTCCATCCCCTGGTCCCCACTTTTTGCTTACCCATTTTCTTGCAGCACTTCATCATAGAGATACTCAGGCTCTTAGCTTCCTCACTGGTCTTACAACTACTGAAATAAACAAAAGGAGATTTTTTTTCTTTTCCTCCCTATCCTCACCCCCCCCCCCCCCCCCCCCCCGACCCTCTGCGTTCAGTAAATTGGCTTTGATCAGAAGTGCTGCGGGGTCATCAGGATGCTGAGTGCTGAGAGAGAGAAGTCCCTTAGACGAAGCCAGTCCTGGTGCTTCCTGGAAGCCCCTTTGCCTAAGGCAGAATCCCCATTTCATCCCTTTTTCCTTTACAGTCCCTTTTGTTTGTACCTGTGGAGGTGCTCCTGGGCAGCCTGCTTTTAGCTGCTCTCTCCTGAATGCAGCAGGCTGGTTTTTATTGCAGCTCTGACTTGCATTTATTTATGCGTGTCCTTTTTCTTTGTCCTGTTTTATAATTTAGATAGTAAACTGGCAGAAGACCTTATTTCCTGTAATCTTATTTAAAGTGCTCTGCAAAGCAGCAAAATGATAAAGATGTCAGGAGTGTTTTCTGATGGCAGAGATGAGCAGACCTTACGCTCGAGTTTTTAATGGATATTTAACAACTCCAAAGTTATTGTGAATGATCCCCTATTAATCTCCACTGTTAATTTTTTTACACCCTTGCTTCGTGTGGTTTTGTGCTTCCCCTCTGTTAATGTGATGCTCTCTGTCCCTTTGAAAGAGAGCACTGACCTTTTGCTGGGTGGTTTGTGTTCTTGGCCTTGCTGTAGGTTTATTTTCCTGTGACTTCATGGAGAGCCAACAGCTCAGATACTTCTAAGAGCTGATCTCTGGCAGGAGCCAAATATGTGGAGCTGCTCTGCCCACCCGCTTTGCTTTAGAACAGCATTAATAAACCACCTAAAAAAAAAATCGTGAGTTTTAGATTAGTGAATCCTTTGGATAAATGAACTCAAGCTGGAGATTTTTTTTTTTTTTTTGACTGCGGATGTATTGCTCTAATGAGATTATAAGAAGTAATGCTGACTTGGTTGCAAAGCTTCAGTTTTTACAGTGGAATGCAGCTTATTTTCTGCCTCTGCTCAAACCACAGCAGATGCTAAAACAAAGTGGCAAGTGCTGCAGTCCTGCAGCTCAGTGATCTCCCGTGCTCTCCTGTCTTATTGTCCTGACACTGATGCATCAGCAAGGCTGTGAAAGAGCCTGACCACAGCCCGCTGTTGATTTCAGCGTGGCTCTTGGCAGGTTAAACCCAGCCCTGCAGTGCTGTGATCCTCTGCTGCTTCATACTGAAGAATTGCCAAGTCGCTTAGAGGGGGGAGGTGATCGTTGTTTTTTAGTATCTCAAATTGTGCTAAGCTCTGTTTTTCTTTCTCAGTCAGATTCGGAGGAAGATGAACCAGCAAAGAAGAAAAACACTGTTCAGGTGAGTACCTGGTATATGGAATAAATGAGTTGCAAAGGAGATAAGCGTGTGGTAGATGTTGGATTGTCACTGTTGTAAACCAGTCGCTCTGTTTAGCACGGGACTTTCAGGGTATAAAACTCCTGGGGTGCCAAATCCTATTTGGGAGAAGTTTCTTGCATTTAAATCTCAGAAAAATATTAATTCGAGAAGTAGATGGGTATTTGCAAGCAGCAATTTTCCTTTAAAAGTCCCACCAGCCTTTTGTGCAAGAAAACCCTTCGGCGTGTTGGAAGTAGCGAGCAATTGTGCTGAGCAATGGGAAACCCATTAATGCTGTTAGAATTGGAGGGGATAATTGGCAGGGAGTCAGGGGAAACTGAATGCTCTCGCTCATTTCTCTTATTTCTGTGAACCGTTTGCCCTGCATGGAACTCACCAGGGACGCGGCGAGGGCTCTGGCTTGTCCGCTTTGCTTCCTCAACCCAAAAACTTGACGGTGAAAGAGACCAATCGGTTACTTTTGCCCTACGCTTTCTCGAGGAAAGCAGCCGACAACGCCTCCGAGTCAAAGACTGCAAAGGCCCTGACCTCGTCCTCCAAAACAAAACCTCTGTCTAAGCCAGCCGTAGCCACAACTCCTTCTCCCTCTGCTATCAAAGCTGCCGCGAAGAGCGCTGCCCTCCAGGTAACCAAGCAGATTACGCAGGAGGAGGACGACAGCGATGAAGAGGTCGAACCAGAGAACTACTTCTCCTTGTCTGACAGGAGCGAGCCCAGCGTTGTCGCTGCTGAGGCGTACATGTACTCGGGCCCGGCGGTGTCGGAGGACCCGCCCCCTGGGACGGAGCCGGAGCCGCAGTTCCAAGATGCTGCTGCCAATGCCCCTCTAGAATTCAAGACAGGCATGGGCTCCAGCGGTGCTCAGCACATCTGGGTGCCCAAAGCTGGAGAAGACTATGACAGTCAGCCCTATGGCCAGTTTCCTGCTTACAGCGATGCCAGCGGGACTGATGCCTATTATCAGGTGGGTCTGGAAGCTGGGGGCTTTGGATTGCTTAAGTGAAGCAGGCTGCAGCTTGTGGAACCCCCCAACCTGAGTTCTCTGGGTCGAGGAGCAGAGATACACAGCGTTTAATCCGGCCAGGTTCTTCTGGCGTGAGAGCCATAGAAACTCTTTTTGGGATATATGTTGAATGACTGCCCCCGTTGTAAAATGCCCCTGCAGAACTGCCCCTGCTCTTGTCAGGGTGCAGAACCAGGGATCGCCAGCGCTGATGTGTGAAGCCAGGTTGTTTCTAGCAATTCAGCAATGTCGAGTTGCTATTGAAGAAGTGCTTTGTACTCTTCAGGAGTGCCAGAGTAAAGAGGTGTAATTAATGACTGCTTCCATCAGCCTTGCGGGGAGATGTGTGTGTTAATGTACTGTGCTTTCCATAGCCCCGACTGAGAGAGCAGCAGCTCCCAGGGTGAGGTACAGGATTCAGTATTGCACCTCTGGGCCTCTGGATCTCTGCCCTAGGATCCGTCTTGCTTTGCTGCAGTGACAGACTGGTTTTCCTTTTGCTCGCAGGATTACTACAGCAGCGGGTACTACCAGGAGGTGGAACCGGCGCAGGCACCACCGCAGGAGATGAGCACTGACTCCTTCCTAGACGATGAAGCGGTTGGCACTTATACTATCTATCCCACTATGGAGTTTGCAATTTAAGCTCTGCTAGAACATAGGACCTGCTTGGCAGCCTCGGTCCTGACCCTCCAGCACGACCCGTGCTCCGTGCCGAGTTGGATTGTTGTTCCGTGGGGTCTAGTGCTGTGCTGTGGAGACATGCAGTGTCCTTCCAGCAATCTGTTGGGCTACTGCTCCTGATGGATTTGCTTGCTGTATAAGTAGGTGATGCTTGTTATTCCCACCTAGCCCAATGTTGTTTTTATTAGGAGTGTGTAGGGCAGGCAAGGTGCCTTGGTAGGATATTCAGATATTTTCTTGGTACCTCCTCTAGCACAGCAGTGGACTCCCCAACATCATTGAAGTGGTCAAGGGCTATGGCTCAAAAACCTGTTTAAAAGAAGAAAAAAAAAAAGCAAAACCACTTCTCATTGCAGATCTAATCTGGAAAATACCAGCCTTGTCAGCTGAGCCAGTAAGGGCTGCAGAAGGTGGCTCATCTGATGCTGACTTCCTTTGAGGGACCTCTGCTTTTGAGATTTCAGTTACAGAAGATGGATATGTTATCAGCTGAACTCGAGATCCTTTCCTTGCATCTAAAATGAGTAGGCTGGGGGTTTTCCTGTGAACATGAGATAAATGTTGTTTTTCCCTCTGTAGGAAAAAATAAAAAAGATTATAATCTTAATGATAAGTGGTTTAAAATACTCTGATCTATAGCAAAGCAGAAAAGAAAAGATTCCTCCTTGGAAATATGTATGATCATGTGGCCTGTCCCATGCTAGGGGGGCAAAGGAAGGCTCATCCTCCAGCTACCTTGAGTTGTTTCAGGTTGTTGGTGTGTGCTGTTTGTGTAACTCCTGTTGTTTCTGTCCTTCTTTCAGTTCAAACGGCTGCAAGGAAAGCGAAATCGGGGGAGAGAAGAAATCAATTTCGTGGATATCAAGGGTGATGATCAGCTGAGTGGAGCCCAGCAGTGGTTGACCAAGTCCTTAACAGAGGAGAAAACCATGAAATCATTCAGCAAGGTACGGACAGGATGAGAGAAGTGCTGACTGGGTTTTTGGAGACCTCTGTTCAGTTCCTCTTCCAACCACAGCTTGAGCTGTGATAGAGGCTCTGCAGTCACTGCTGTAGAGGGGAAACAGAGACCCTTGTCTTCTGTGTTGTGTAAGTAATTATACATAAGAGAATAGCAGAGCTTCTCACAACACGGTGCGGGTGGTAAAGAACAGCTAGGAACTGTTTTGGCTTGAGGAAATCTGCCCACAACCTTAATGTGAAACAAATGCTTCTTGAGCTGGCTTTGTGCCGCCTCTTGTCTCATTTTGCTGCCTGGGTCAGCATCTTTCTGGTTTTAACAGTTTATCTGATGTTGTTTCCTAGAAAAAAGGAGATCAGCCCACAGGACAGCAAAGGAGGAAACACCAGATCACATACCTGATCCATCAGGTGAGTGCCCTCCCTGTAGCACGGAAACTGACACAGACAGAACTGTGGGAGCCTGGTGGCATCTCCCCTTTGGCCCTCAAGATTCAGAGCTTCCAGCTTGCTTTTTGCTCTGCTTCACCCTGCCCCTTGCAGCCAGCTCCAGTGCATGTGCTTGGTTACGAGGCTCGTTGCCTCCTCTCTAATCCTGCATGGCTGCAGTGTGGTTGGTAAGCAGCTGCCGAGAGCGACCCACAAAAGAAGCTGTGTTTCAGCATAAATGAAATGCCTGTGCATCCCAATTAATTCAGGCCTCTGTCAAGATAATTGTGCTAGCTCCTGTAACGAGCCTTCTAGCTGGAGCACGCTGTAATCCCCGTCAGTGGGGGCAGAGGAGGGTAAAATACTGCTGACTCAGTCGAGCAGCAACTCTGATGTTAATCTTCTCGATTTCTGCAGGCGAAGGAAAGAGAACTGGAACTGAAAAACACGTGGTCTGAAAACAAGCTCAGTCGACGTCAGACTCAAGCCAAATATGGATTCTAACACCTCCGTCCCACGTTTTGGCTCTTGTCCCAGGTGACTTACTGTGTCAGACCTCTCCTGGCCTTTGGAGACCGGCCGGGCTGCATCGAGTGCTGTCTGCTCAGTGAATGGGAGGACTCTGCACTCCCCTTTCAGGAAGAAGGTTTCCTGTGAACCGTTCCTGAAACTCCACCTGTAATCCTTCCCCCCCCTCCTTAACAGTCAGTCGTGTGAAAGGTTCAAATCAGGTCTGTTCTGTACGGCCAGCGACAGTCCCAGGGCAGCTGCAGGAGCTGTGCCTGGTGCAGGGCTTGGAGCTTCTGTCCTGTAGGTGCAGGGCTGTGTGTCTGAAGCAGCCTCAGCACTGGAACCTGAGGCAGAGTCTCGATAAACTTCCACGTTCCCACTTTGCTCCTTCCTCGGACTCACCGTACTTCGAGAGTGTAATTTTTCTTTCTCAAAGACAGTTTCAAGAGCGTTGTTTTTGTTTGTCATTTTAAGATGAGACATGACCATGGCTGTTTGATTTTTGTCCGAGTAAATCCCGTGCTCCTCTCATGCGAATGGTGGATTTTTATTTTCTCTCTGTGTGTGTGTGTGTGTGTGTGTGTGTGTGTGCATGTGGCCAGGTTATTGTTTTTGGTCTTGGCTACGTCTGTACATCTCAAACCACGCTGAGGGGAAGCTCCCTTTTTTTTTTTTTTTGATGTTTCAAAGGAGAAGTAGAGTGACAGATCAGAGCTTTGGAACAGAAGTGAAAGTACTGCAGTGTCAAGGATGCAGAAGGCAGCGAGGACCTCAGCCAGCACAAGTTGCTGCTGAGAACTTTTGGGTGTACCTGCTCGTTGTGTGTGCATTGTTCCCCTTTTTTCCCTTCCTCCTCCTCCCACTGACCCAAGGTCGACAGTGCTGTAACAATCTGGTCTCCACACTTGTTGAACTGAGTACTCCCATTCTCCTGGGAGCAGGCACAATGAATGCTGCCTACTGTACATCTATTTCTTTTTTTTTTTCTTCCAGCTCGTTTGTATCAATTTTATTCCCTACAAAGGCATCTGATCAAGTGTTAACGTTACCCTCTGGGCTGGGAACGGGTCCGGCCTTAACTTTTGAGAGATCCCATCTTTTGTTTAAGGTATTAGGTCTAGGTGGTGTGGCTGCAAATCATTCAACCTCGCCAGCCTGACCTGTGCATCTTTAGCCAAATCTCTGTGGCCTCTCTTAGCTCATTATTCACCCGATGTGTGATGCTGAAGGGATCAGGGAGAGCCTGGTCTGCTTCAGCTTCTGACATTAAGGGTTGTATTTGTCGTAACTGCAGCTGAAACAACTAATAGTGGTGACTCCATTTAGGAAGAACTCCATGAGGTTGTTTTTCTCCCTTCACCTGTTAAGAAGAAGCCAAGAAAGCAAAACCCCCCCAAGTGAGAGAATTTGTTTCTTAGAATATTAAAAAATAAATAATAATGTAACTTCTAGTTTAGTTTCCTGGATGTTTTAGTACTTTGCAGAGCCAATTTTGAGTATCCGAATGACCAAAATAAAAGTTACTGTTGAGTAATTTATTCATATCTTATATGTACAGTGAAACCCTCTGGCAAAGAGATTTGATAAAGGAATATACTTTGAAATGAACCGACCCGCAGCTGTTTCCAGTGTGAGGTGCTCAGCCCCTTCTGCTCGAGGTGCTGCTGTTGCTTCTCTCTGTGGCATGGAGCTGAGCAGTGCAAGGTGAGGATATGGTGGGTTGGGTTCATCACCCTCTGCTGTGTGTGCAGTGAGGGGCACTTCTCACTGCAGCATCGTGGGTCTCAGCTCCTCTGGCTTCATCCTGCCAGTCCCTGCGTGAGCCCAGGGGTGGAGGGCAGCTTTCAGAGCGGGCAGCTTTCAGAGCCTCGTGTTTCGCTTTCTTCTTTCCTTTTCAATATGTAGTTGCTAATTTGTAACACTAGAGGGGACTTAGGAGGGCGGCAGTCACAGCTGACTTTTGCTCTTGCTTTTAGCCATTTATGAGCAAACAGCACGAAGGCTTGTGAAAAAACGGAAGTGATTTTCTTAGAGGTAGAAGGATAAACCTCCGTTCTCCTTTTCAGTCCCTATTTTGAAGCTCCAACACGTCCAAATTTGGGTCTGTGGCTGCTCTCACACGCTTTCCCTTCTGTTGTGGCTGTGTGCACTGAGAACCACACTCAGTGTTGCTGTGCACTGGGGGCAAAGTGAGGAATTGGGCTTGTGCACTGGGGCAGCCTTGGCTCAGTGGCATCCTTAATGTTCTCTTTTGGGGCACAGTGCTGCCCCGTGCTTGGTGGCTGAACGAGCAGGCAGAGCTCAAGGCGTGTGACAGCAGGACTGGGCTTGTTCAAACAGCCCAGCTGTGGGCCAGCAAACACCAGCCCTACCTGAAACCCATCTGGTTCTGCTCTAATAGCCTTTTCCCCCACCCTGATTCTATTCATAGCAATCTCTTTCTGCGAAGATGAATTAAATCCGTTCTTCCCATCCCCTCTGAACAGGGCTTGGGAAGCAGGAGACTGTGCCAGGAGAGGCGTGTGAATCTCATTGCGCAGCTGATGGATGCTTGCTGGTATGCCTGGGACTGCCTTGAAGGTCCAGGGGTCTCCCTCTGCCCTGCAAGAGCAGAGCAGAGCGGGCAGACCTTGTGCCAGCAACAGGTTGGGTGTTGCCATGGCCCTACCTGCATGCTTTAGGGTCGGCCTCTGGGAACCTGCTCATAAATGTTCTCTGGGGCTGCAGCTCGTTTGGTGCTGCTCGTCCTCGGGCTGTACACGGGGTCATCAAACTCCAGTGCCGGGTTCACTGGGACCTGGGGAATCTGTGGGAAGGGAAACGCCAGTGAGATGGCACCTTGGTGCTGGCTGAGGGCTGGGCTGGTGAGCCCGGTCCTGCACTGTGCGCTTGGCTCCCAGCATCTCCCTGCGGCCAGCACCCATCTGCCCTGACCCACGGGGCTCTGCAGGACGCCTCTGCCCTATGGTAGGATGCATGGGAACACACCTCTGGGGCCAGCCGGGGTGCTGCTCTCTGCATGGTGCTGGCAGTGGGAGGTGCTGGCAGCTGCCTCCTGTGGAAGCCCTGGCTGGAGAGGCTGCGGGACAACCGCTGGCGCAGGAACGTAGTGGGAGCCAGAATGGACCCAGGACCCTGTGTGCCCCTGGGGGGAAGTGTCTCCCTCCGAGCTGTGGCCACCTCTGCATAGATGTTTGTCTCGGGGCTGGGGTTGGAGCCCCAGCCCATGGCGTAGAAGGGGATGGGCTCCTCAGGCACGGCCGTGCTCTCATAGGGCTCCGCGTAGGTGTGGAAGCGCACAAGCTGTTGGTATTTGGCATCAAGCATCTCAGCGGGGATGGTTTCACGGTGTGTCTGCGTGGAGGGGCTGTTGGGTTCTGCTCCTTTGCTGCCAGTGGGGCTCTGTGGTCCCTGGGTGGCCACCGAGGAGCTCACTTTGGCAGGGAGTGGCAGGGGGATGCTGGGGGCCTGGAGAGGGAAGGAATGTGGGGGGCAGCGTGGGGATGGGGCTGATCCCCATGGACCAGCAGCATCCCAACTCAGCTGCATCCCCATGGACCAGCAGCATCCCTACCCCAGCTGCATCCCCATGGACCAGCAGCATCCCTACCCCAGCTGCATCCCCATGGACCAGCAGCATCCCTACCCCAGCTGCATCCCCATGGACCAGCAGCATCCCTACCCCAGCTGCATCCCCATGGACCAGCAGCATCCCTACCCCAGCTGCATCCCCATGGACCAGCAGCATCCCTACCCCAGCTGCATCCCCATGGACTGGCTGCATCCCTACCCCAGCTGCATCCCCATGGACTGGCTGCATCCCCACCCCATCAGCACCCTTCCTCTTGCACGTGCTCTTTCCAGGCTGCCCTGGGAAGTGCCTCTGTGCCCCTTGACCCTGCCTTTACCTCCTCAGGAACATTCTCTGCAGCCTGCCCATCTCCTGGCGCCCGCTTGGCCGTGGTGCTGTATACTGGGTGGTTTGCCAGTGCCTTGCAGGATGGGGAGCTGCTATCTGGGGTGTGCATAGCTCCACTGGCCTTGTTCTGCAGAGTGAAAAGGTTGAAAGGAGATGGGGGCACGAGGCCAGGACTGGCCCAGTGTGATGTTGTGTAGTTCCTAGGGTGGAGGTGCCACTGAAGTACTGTGATGCTTTGATTTCCCTGCCCTGGATTCTCTGATTTCCCAGGAGAAACCCCCCTCCCCCCCAACACCCCGTGAAGCAGAAGCTGCTCCTCCCACGTCCTGCTGAGGCTAATGAAGCAGCTAATTGCTGCAACGAGCGGGCGTTCTTTACCTGTCCCCACGGCACTGTCAGCAGCTCGCCGTAGGGTGGGATGGGCACGCGGGTGTAGTGCTGCAGCAGCTCGGCCAGCTCCAGGTGGGCACTGTGCTCACCCAGGATCACGTAGCACCCGTTGGGCAGCTGGTCCAGCACAAAGTGTCGGCAGCGCTCTCTGCCCCTGCAGGGGTGGGGACCGAGGGGGTTGGTGGGTGGCACAGCGTGAGGTTCAGCAGGTGCTGCCCCTGGGCTGAGCTCCCTCACCTGTAGGACAGCACGAAGCCCACCGTGCTCTCGCTGAAGCGCACCAGGAAGCAGCCCAGCGGCTCGTCCTGCAGCATCTGCTCCGTGTCCCTGCAGGGAGGGATCCCAAGGGTTTCACCCACCTGCGGGAACACCCCGTGGGTGTGCAGGACCCACAGCTGTGGGACCCCGTACTCACCTGCGACTGATGAAGCCATGGAACCAGACTGGCAGCTTGCCCGCGACCCCCAGGCGATGTACCTGCGTCTGCTTGAACCACAGCTTGGTTTGCTCTCGCAGGGATGCTGCAACCCCACCGGGCTGGGAGCAACCCTGTAGCACCTGGCAGGGAGTGAGGGGCAGCTGGGGTTGGGGCTGGGGGCCCTCCTCTGCCCCCTGTCCCCCCCTACCCCATGCATCGTGCTGCTCCACGCTCTGGGGCTGCAGTGGGGTCATGCCATGTCCTGGCTGGGCGCCGCCTGCCTTGTCCTCTGCGATGGGTTTGAAGGTGATGAAGAGGGGTTGGGTGTCATCCATGGAGCCACCTGTCCTTGGGTTGCAGAGAGGAGCAGGCTGAGGGTCCCAGCAACCCCCATGCTGAGCCACGGGGCTCTCCTTGCCCTGTTTTCCACCCTCACGGTGCTGTCGGGAACCCAAAGCTCTGGTAAGAACCAGCTTTCTGTGTGACACGGGCTCTGAGTGTGCACGGGGCTCATCCGGGTGCCGCCAACGCTCGGCCAAGCAAAGTTAATCCAGAGCAGATGCTCGAGGGGGTGGAAGCAGCCATGCTGTGTCACAACTCTGAGTCACTAGGATTGGACCAAGCCTGTCCAGAGTGGGGTCCCGCAGGGCCGAGAGCACAGGGCTGGGACTTTAACACGGCACTGTCAGGACCTTGGGGCTGTGCGTACCCGGGATGGCCCCGCATCCAAAGAGGCACTAAAAGGAATGGGGAATGCCCACCAAAACCACAGCAAGGAGCTGAGCGCCAGGCCCCGCTCCCCACACCCTCCTTTGTTCTCTGTCACCATCCATGGTGGGGACAGCACCTCCATCCCCCTGTTCCAGTCTTCCCAACCTTTTTGCTCCCACCTCAGCACACAGACCCCTCAGATGCCCCCAGCCCGCTCCCAGTCCTCACCCCTACCTCCTCCAGGACCCAGGGGCTGTGGGGTGGGCAGCTCTGGTGCAGCTCTCGGCACGGTGATGGGCAGGAAGCGGCGAGCTGCACGCCGGGGCCACGTCACGGAACGACGGCAGGGGCTGCGGGTGGCACCGTGGGAGCTTCTCTTCGCCCTCTTTCCCTTCACCCTGAGCACTTTCAGCTGCTGATGGCTGTAAAGCCATACAAGTGCTACCTGGGTGCATGGGGTGCCCCTGGCTGTGCCAACGGGACACGCTGCAGCTAGGGGTGCGGGGCTGGCTGGGCTCCCGTCTCTTTGCACCCACAAAATCTCTTTGCTCGTCCCCTCTGCACCTTTATTTCTTGCTCAGAGCACAACCTGCAGCTGCTCTGGAGCCAGGTTGCAGTCCTGCACCTGAGCTTTGCACACCTGCAGTGGGGTCAGAGCACCCCCAACCCCACAGCATGGTGCCCCCCTGGCTCTCTCCACCTTAAGAAACCTGTTCCTCCTCTCTGCCATCACACCCTGCATCGTTTCCCCTCCGGGCAGCCGGGTTACACTATTTCTATCGGTGGTCAGGCAGGTTTCCTGTTTGCAACCCTGGCGCTCACGGCTGCGGACGGAGCAGCCACGGCCCCAGAGCTGCTCCTCGAGGATGTGACCCTACAAGGCCTCTCCCAGCCCCTTGTGCAGCTGTCCAGGCACTGCCGGGCGGGGACAGCGTGGGGGGATTTCTCGTGAGACCTTGGAAGCAGAATCTCTTGGCGTTTCCTGCTGTTTATCCGGAGCCACTGCCCAAGGAATCCCAGGAATCGCTGCAGCTTCGAGGAAACCGGAGCGCAGCAGTGGTACGGAGCAGATTGTGGCACTGTCCCACGAGGAGTCATCGTCCCCACTGCCAGAGCTGAGAGCAGAGGTAAGGGTGCTGCTTACTGGGGTGCACAGCAAAGCCCTGCGCAAGGGGACAGCGATGCTTTGGGGACAACGGTGCCGCTGTCACCACAAAAGCTGCCTCAGTGCTCCCTCCAAGGGCTCCCACAGCGCTGTCACATGTTGGAGATGGTCACCCGGCTCCAGCCTACGTGGATCCAGGGCTGTGCAGTGCCTGGCCGGGTGCCCGCGCTGCCCGGGGGTGGCACGGGGCTGTCACCATGCGGAGCGGCCGTCCCTGGGGCTGGCGGTGCTGGGAGTGAGCAGAGAACGGCTGGGGGAAGGCTCGGGGTAAGGGTTTGGGCTGGAGACGTCTCTGCTGGGCCGTCGATGGGGACAGCCATGCACAAAACCACCAGGTCTTGTGCTCCCTCATTGTGTTCCCTTATCGAGGTGGTTTTTTTCCTGCTGGAGAGTCACCCTGCTGCTGGCACTGGGTGCTACTCCCCAGCACAGCACGCTTGGCCACGCGCCCTGTCTCCGTTTCCCCCCTTTGCTTGGGAGCTGTGGTGAGTTCTGGGGGGTTCTTCTTGGCCCTGCTGTCCCATTCCCATCCCCTCTCTCTATTTATCTTTGCAGCAATGGCTGAGGACAGCGGGGCTGCTTCCGACAGCCCCCAGGTGAGAGCGGTGGGGGGTGCAAACTGTGCAAGGAGAGGGGCAGCATGCACCAGGGGGATGTGGTGCACCCCATGGGGGACTTAGTTCGGATGTCCCCCCCTGGGGCTAAGCCAGATCTGTGCACTCTTGAAGGCAGTTGCCCTGCGTGCAGGCAGCGTGGAGGAGCTGTACGAGCTGCTGGAGACGCTGGGCAGGTGAGCAGGGGAGGGGGTGGGGTGTGCGGAGTTGGGGTACTGCAGCCGTGCCCCCCACCTTCCCCCTCTCCACCCATGCCCTGGGGTCCCTCGCAGTGGGCACTTCGGCGTGGTGAAGCGGTGCAGGGAGCGCAGCACTGGCACTTTCTACGCTGCCAAATTTGTGAAGACCAGGCGGTGCCGGGGAAGCCGGAGGGGACTGGAGCGGGTGCAGGTGGAGCGGGAGGTGGCCATCCTGCGGGACCTGCAGCACCCCAACATCATGCGGCTGCACGACCTCTTCGCCTGCAGGGCTGAGATGGTGCTGGTGCTGGAGCTGTAAGTGGGACCCCGGGGTTTGGATGGGGGAGGGATACAGGCGTTGTGCTCCCCCAGAATCCCCCCCAGCCTTGCCTTGCGCTGTAGGATGCGTGGTGGGGAACTCTTCGACTTCATTGCGGAGAAGGAGATGCTGTCGGAGGAGGAGGCAATCGAGTTCCTGGAGCAGATCCTGCGTGGGGTGCAGTACCTTCACGGGCGAAGCATCGCCCACTTTGACCTCAAGGTGCCTGCACGGGTCCATGGCTGACCATGGGGTGTCCCCACTGCCCTGTGGCTGCATCATAACTCAGGGTGATTCTGGGGTATTTCATTGCCCCCCACCCTCCCCTCTGCAGCCTGAAAACATCATGCTGCAGGAGAAGGATGTCCCCAAACCCCAAATCAAGATCATCGACTTTGGCCTGGCCCAGAAGCTGGAGGATGGTGTCACCTTCAAGAGCCTCTGTGGGACCCCGCAGTACATCGGTATGAAGCTGCCAGTTGGGCCGGGGGGACAGTGGGATCCCTGGAACCCCAACTCTAAGGGGCAGATAAAAGCTGGGACAGCTTCACAGGGATGGGGAGCTGCATGATGGGGATGTATCTGGGGTACCCATGTGGCGCTCCCACCCAAAGTGCCCCCCCTGCTCTGCCTTCACTCCTAGCTCCCGAAGTGATCAACTACGAACCACTGAGCTCCGCCACCGATATGTGGTGAGGAGTGGGACAGGGATCTCAGGGGGACCCATGGTGCTGCTGTGGGGGCCCCCGGAGGACAGCCCTGACCCCCACCCTCTGTCTTTCAGGAGCATCGGGGTCATCACCTACATCCTGTAAGTAGGGGTGAGGGGAAAATGCAGCTGGGGGAAACTGAGGCACAGGAGGCAGCGTGGCAGGGCCATCTCCGGTGCTCACGCTCCCTCGTGTCCCCACAGGCTCAGCGGCTTCTCCCCCTTCCAGGGTGAGACAGATGCTGAGACCCTTTCCAATGTCCTGGAGGGTGCCTATGAGTTCGAGGAGCACTACTTCAGCGACACCTCTGAGATGGCCAAGGACTTCATCCGGCAGCTGTTGGTGAAGGAGCCTCAGTGAGTGCCATCCCTGTCTCTCTCCTTATCCCATCCCTCAGGGTCCCTGTCCTCATCCCTCAGGGTGTCCCCAGATCCCCACCTTTGCAGCTTTCTCTGTTGCAGGGAGCGAATGACTGCATCTGAGTGCCTTGTGCACCCCTGGATTAAGGTGAGATAGAAGAGGGGAGCAGTGCTGGGCACCCCCAGTCACTGTGTGCTGAGGAAGTGGGGAGGGGATGCCACAGCTTCTCCCCTCCAGCCCCTGAGCAGGAAACAGGCAGCAAAGCGGAGCCGCTCCTCCATCAACATGAAAAACTTCCGCAAGTTCAACGCCCGCAGGAAGTGGAAGGTGAAAGGGGAAAGGGAGGGACAGTGGGGTGAGGGATGGGGATGGTGGGTTGTGGGGTCCCATCACCTTTGGGTGCTCGGGTTAAGCCACTGTTCTCCACCCTAGGGCTGGGTGCATTTGGGTAGGGGGATGTGTTGGGGTCTGTGCCCCAGTGCCACCGTCTGGGGGTGGGGGTAGAGGGGAGAGCCCCCTCCCCACAGACCCCTGCCTTGCTGCTCCCCCACAGCTCTCCTACAACATGGTGTCTGCCTGCAACCGGCTGTGCCGCATGCGACTGCTCTGCAGCCCCAGGACAGAGGGCGAGGAGCTGGTGAGAGGCTGGGGGTGCATCACAGATATTGGAGAGCTGTGCCATTGGATGCCCCTCCTTGGGGGGAGTCCAGGGTCTCGTTCCTGCCCTTCAGGACTTCTGTGCCCCTCTGTGTCCTCAGCGCTGCTGTGAGAGTGACCAGGAGGAGGAGGGCAGCCACCCCGTGACGCTGCTCCGTCGGCGGAGGAGCAGCTGTTCCTGAGACCCCCCCCCAAGGGGTTGGGATAGCAGAGTGGGGCCATTCCACGAGAAGGACCTCTGGACCCCCACCCCCTCAACAGATGTGAGCACCTGTGTGCTGGAGCTGCTGCTCCCAGTGCCTCCGTACTGAGGGTCACTGGGGCAGAGCCAGGGGCACTGCTGTGTGCACCCTCACCTGAGAGCTCTGCCCTTTCCTTGGCTCTAATTCGAGAAATAAATACGCTCCCATTCTCGTGTCCTGGGTGCTGAGCAGAGCAGCTTCCTTCCTCTCTTCATCCTCCTCCTCCTCTTCTTCCTATTCCTCCTCCTCCTCTTCCTCTTCTTCCCTTTGTCCCCCTCTCCTGGGGGGTGCAGTGCCCCTACAGCCTCCCCCACATTACCCACACCTGCAGAAAGCGATGCACAGAGCATCATCCTGAGGAACGCGGGGTCTGGGGTCAGCTCAAGCTCCCTGACCCCCTCCATCCCCGCTGCTCTTGGGGCCGCCCTGTTTTCTCCCCTCTCTATTTCCCAAACAAGCCCTGGCCCTGGCCCTGGCCCGGCCCCGCACAGTTGTCAGGCTAAATATTTTGTGTGTGGCAGTCGAAAACAAAAGTGAAGGGGCCACGGGGCCACCCCTCTCCCGTCGTGCATCGGCGCTGGCAAGGAGTGCCCGGCGTGCGGGGCCGGACGCGTGCCCGCCTGCAGCAGCACCGGGCAGGAGCGAGACGTGGCCCCACGGGATGGGGGCATTGGGGACCTTAGGGCTGCTGCTGGCCCTGCTGCTCCTCGGCCCCCACCCGCTGCCCCTGGTGCAGGCTCCCTCTGAAAGTAAGTGGAGAGGGATGGGGCATGGTGGGCGTTTGGGGTTTGGAGTTTTTGGCTGAGCCTCGAGGTGAAGCTTTGTGCTTGCTGCCTCAGATCCTCCCTACCCCCTGACCCCAACCTTGGCGATGCCCCTGCTGCTGCGATCCTCACCTGGCAGCATCAGCACGGCTGTGACCGTTGGGGTTTGGAGCTGGGGAGGAAATGGGGTAGGGGCCCCGTGCTGGGCATTGCTTGCTTTTGTGGGAAACGATTCCGTGGAGCCACTGCACTCAGCAGTGATGGAAAGCGATGCTTAACCCTCTGGGCTGAGGATGGGACCTGGGGGATGGGCACGGGGTTCTGTTGGGTCCTGGATCAGGAAAAGCTACAGGGGGCCGATGTGGGGGCATTCCTGTTGGGGTCCCAGTCCTGCTGCCAGGGTGGGGACAGGGGGACCCACATGCCTGGGTTTGTCATTGTGTGTCTGCCCTTCTCTCTGCCCTGTGCCTCATTTTCCTCACTGATAGCCCTGAGGGTTTGGGGAGGAGTGGAAGGGAAATGAGGACCAGGCAGTCAAACCTATAGCAAGAGCTGCCCTGGGGATGCTCCTCGTTCTTTCTCTGCCCCCACGAGGGCACAGGGGACCCCAGACTCCTCTCTACCAACAACAGGGACCAGGTTATTCCCAGTCCCCTCTCTCCTTCTGTTCCCATACTCAGCACAGGGACCGCTGTGACTTTGCCAAGGTCACGACTGTGACAGCACAGGGCTGTACTCTCAGGGCTGATGCTGCATCCTCAGCCCCACAGCGGGATGGAAACCCCCGTGTGTTCCAGCTCCATGCCGTGGTGCTGCTTGGGTGTTTGGGGTACACGCTGAGCTGGCTGTGTTTGCCATCGGTGTTTACAGTAAATCCCTCTCTGGGTATCAGTGAGTTTCTCTCCGTAATAACTAGGAGTCATGTTTCACGCTAGGGATGCTGTTGGAGGGGAGCAGAGACAGCAGGAGATGCTCAGCCCCACGGTGCCCCTCAGGGCTCCCACTCCCACTGGGGTGGAAAAGCCCTGGGATGGTGCTTTCCTGCCTAGTTCCAATGGGAGCAACTCAGTGAGAGGACGCTGTGTGCTCACCGCTGTTACCCCCGGGGACTAAAGCGTCCATGGGGTGGGCAGAGGGTTAGGATGCAGTCCTGGGAAGCTCCTACAGAGCCAGACCTTGTTAGCATCACGGCGGCCGTGCTGTCCCCCTAGGAGCTGTGGTGAGCCAGCTGCCTGTCACGGCTGCTCTCATCTGCCCCAGCTGCCCACAGCGACCGCAGGCAGCTGACAGGCAGAGCAGGACATTAACCCCTGCCACACATCACCGCAGCCCTATCTGGGAAGGGGGAGGGGGACGATACCTGTATGGTGGGGACGCTCTGGGCCATCCCATTGCCCCCGGCCCCCTCTTGCCACCCCAGTCTGCGGCAGCATGGACATCCGCAACGACGTGTCGCAGCTGCAGAAGCTGGAGAACTGCTCCATCATAGAGGGCAATCTGCAGATCCTGCTGATGTTCACCACGGGCGCCGAGGACTTCCGCGGGCTCAGCTTCCCCCGCCTGCTGATGATCACCGAGTACCTGCTGCTCTTCCGAGTCTACGGGCTGGAGAGCCTGCGGGACCTCTTCCCCAACCTCTCGGTCATCCGCGGCACCAACCTCTTCTTCAACTACGCGCTGGTCATCTTCGAGATGCCCCACCTGCGGGAGATCGGGCTGCACAGCCTGAGCCACGTGCTGCGCGGCTCGGTGCGCATCGAGCGCAACCAGGAGCTCTGCCACCTCTCCACCATCGACTGGGGGCTGCTGCTGCCTGACGCCGTGGACAACAGCTACATCGTGGGCAACAAACTGGCTGAGGAGTGCGCCGACGTCTGCCCAGGCATCCTCGATGTGGAGAAGCCGTGTGCGCAAACTGTTGTCAACGGGCAGCTGGATTACCGCTGCTGGACCTCCAGCTACTGCCAGAAAGGTGGGTGAGGTGCTGCAGGGCTGCTCATCCCGGGAGCTGATGGGGGGCACGGGGAGGCAGTGGGAGGGCAGAGCTGGGCACATGTCTGTCCCTGCGTGGGTGCGAGCAGCAGCGGGGTAATCGGATCCGCGCTGTATCATTCTCCGGAGGAGAGGCCAGCTCCCAGCTGCCATGTTTTCCCAGCGGTGAGGTAAATACACACCCCTCCCGGGCTCGTTTGCAGTAAACAGGAGGCCTGGTAATGAAATATATACTATAAACACAGATCCTTATCTGGGCCATAACCTCGGCCACTGCCCCAGCACTGGCTGTTCCGTGTGGCTCCGCTGGGTGGCTGGGGCTTGGCATGAGGTGAGCCTCACCTGTCCCTCTGTCCTGACTGTCCATGCAGCCCTTCATCTGTCCATCCAGCTGTCTGTGCATCCACCTGTCCATCCACCCATGTGTCTGGCCATCCCTTCATCCATCGCTCTGTTCATCCAAGCAACCATCCCTCCATCCATCCATCCCACCATCCCCCCACCCTCTCTCCTTGCCCCCCCACACCAGCAGTCCGCCACCAGCCCCCTTCCCACCCAAACCCTGCAATCCCCAGACCCTTTTCCCACCACCAACATCACCTCCCTGCAGTGTGCCCATGCGGTGCGGGCTCGGCATGCACAGCATCGGGTGAGTGCTGCCACGCTGAGTGCCTGGGGGGCTGCGGACGGCCCCGGGACAGCCGCTCCTGTGTGGCCTGCCGCCACTTCCACTTCAATGGGCACTGCCTGCCCTCCTGCCCACCCCGCACCTATGAGTACGAGGGCTGGCGCTGCGTCACGGCCGAGTACTGTGCCAGCCTGCGCAAGGTCTCCGACAACCCACGTGATGCCTCCAAGTTCGTCATCCACCAGCAGCAGTGCCTCTCCGAGTGCCCCCCCGGCTACACCAGGAATGAGAGCAGGTGGGGACCACCACCCCTGGGGAGAGGAGGCAGCAGTGCAGGCTTTGTGCCTGGCTCACGTCCCTGTTCCTGTGTCTGCAGCATCTTCTGCCACAAGTGTGAGGGGCTGTGCCCCAAAGCGTGCAAGGTTGGCACCAAGACCGTGGACTCGACACGAGCGGCACAGGAGCTGGCAGGCTGCACTCTGGTGGAGGGCAACCTCATCCTCAACATCCGCCGGGGCTGTGAGTGCCGGGTGGGCAGCATGGGGCATGGGGGGGGGATTTTCCTTGAAGGAGGAGTTAATGGGTGCGGGTTGTTGGGGAGTGAGAGTCGCAAGTGTGAGCTCCATCGCCACACCACGCTCATGCCCATGGGATGTTCCTAGATAATCTGGCCTCGGAGCTGCAGAGCAGCCTGGGTCTCATCGAGACCATCACGGGCTTCCTGAAGATCAAGCACTCCTTCGCCCTCGTCTCCTTGTCCTTCTTCAAGAACCTCAAGCTGATCCGGGGAGACTCCATGGTGGACGGGTGAGGATGGGGCGTGCTGAGGATGCCTGGATGTGGGTTGCCTGCCCCCATCACCTCCATCTGCCTCTTCCCCAGGAATTACACCCTGTATGTCCTGGACAACCAGAACCTGCAGCAGTTGTGGGACTGGAGCCACCACGTCCTCTCCATCCCTGTGGGCAAGATGTACTTTGCCTTCAACCCCAAGCTCTGCCTGGCTGAGATCTACCACATGGAGGAGGTGACAGGCACCAAGGGGCGGCAGAACAAGGCAGAGATCAACCCGCGCACCAACGGGGACCGGGCATCCTGTGAGTATGGGGATGGGGATGGGAGGACCCGGTGGCAGTGACTCTGAGCCCTTGCACCCCTCTACAGGCAAAACCCAAACCCTGCGCTTCATCTCCAACATCACCGAGTCCGACCGTATCTTCCTCAAGTGGGAGCGGTACCGGCCCCCTGAGTACCGAGACCTCCTCAGCTTCATTGTGTACTACAAGGAGTCGTAAGTGCTTCTTGCATCCCTCAGCCTGCAGCATCCTCACAGTACATCTGCTGAACCCCAGGAGAGTGGTGAGGCTTGGGGTTCTGCCGGGACCCCCAGCTGATGCCTGGGTGCTGGGTATTGCCAGACCCTTCCAGAATGTGTCGGAGTACGTGGGGCAGGATGCCTGTGGGGCACAGAGTTGGAATGTGCTGGATGTGGAGCTGCCACTCAGCAGCGAGCAGGAGCCAGGGGTGGCCCTACTCAACCTGCGACCATGGACGCAATATGCCATCTTTGTCCGTGCCATCACCCTCACCACTGCTGAGGAAGGGCGCAACTATGGGGCACAGAGCGAGGTGGTCTACATCCGCACCATGCCGGCAGGTATGGGGTGCTGGGGGGGTCTGGGGTGCCCACGGTGGCCTCGGGCTGGAGCTGATGTCCACATGCCTGCTCAGCCCCGACAGTGCCGCGGGATGTCATCTCCATGTCCAACTCCTCATCCCACATCGTGGTGCGCTGGAAGCCACCTACACAGCGCAACGGCAACATCACCTACTACCTGGTGCTGTGGCAGCAGCTGGCTGAGGACATGGAGCTCTACATCAATGACTACTGCCACAAAGGTGCAGGAGGGCAACCAGGGATGGTGCTGGGATGGGGACGACCCCAGCAGGTCCCTGAGGTGCTGGGTTGGAGATGGAGATGGAGGCGCAGCACTTCCCATCCCCACCTCCAGGTCTGAAGCTGCCCACCAGCAGTGTGGACACGCGTTTCAGCGATGGGGACGGCCCCGACGTGGAGCAGGATGCGGAGGAGCGCTGCTGCCCTTGCCGCCCCGCTGATGGGCAGCTCCGCATGGAGAGCGAGGCCGAGTCCTTCCAGAAGAAGTTTGAGAACTTCCTCCACAACTCCATCATCATCCCCAGGTGCTGGTGCTGGGGTGGGGGTACTAAGGTCAGGGGTTCTCCAAGCATTGCTCTGCAACAGGGAGGGGGACCACTGTCTTCTTTAACCCATTTTCCACCGTTTCAGGCCACCTTGGAAGGTGACGTCCATCAACAAGAGCCCACAGCGGTGAGTGGCTCCAAAACCCTGAGGCCCTCCCGTGTCCCATTGCACATGAGATCCCCATGTGTCCTGACCCCAAACCTCTTCCCATCCCCACAGGACCCCAAAGCGCCGCAGGGACCTGGTGGCCGTCACATCCCCCACCAACGCTTCCTCAGTGGAGCCACCACCCCCGAGCCACTCTGGGGCTGAACCCAAACCTGACTTCCAGATCTTTGAGGACAAAGTGGTGCGGGACCGTGCGGTGCTGTCGAGGCTGCGGCACTTCACGGAGTACCGCATCGACATCCATGCCTGCAACCATGCTGCACACACCGTGGGCTGCAGCGCGGCCACCTTCGT
Organism: Callipepla californica brunnescens; assembly: GCA_023055505.1. Classification (NCBI taxonomy): domain Eukaryota; kingdom Metazoa; phylum Chordata; class Aves; order Galliformes; family Odontophoridae; genus Callipepla; species Callipepla californica. The sequence continues at coordinate 706,069 of JALIRH010000132.1, read as the reverse complement.
CTTTGCCAGGACCATGCCTGAATGTACGTCCAAGGGCAGCAGGGAGGGACCAGGGCTCCATGCACAGTGCTGTTCTGCCCAGCTGGGATGTTCTGGTGCTGGTGCTTCTGGGAGGGGATCAGCACTGGGCTCTTAGATTCATGAAATTGTTAAGGTTGGAAAACACTGCTCAGATCAAGCCCAACCATCAGCACATCACCACCGTGCCCGCTAACCACATCCTTTAGTGCCACATCTACACTTTTCTTTAAAAACCTCCATCCCCCTCCCTGGGCAGCCTGTTCCAATGCCTTATCGCTCTCTCTGAGGAAAATTTGATCCTAATATCCAACCCGAACCTCCCCTGGTGCGATGTGAAGCCATCGACTCTCATCCTGAGCCCATCTATCTCCCTGTTCAGTGCAAGCTGACAACATTCCTGGCAACGTGACGTGGGAGCCGGCCAGCAAGAACAGCGTGCTGCTGCGCTGGCAGGAGCCCCGCAACCCCAATGGGCTCATCCTCAAGTACGAGATCAAGTACAGCCGTGAGAGCGAGGTGAGGGCCTGGCTCAGCATCCCTCTCCCCGAGGCTGGGATGTCCCCACTACCACCACCCCCTCGTCCCCAGGAGGTCACCACTGTTGTCTGCGTCTCCCGACACCGCTACGCCAAGTACGGTGGCGTGCACCTGGCCCTGCTGCAGCCGGGGAATTACTCGGCCAAGGTCCGTGCCACATCGCTGGCCGGCAATGGCTCCTGGACAGGACTCGTCAAGTTCTACATCCTGGGGCCAGGTACCTGACTGGGGGCAAGGAGGATGCCAGTGGAGTTGGGGTGCTGCTGGGTTGGGAGCTGGGAGACAGGGTGCTGCTGGATGGGACTCTGAGGGATTGGGGAGCACTGGTGGGACTGGGGATCAGGGGTGCTCCTGGACCTGGACACCAGAAGATGAAAGAATGCTGCTGAATCAGGAACTGGGGAGATCTGGGGGATGCTCTGGGATGGGAGCAGCACAGGGCATGGAGTGTTGCTGCCCCGGGCATTGGGCCCCCCCCCATCTCTGCTACAAAAACCCTGTCCCATGGACACACTCCCGGCAGCCGAGGAGGAGTCCGGCAGCTTCTACGTCCTGCTCACTGTCACGCCTGTGGTCCTCATGGTGCTCATCTCTTGCCTTGCCGTCTTTGTCTTCTTCTACAATAAGAAGAGGTACTGACCCCCCTATGAACCCTGGGGCTGCAGTCGGCCGAGCTGGGGCTGGGGGAGGTGACACTGCACCCCTGTTCCTTGTCCCCCTGTCCTCTGCACCATGCCCACCTCTCTACCTCCCCAGGAGCAACGATGGCTACCCCAGTGGGACTCTGTACGCCTCCGTCAACCCTGAGTACTTCAGTGCCTCAGACAGTATGTGGGGATGGGCAGGGGTCCCCATGGGGTCTGCTGCCCCGCTAGGGGATGGAGATGATGATGGTTATGGTGATGCTGATGGTGACACCTCCTGCAGTGTACATCCCCGATGAATGGGAAGTATCAAGGGAGAAGATCACGGTGATCCGGGAGCTTGGGCAGGGCTCCTTCGGGATGGTGTATGAGGGACTGGCTCTGGGGCTGGTGGCCGAGGGTGAGGAGACCAAAGTGGCCCTGAAGACGGTCAACGAGCTTGCCACCATGCGGGAGCGCATCGAGTTCCTCAAGGAGGCCTCCGTCATGAAGGCCTTCAAGTGCCACCACGTGGTAGGTGGCAGCAGGGGGACATCCCCGGGGACGTGGGGCTGCGGCTGCCCACGTGCTGTCTCCATTCCCTCCCCAGGTCCGTCTGCTTGGCGTTGTGTCCCAGGGCCAGCCAGCCTTGGTCATCATGGAGCTGATGACACGTGGGGACCTGAAGAGCTACCTGCGCTCGCTCAGACCCGACGCCGAGGTGAGGGGCTGCCCCGGCACCGGAGTGCCCTGCAGAGGAGGGGGCTCAGACCCCGTCCCCGAGGACGTCCCCCCAAAGCCTCCGTTCTCTGTGCATGGTGCAGAACAATCCTGGGCTGCCACCACCCTCGCTCAAGGACATGATCCAGATGGCGGGAGAGATTGCTGATGGCATGGCCTACCTCAATGCCAAGAAGTTCGTGCACCGCGACCTCGCCGCGCGCAACTGCATGGTGTCTGAAGACTTCACCGTTAAGATTGGAGGTGGGCAGCCAGAGGTGGGTGGGCTCGGGATGGATCCCCACGTCCCAGTGCTCATGGCTTCTTATCTCCCTCCTCTTCCTCTTCTTCCTTGTCTTTCTCCTCCTTTTTCCTCTTCCTCCTTCTCCTCCACCAGATTTCGGCATGACGAGGGACATCTATGAGACAGATTATTACCGCAAAGGGGGCAAGGGGCTGCTCCCTGTACGCTGGATGTCTCCTGAAGCCCTCAAGGACGGCATCTTCAACACGCAGTCCGATGTCTGGTGGGTGATGGGGCCGGGGGGAACCGTGTGGGTGAGCCCCCACCCACCCCGGGCTGATCTGGGGGTGCTGCAGGTCCTTTGGGGTGGTGCTGTGGGAGATCACCACGTTGGCTGAGCAGCCCTACCAGGGAATGTCCAACGAGCAGGTCCTGCATTACGTCATGGACAACGGCGTCCTGGAGCGGCCAGAGAACTGCCCCGATCAACTGTGAGTGGGGGGATCTCTTGCCAGAACTGCTTGGGGTGGGCATTAAGCACCGTGCCTACCACTGTGGGCTCTGGTCTTGAGGGGGGTGCCGGGGACCCCCATATCCACCGGCCACTCTTTGTCCCGCAGCCACGAGCTGATGTGTCTGTGCTGGCAGCAGAACCCTCGCCAACGCCCGTCCTTCATCCAACTCCTGGAGAGCATCAAGGAGCACATGGCGCCCGCTTTCCGCACCCTCTCCTTCTTCTACAGCCCCGAGAACCGACGGCGGGGCTCCAACGAGCCCTCGGAGCAAGACGAGACGGAGCAACCCCCCGAGGAGGATGAGCCCCCCACCCCTCCTCTGCCCACCCGCAGAAGCCGGGGCCGGCTCCCCAACGGGACGGGCTGCCTGTGAGCGAGGGCAGCCACCCGCTGCGGACTCTTCCCCCCCGCCTCGCCCCATCGAGGGGGCCCTTCGCGTTATTTATTGCTTTTAAGGGAAGGGGGTGTGCTCTGGGGGAGCCACTGCACTACCGCTCCCTGCGTTGGGGAGAGGGTGGCAATAGGGGTGGGGGTGGGGGGGGGGGGGGGGGGGGAGGGGCTGCCCCGTGGGGTGCTGGTTTTGCAGATGGAGAAACTGAGGCACGGCGCTTCCCTGTAGCTTCCCCACAGTCCTGACTGCGGGGCACAGCGTCGGGGCAGCGCTGGCTCCGTCATCTGCCCCGGGGGAGCAGAGGGAATAAAGCAGGACGGAGCTCGGCAGAGCGGTGCTTGCTCAGTGGGGGCACGGGGAGGGGGGGATGGGGGGGGGGGGGTGGGGTGGCCGATGCTCGGGGCTTTCCACTGCCGTCCGCCGGTCCCATCTGCTTCCTGCGCATCCCGTTGCGGCTTTGCCCTGCGGTGCCTGAGCCGGGGGCGTTTCTGGGGAAAAAAACGTCAAAGCAGAGGAATTCGCGAGGCGGTGACGGTCTGACGGGGGATTCAGACCGGGATGTCTGCGTGGAGGGGTCCCACAGGTCCCTACTCTCCCCATCCCGGTCCCTTGGTTCTAGGGGCTGAGCGCTGTGGAAGGGATTCAGGCTGAGAATGTGACCAACTCAGTGCACGCATGATGTAGCGAGGGGAGTGGGATGGGGGTGACAGGGGCAGGTGGGGATCCAAGAGCCGTGCTCTGCCCTCCCCTCACAAGAGGGTCCCAAGAAGGCGAGACAGCTGAGGAAAGGACCACTGTGTCACCAACGTTCCCCAGTCTGCACTTCGGGAAGCTTGAGGGCAGCTCAGTGCTGAGACATCTTGGGAAAGTGATGGGGGGAGCTGGGGTGGGGGGACGCTCCTGATGGCCCTGAGTGCGGGGAAGGGGCAGCGAGGAGTGTCCTCCGCCCCGTGCAGATGGGGGGGACACGGGAGATGCTGGAGCAGGGCGCAGAGTGCGGGCATCGCATGCAGGGTGCGAGCAGAGTGCGGGCAAGGTCTCACTTCTCTGCGGTGCGAGCCCCCATCCCGCACCCTCCCGGTACCACCTCGCGGTGCGGGGCTGCGGGCAGGGTCGGGGCGGAGGAGCCGCTGGCCCCTCCCCAGGAGGCCGGACCGGGCTCTGCTTTTAACCCGCCGGTCCCGCACGCACCGTGGGCTCCGGTGCTGCGGCGGCGAAGTGCGAGGGCGGCGGCACCGGAGCGGCACCGGAGCGGCACCGGATCGCGATGCTGCCCGCCTGGCTCCGGTTGTGCCTGACCACGCTGCTGCTGCCCTCGGGAGCCTCCTCTCCTCCCTCCTGCCCCGCACACTGCCGTTGCCCCGCGCCCCGCACCGTGCGCTGCCGGGAGCCCCGCACCGTGCGCAGCCTCAGCGCCTTGATGCTGGGAACCCTCTGCCCCATGGACGTGTGAGTGGGGACGGGCAGGGGGACCTCAGTGAGATGGGGACTTGGGAATGGGGTGGGATGAGGAAGGGGAATAGTGATGGAGATGGGGATTGGGGATGAGAAAGAGGGTGGGGAGGTGAGGACGGGACGGGATGGGGTAGTGGGGCTAGGGCAGGATGATGAGGATGGAGATGAGGGAGAGGATGGCAGTGGGGTCAGGGCATTTGGACCAGGACATAATGATGAGTGAGGGAGGTGGGGCTGGAAGACATGATGGTGGCATTGGGATAGTGCTGGGGCACTGATGGGGCTGGAGAGGGGTTGTTGGGGTGCAAAGTTGGGTGGGTCCCTGCTGTGGTCTCACAGGGAGTGACGGAGGACTCGGGACTTGTCTTTGCTCCCTCCCACGGTGTGTCAGTAGGGCTGGGGTGTAGCAGGCTCCATGGACAGGGAGTGCCCATGATATGTGTTGGGCAGCGATGGGGTGCAGGAGACTGAGCCCTTTGTCCCCACCGTGACGATGTCCTCCTGCCCTATGCTTCAGGGTTGAGAAGCTGAGGGGCATTTGAGCCCCTATCCCTCCGGATCCAAGAGGGATGATTCCCCAGCATGGGAAGAACAGGATCATCCTGGAACTTAGCTGGGGTGCAGGAGGGGTTTAAGAAACCGCATTGCCTGGGTTGGGGCGTTTCTCTTCCATTCCTCCACTGCTGTGTGCTGGGATGAGGAGAGAGCAGGGCTGTGTGGTGACAGTTTGGGTGCCACCAGGGTGTCTGGGCTCCTGGGTCCTTGTCCTGTTGCAGCCCTGGCCGCATTGCTGGGGTGGCTGCCGCTCACTTCCCTGCCTCAATTTCTCTATGTGCTGGAAGACTCTGCGCTGCAGGCACTGCCAGCTCTTTGTTCACTTCCTGACAGGGTGGGGTGGATGGTGATCCCCCCCAAGAGACCACCTGAAATCCCTCTGCCCTGTCTCCCTTATCCCCACCACAGATTGGGTCAGGGTGGGTGGAAAACCCCACGCTGGCTCCCCAAGGGGCTTTCCTTAGGAAAAGGAGCAGTGGGGGAACAGTCTGTACTTCAGCGTCATTGTCATATCACAGGGCACTGTGGGTTCAGAGAGAGGTGGAGACACACAGAGGGGCTTTGGGGGAGTGGGGCTGAGTCCAGGTCAACTCGCTCTCTGAGTGGGACTGTGGGTTCTGAGTGGGAGCTCAGCTCTGGCCCCAGTGTTCCAGCTCAGCGCAGGGGAAACTGAAGCCCATACGGGCAGCTTGGATCTGTCCCTGTCGCCATCCTAGAGCTGTTCCTCTGGACCTGGGAGTGTTGACCCCAGTGTGGGGTGCCTGACCTCTACCTGGTGCACTGTTGTCTTCCAGCATCATCGAGAACCAACCACTGCTGACATCTCTGAGTCGGGATGACACCAGGATGCTGTGGGACCTCAGGCACCTGTGAGCCCCCCGGGGTGGGATGGGGAGGATGGGGACAGGGTTCCCACTGCACGTGCTTAGCCCTTGCCTCCCCCAGCACCATCTCCAACTCGGGGCTGCAGCACATATCCAACGATGCTTTCCAGGACACCCACAGGCTGAGCCACGTGTGAGTACTCCCCTTCTAGGGCTCGGGTCCCCATCCCTGTGCATGAACCCACCCTGGGGCACTCATCCCTACGCAGGGTGGCTTTGTCCCTGCACTCAGGGAGGATCGATGCTGTCCCACTGCCCAGCAGCAAAACTCGATCCAGAGGGACCGCATGGGGCTGTGCTGCTGAATGTGAAACCATCGATCGGGGCTGGAGCCCCCTGGGAGCTCTGTGCAGAGCAGCCCCATGAAGGGAGGGGATGCTGGAGAGAAGTGGGGGGGGACCTACCCCATGGATCATGGGGTCTCTGCCAGAAGGGTTACCAAAGGCTGATCTGGACTCCTGGCAGCCAGCCTGGTGCATGTGCTTCTGCTTGGTCACGGTGTGACAGCTCTGTCCCCAGCATGTGTCAGACCCCTGTGTGTGAGGGTGATGTGGGACAAGGAGACTCGGGGAAGGGAGGCTGATGGGGTCTGTGCTTGCAGGAACCTCTCCTTCAATGCGCTGACCAGCGTCTCCTGGAAAACCTTCCAGCATCTGCCCCTGCAGGAGCTGTGAGTGCTGTGGGGAGGGGGACAGGGCATGAGGCATGGCTGGGGACATGGCTCTGGGAACACGGGAGCAAGGATGGGGCTGGGAATGTACCTGCGGCTGTGGCAGTGCTCATACAGACCCAGCTGCAGATCCACGGCTCCCTGAGTGTGCAGGGCAAAGATGGGAACAGGAACAGGGCTGGGGATGGCACAGCACATACAGCGAGGCACCTGCACAGCACACAGCCCTGGGCACAGGGTGCCATCCACCCTGGGCACCCCAGGAGCAGTGCAGCTGGGGATGTAACACATGCAACTCACGTCCTCTCCCCATCTCAGTATCCTGGAGGGAAATCCCTTCAATTGCTCCTGCGGGATCCGCTGGCTGCAGTTGTGGCAGAATGGGAGCCGTGCTGAGCTGGGCAACCAGTCGCTGGTCTGCTGGGAGGGCAGCATGCTCATGGCCCTGGCCAGCCACCCCCTGCACGGCTGTGGTAGGTGGCACAAGGGGGGTCCAGTTCCAACAGGATCCCCACCCTGAGCCCACTGTGGGTGTGGACAGCGTGGAGACAGCTTATCTCACCTCGGCAGAGCCTCCCACCGCCCGCATCGAGCACCCCGACGTAGTGCTTCGCCAAGGGGACAGCGTCAACCTCACCTGCCACATCATGGGAGAGCCGCCAGCCACCGGGGAGTGGGTGCTCCCTGATGTGGGATCGGAGCCATCTGTCACCAAGGCAAGGCTTGGGGCACGGCGGGGACCTTGCAGGCGTACCGTCCCCCTCGCAGCATCCCCTCAGTGCAGGATGTGCTCACTCCGTGCCGGTGCTCCCTGCAGCTCTCGGAGTGGGAGCTTGTCCTGGAGATCAACAACATCTCCTCCAGCCTCAACCACAAAGACCTCACATGCCGGGCAGAGAACGCAGCGGGGCTGGCAGAGGACAGTGTGATGCTGAATGTCACCTGTAAGCTACCCAGGGGATGGCGGGGGGGGGTGAGGGCTGGTTTTGGGGTTGCATGTTTGGGAACACAGGCAGCTCTGTCCTCACAGTCCCGCCAGTGATCCTGCTCCTGCACGAGGCCATCCCGCAGCACTTCTGGTGCATCCCCTTTTCGGTGGACAGCAATCCAGTGCCCAGCATCTTCTGGCTCTTCAATGGCACACTGCTGCTTGAGGGGCCCTACATCCACACGCGCATCGTGGAGTACGAGCCCAACTCCACCGTGCTGCATGGCTGCCTCGAGCTCAACCGCCCCACGCATGTCAACAACGGCAACTATACCCTTGTGGTGCAGAACCCCCTGGGCAGAGCCACCCGCAGCATCCAGGGCCGCTTCATGGATAACCCTTTCAGCTTCAGCCCCGAGGAGCCCATCCCCGGTGAGTCGTGATGGGGCTGAGAGAGATGTGCTGTCCCACTCCTGACCCTGGGGCATCAAACCCTCTGTTCCTACCCTGCCCAGGGGTTCTGTGCCCCCACGTGCCTCAGTTTCCCCACGGTGTGGGAAGGAAGCATGGGACTCTCTCAGGGGGTGGGGGAGGTGGTTAACGTGTGTTCTTTCCTTTTCTCCATGCTGCACAAGTGTCCATATCTCCACTGGGTGAGTGCTGGGACATGCTGCTCCCCCTGCCCCAATCTCCCCAGCCATGGTGACCCCATGATGTAGATGCAGTGTTTGTGCAGGAGCAAGACTGTGCCCCCACCCCATGCTCACCCTGTGCCCTCTCCCCACTCAGGCACCAGGAACAGCTCGCTGGAGGGCCCCGTGCAGACGGCAGATGAGCACACATTTGGGGTGAGGGCTCTGCTGGGACGGAGTGCTCTGTGATTTGGGGTAGGGAGCATGAGGACACCTGTGGGAAAGCAAAACAGTCCTTAAAACGAAGGCAAACCAAAGGAAAGGTGAGGTGGGATGGAATGGGGTGAAGGAAGCCATCTGCCCTTCCCCGTGCCTCAGTTTCTCCAGATTTGAGACCACCTCCACCTCCAGGGCTGGGAGAAGGGTGCTGTCCTTGGCTTTGTAGCAGGACCCCGACCCCATCCCCACCATTCCCTCTGTCCCCAGGTCTCCGTGGCCGTGGCTCTGGCAGTCTTCGCCTCCCTCTTCCTCTCCGTCATGCTCATCGTGCTCAACAAGTGCGGGCGCCGGTCCAAGTTTGGCATTAACCGTGAGTCCCCGCTTCCTGCACAGGGTGGGGGCACGGCCGTGGGGTGACAGTCCCCATGGGTCCCCATTGCTTGGCACCCCCTGGGGCAGTGGGTGGCGGTAGGGCCCCACCGGGGCCAGGCAGTGTAGGCAGCAGCTGCTAATTCACTCCTGGAATGGATTCAGCCTGCAAATGGGTTTGATCGCACTGGTTCCCCCCGGGGCTGGGGGGGGGGGGGGGGTGGTGATGCTCGGCAGCACCTGGCACTGCTGCACAAAGCACCCTCACCCCTCTGCGATGTCCCTGTCCACGTGCCCCTGGTCCCTGCAGGCTCAGCTGTGCTGGCCCAGGAGGATGACCTGGCCATGTCGTTGCACTTCATGAACCTGGGCAGCAGCCCCGTGTCCTCCACCGAGAGCAAGCTGGATGGGCTGAAAAGCAACTTCATTGAGAACCCGCAGTACTTCTGCAATGCCTGTAAGGCTGAGGGGCCCCAGCATCCTGCACTGACCCCCTGCTGCATCCCCCACTGCTCCCCGGTGTCCTCCTGGGGAGGGGGCTGATGGCTGTGGGTCCCCCAGGTGTGAACCACGTTCAGCGTCGTGACATTGTGCTCAAGTGGGAGCTGGGCGAGGGCGCCTTCGGGAAGGTCTTCCTGGCCGAGTGCTCCCACCTCCTCCCTGAGCAGGAGAAGACGTTGGTGGCTGTGAAGGTAAGGGGTTTGGGGATGGGGGTCCCGGGGTGGTCGGGGTCAGGTTGACGCCGTGTGCTTGCAGGCGCTGAAGGAGGTGACGGAGAGCGCGCGGCTCGACTTCCAGCGGGAAGCGGAGCTGCTGACAATGCTGCAGCACGAGCACATCGTCAAGTTCTACGGTGTGTGCACCGAGGGTGAGCCCCTCATCATGGTCTTTGAGTACATGAAGCACGGAGACCTCAACCGCTTCCTCAGGTGGGCCCGGCCCCGCGCCCCCTCCCCGCTCCATCAGCGCGGCTCAGACAGCCGCTCTGCGCTCGCTGCTAATGCAGCCCTCCTTGCAATATTGATTAGATTAGCTGTCTGAGAGGCTTAAATAGAGAGAGATTGGCCATCAGCTGGAATAAGCAGAGACTTTTCGATTGGCCCCCCAGGTATTGCTGATAGACGGGGGGGCTGCCAGAGGCATCGCTTTAGTGGCCACGCGATGAGCTCTGAGACGTGGCTTTTATGATTATTGTTATGGGACTTGGCATTAATGGTTCTGCCGAGCAGAGCCCCCTGCTCCCGGCCCGGCCTCCCCAGCCCGGCTGTCAGCAGTGCTCGGCATCAAAGCAGTGTGCAGCCCCCGGCCCCTGGCCTGCTCGCACCCTGGCTCCGTGCACGCAAGCTGCTTTCACACCTCCTGGCTCCCAGTGATGCACAACCCTCCCAGCTCAGATGTGTGCACAGCCTTCCCGGCATACACATGCATGGGATTCCTTGCATGCTTCCCCTGCACGCGTGCAAACACACATGTTGATCTGTGTGTTCTTCAATACACGTGCACAGCTTTCCTTGGCGTGACTGCACACTTCCCCAGCACGTGCACAGCCCTCTCCATCCTGGCCCTGTGCACGTGTGTAAGCACATGGATGCCTTCCTGTGGGCATGTATGCACAAAATCGTGCACTCCCTCCCCCACCATGTGTGCACACACTTCTTTTACACCCTGCATGGCCACACAAATGCCTGCATGTACTTTCCCTGCGTGTACTTTCCCTGCATGCACACATGGCGTTTCCCAGCACACGTGCAAACACATTCACGGCCCTTCCAGGCACAAGCGTGCACGCTTTTTCCCTGCCTACACACATACACACACACACATCCCCCAGCTCTGAGCACCCTCTGCCCTGCCAGGTCCCACGGGCCGGATGCAAAGATCTTGGACCACGGGCAGGAGCAGCCCTACGAGCAGCTGACTCTGAGCCACATGCTCCAGATCGCCACGCAGATCGCCTCGGGCATGGTCTACCTGGCGTCCCTGCACTTTGTGCACCGTGACCTGGCCACCCGCAACTGCCTGGTGGGCCAAGACCTAGTGGTGAAGATCGGGGACTTCGGCATGTCCCGTGATATCTACAGCACTGATTACTACCGGGTGAGCTCCGCGCTCTCCCTCCCTCAAGTTTCCATTTAATCCGCTGCCCCTTTCCCAGCCCCATCCATATTTAATGGTGCTGCTGAGCACTCAGCATGTGGTTTGGGAAGGGGAGGTCGGGGGGGGGGTGTGTTGAGGGGGGTTCCACGCTGATGGTTCTGCTGTGTGCAGGTGGGAGGTCGGACCATGCTGCCCATCCGTTGGATGCCACCCGAGAGCATCCTGTACCGCAAATTCACCACTGAGAGTGACATCTGGAGCTTCGGCGTGGTGCTGTGGGAGATCTTCACCTACGGGAAGCAGCCCTGGTACCAACTCTCCAACACCGAGGTGGGCTCAACCTGAGGTCTGCACATGGGGCTGAGCATGGAGCTGGGTTTGGCACCACCTCCACGTGTGAGATGGGGGAAGGCAAGGAATCCCCCGGCTCTGTGGGGTCTGGGTGGGGGCTGAAGGCTCCATGTCCCCCTGTTCCCTCAGGCCATCGAGTGCATCACGCAGGGCAGGGAGCTGGAGCGACCCCGCACGTGTCCCTCTGAGGTGTACGACATCATGCAGAGCTGCTGGCAGCGGGAGCCACAGCAGCGCCAGCGCATCCAGGACATCCACAGCCGCCTGCAGGCCCTGGTCAAGACCCCTCCCATCTACCTGGACATCCTGGGCTGAGCGGGACCCCCATCACTCCCAGACTGGCTGGAGGGCTCTGACACTGCTCCCTCTGTCCCCCAATACCCTGGACTGATGCCCTGATGCTGGAGAGGGCTGAACAACTGTTTGTCACAGCGAACCCCCTGGGGGGCTGTAGGGCTGGAGATGTGCCCATGGGGGTTGTGGCTGTGGCATTTCCCCACTGTGGATTTGCCCCTGGAGGGACAGAACCAGGACCCCCAGCCCCATGGAGGGCACTCAGTTACTCAGCGTCATGGCTGCTCCACCCCTCCCCGTCCCCGTGCCCAGCTGGGGGGATGCTCTGTGCGCTCTCCCACTCCGCAGTGAACCTGGTTGGTAATAAAAGCATCCAATTCTCTGCTGCGCTGCCAGCTGGCTGCCCCTGGAGTGTCTGCTGGGGGACAGGGAGGTGCCCTGGGGAGAAAGAAGGGCTTTGGTGGGACAGGGGAAGAGGAGTTGAGGGGATGTGGTGGCATGGGGACGGCTTGTTCCCACTCCATGGCATTGGGTGAGGCGTGGGTTGGCGGTGCTGAGGGGTGGGCTTGAGTGTGGAGAGCAGTGAGGATGTGCAAAGCCAAAGTGCAGGTGAGGGGGATGCTGTTCTCAGCCTGGGGAGGGACGTGGAGACACTCTGGGGACACTGCAGATGAGCTGGGGCTATGCACAGGGCATGAGTCCCTGTGCCAGAGATGTGGGGTGGGGAACCTTTGAGCACAAAGGGATGATGAAGCCAAACCCCCAAACAAAGGGCAAAGCCCTCCCTTCCCCACGCACTGTCACCGGAGCCATGGGGTTATCAAATGCCCTGTAGCGTCCACTTAATCATCCTTCCCAGGGCTCTCCGGCCGCCTTGGTAATGTTTGAGACCTGGATCTGACTGTAATGGAGCAGAATTGATTTCATCTGGCTAATTAGGCAGCGCAGGCTGGGTCCTGGCAGCTCCTTTGTTACCCACCGTGACCTGAGATAAGGAGAGGGAACAGAAGACCTGGGGAAACTGAGGCACGGTGCATCACCATGCCATGGAGCAGTGCTGTGCCACGGTGCATTGCTGTGGTGCTGTACCATGCCGGATGGTTGGGGCTGCGTGCGGGACAGCTGTAGGAAACCAGACCCATCCCCTGTGTCCCTGGCACGTAACCCAGCCCTTGCAATCCCCTCCCTGCAGAGGGCAGGGAGCCCAGGGATGGGATGTGGTGGCTAGCAAGAGGGTTGGCACCCAATTCCAGCCCTGAGCCGATGGGGAAACAGAAGCAGCGAGCCTTGGGGCTGCCATGAGGGTGTGCAAACAGCTGTTTTGCAGTGGGTCCCAACCCCTTGCTCAACCCCCAAAGCTCTGCTGAGAAGGAGGGGTGCAAGAGGTGCCCCACATGGAGCCCTTCTCACAGTGTGGTGGCAGTGTCCCCACTCACTCTTGGCCTGAGGAGAGTGCCCTCCTTCCTTTGGGCTCTCTAATCTCTGCCTGCGCTGATTTATGGGCTTTTCCCTCTTATCTAATTTGAGGAAGGAACAAGATTACAACTGTGAGCTTTTCCAGTGCTGCACTGCAAATTGCCTCTTTGGTCAATAGTGTTCCCGCAGAGGGGAAGTGGCGGCCATGCGCTGCCCGGGCACTGAAAAAGGACCAAACTGCCCCAAAAAAAGACCTGGGCATGGCAGTGTAGAGCACCATAGGCATGGGGTGGGGGGGGGACCCGGTATGGGTTTCCCTGTGTCTGTGCCTCGGTTTCCCTGCGGGGCAGAGAGGGAAGGGTTAAGCCCCGCTCCCAGAAGTGTGCAGCCCTGATTGATTTATCCCCACCCCACAGTTTCTCCATTTCAGCTGCTCCAGGGGGAGCGGTAATGGACTCTGGCAATGAGGTAATTAACGGCTCTGCTCCCTGGAAAAGTTCCTTTCTTAGCAGCGCAAGCAGCCAAGCTGGGGACAGGACCCTGCCAGAGTCCCAGGCCTCATCCTGCATCCAATGGGGCTGCGAAGGGATTTTTCACAGTGTGGCCTCATCCTGCCTGGATCTGGATGTGCTACCCTAGTGCTACCCGTGGAGCTGGCTCCAATCCCACCTCAGAGCCGTGGTGCTGGGGATGCCCTTGTGGGGATGGGGCAGGGGGAGTCCTCAGGGGCTGCTTGTTTGTGTGTGGGATTGCCCAGTTTGGGGTTGCCCGCTTTGGGGGGACCATAAGGCGGTGGTGACGGATGTGGGGCTGCAGCTGCATCGCGGCGCCATGGGTCCTGAGGCGGATGAGGGCTGACCGGACCTTGCGTGTCTCTTAAGTGCACTTGTGGGCCCGGTTCCCCCCAGCCTGGGGGTCTCGGGGGGGGGGCTGCAGAGGCATCTTGACACTAATGAGGCGCAGCTGAAGTGCTGCTGAAGTGTCCCAGAGCAGCATTTCCTGGTGACCACAGGGATGCCTTATTTAAGAGCAGCAGGGGGAGGGGGGGGGGGGGGTCGGTTCCTCCCATTTCCCAGCTCAGGTGTTCCCATCCCAGTCCCACTGTCCCCAGCTTGCAACCCTTGTGTCCTCACCCTCAGTGCCCCGCTCCAGGCAGGGCCATTTGGGGCAGCCCTGTGGTTGCGGGTGGGCTGCATCCTAATGGAGCCCGAGTGGGCAGGTGGGGAGCAGCAAAGCCACGCTGGGACGTGAAAATCGTTATGAGTGATTAGAGCTATTACTGTAACGAGGAGAGGCAATTAATGGCGCCTTGACATCAGTTGAGGCCAGCTAATGTACACGCTCGCTGGGAGAGGGGAGCGGCTGAGCGTGAGGAGGGGGCAATGCGTGGGGTTGCGCGTGGGGACCCTGACACGGGGATGCTGTGTGGGGATGAGATGTGGGTGGGGAGCCCAGGATACATGGGCAGAGAGCCTGGGGTGTGTGTGTGTGTGTGGTGGGTGCACGGTGGGGTGTCCCATGCTGTATGGATGACGCGTGGCAGGGATGCAGATGCGTGAGCTTAGGGTGCAGGGCTGCAGCGTGGCTAGAAGAGCCAAAATTTGGGATGGCATGTGCACGGGGAGGTAAAATGCGAGCCTGAGATGCAGGATAGCACGTGGCTTGGGAACCCACGCTGTGGGAGTGATGAGCAGCTGGGATTCCAAGGTGCAGGGCTAATAATGCATGAGGACAATGTGTGCCCGTGCATTGCCGGGAATCCCGCGGCGTGGGAGATGACGTTTGGCGACGATCCTGGGCTACAGGGATGTTGCAACACGGGGGATGCTGCGTGGCCGGGACGCCGAGCACAACGCGTGTCGGTGCCGGGACAAGGCGTGCTCTGCTCTCAGCCCGGCTCTGCTCGCATCCACCACCAGATGCTGCTGTTCGGCTGGGGGGACTCCCTCTGCCCGCAGCCCCCGGAGCAATGCCCGGTTCGGCCGCACCGCGGGGACAGCACGGGGCAGCCCGGGATGCGGGGCCGATCCCGCACCGCTCCTCAGTACCACCGAGGTCGGATCTACGACGGGATATCCCCACGGGAGAGCCGTGGCTGCCGGCCCCGGTGGTGTTTTTTTTGTTCCAAACCTGCTGGTTTCTGGCCAGAAAAGTTTTTTAAAAAAAGTGTTGGTTTTTTTTTCCCCTTTTCCGTAGTTGTCTCTGAGTCCAAACTTCCTGAGAGCGGCTCCGGGCCCTCCCTCTGCTTCCGACGGCAGCGCTGAGTCTCAGCCGCACAGAGCTCAGACAGCACCGACCCCGTACCATCACGTCCCATAACGTCTCGTCCTGTCCCAGCCCAGCCCGGCCAGGTGAGCGAGTTTTGGGGGTCGGAGTCCCACTGGGGTGGCCTAGGGGGGTCCTGGCCCCATCCAGGGGGTCCTGGGGTGTCCTAGGGATGGTGGCATAGGAATGGCAGCAGTGTGGGATGGAGCGCTGACACTGCGGTCACCCCCTGTGCTGATGTCCCTATGTGGATCCTGTCCCCATCCCCATCTTCATCCTTGTCCTTATCCCCGTCCCCATCCCCGCAGTGTCCCCACGGTGCTCACAGTGCCAAAGGAAACACGTCAGCCCGCGGTGTAGGAAGCACCAGGGCAGAGATAGCAGACACGGGGCCCTTCGTGGGCTCTGTGTCTCCGGTGGGGACAGTGCAGGAGCCACACATCAGCCCTTGTCCCCATCTTCCCACACTGAACAATGTGGGGCTGTGGGTCCCAGTGCCTGCGGGCGATGCTCCCTGACCCATGTCACACTGGGAGGAAAAAGACAAGGAGCTGTGGGGGTGGGGGGGGGAGGATAATCATCCCCAACCCTTGGGGATGTCCCCTCCCTTCCTCCTGCCTGGTTCAAATCAGGAGGATGCGGGTCACTGGGATGTGACCACCCCAGGGTGAGGGCCATGTGGGGCTGGGGCACATCAGTGCCACCCTGTCCCTGTCCCCAGATGGGATTGGAGCTCCCAAGGATGGGGACACACCACTCCCTGCTCTGGAGAGGCTCTGGGGGGGGTCCTTGGGGTAATGCAGGAGCAGCTCTTGGGTGCCTCTGTGGTGCCCCCAGGACAATACTGGGTATTCCGGCCCCCACATCCCAATTAGCACCAGATGGGGCCATGTTTTGATGACTCCTCACTTTTCCTGCCAGCATCTCCGAGCGGTTCCTGTTGTTCGCAGCAGTGCTGGGGCCCTGCCCCCCCCCCCCCCAGTGCGTGGGTTTGCTGGAGTGGGGATGGGGCCGTGGGGAGGGATCGGGGGTCCCGAACTGGGGAGGAGAACTGCAGGGCGGGAGGCTCGGAAGCAGGCGAGCAATTACTCACCCTGGAAACGGCCGCTGGGACCTGAAGGGAAACGGGGGAAACTCTCTGACTAAACGTTTTTTCCAGCAGAAAAATGGCGCTTCTTTGGGATAAGGAAAGGCTGCTCTGGTGGGGTTACCCCGCATCTCTCACTGTGCTGTTGTACGAAGGCAGAGCAGCCCCATGGGGAAGAGGAGGAGGAGGAGGGGGGTGTTGGCATCGGGGGTGGCATCTCGGGGTGTCCCCAGCCCTGATCTGGAGTTGAGGAAACAGCCGTGAATCCATGAATCCAGCTGCGAGGGGCAGGAAACCTCTGCTTCCTCCTGCAGCACATGTGAACGTACCGGAGAGCTGCAGCCATCCCCAAAAACGCGGTGCTGCATGCTCAGGGAAAGCTGTGCTGCTCAGGGATACTGGGATGGGGTCCTGGTGACAAATGGGGACGGTGCACAGGTCCCTGCCATCCTTTCCTGATGGATCTTCCAGAAACCCCAGTGCACCCCTAAAAGCTGCAGTGCGTGGCCCCGTTTGGAGCTGGCTGTGCTCCCAGCTCCTGTCCTGTGCTTGGTTGAGCAAGAGCCCAGAGGATCCAGGAAACGCAGCGGCAAATAAATACTAAAAGCGTTGAAACGGGGCCATGCAGGGAGGCTGCCAGGGCCTGGGGGTTAACTCCTTCCCATCCCCACGTCCCTCAGATGGGGCTGTGGATCCGAGGGCAGGGAGATGCCCCAGTGCCCCACGTTCATCCCTGGGGATGGGTCAGCCCTCTGTCACCAGTACAAACTGGTGTCAACCAGTGCCCTGTGTCTAGGCCTGGGGATGGGTCAGCCCCAGTGTCCCTTGTGTCCTCAGTGCCCCATATCCAGCCCCAGGGAGCCCTGATCCATGGGCTGTCCCCTGTGCTGCAGGTGCCAACCCCAGGATGGAGCCCTGGGATGGAGACAGGGATAGGGACAAAGATGAAGATGGGGATGGGAACTGGGTCCTCATAGGGATGTCAGCACTGGAGCCCACCTCTGGAGCAGCTGTATGATAGGCCTGCAGTGCTGTGGGGCAGGATGGGCTCAGCTCCGTGGCCGCAGCACTTCTGTCTGTGGGGCCCTCACAGCTCCGGGGCCACCCGTGCAGCTGTGCCTCAGTTTCCCTTTGGCAGCACAGATGGGTTGGAGCCGTTCCCCCGCACGCAGGAATGCAGACCCAGCCCCGTGGGGAGGCCGGGGCTGGAGGCGGTGGGTGGGGAGCAGGAGAGCAGTGCGTGCGAGCCCAGCTCGGTGCTTCCATGCAGGATGGTGCTGAGGACCGTGGCACTGGCACTGCATGCCTGCTTCCTGGCTGCCCTCCACCCCAGCGACCCCAATGTCTGCAGCTACTGGGAGAGGTAGGAGCTGTGCTGGGGATACTGGGCTGGGGTCACCCGTGGGTCCACCTCCCGACCTCGTGCCTTCTCCTCCATGCAGCTTCACGACAGCGGTAAAGGAGTCCTATGCCAAACCCCATGTCGTGACCTCCACCGAGCCCTGTGCAGGGACACCAGGACTGCCACAAACCTGCCCGCAGCAAAGGTGAGGGCTTGAGGGCTGAGCCAAGACCCCAGCAAAGCTCCCTCCCCCTCCCCACTGCATGGAGCATCCTGCTGCCCAGCGCAGTGCCCTCCTGCCTTGCTGCAGGGCTGTCCCATGGCTAACAGGAGCGATCCCACTGGGTGATGACCCAAGCTGAGGTGGGGGGTGGTGGGAGGGGGCTCACATAGGGGTTTCTCCCCTCACTTCACCCTCATGGATCTGCTTTTGGCACAGGGTGATGTACCGCACGGAGTACCGCCAAATGGTGCGCACCAACTACCGCCAGCGCTACCAGTGCTGCCTGGGCTACTACGAGAGCAGGGATGCCTGCGTCCGTGAGTGGGGAGGGTGAGGGGGCAAAGGGGGGTCCTGGGTTGTCCCCTGCTTAAGTCCCAGCTGTGTGCCTGCAGCACGCTGCACCCAGGAGTGTGTCCACGGGCGGTGCGTTGCTCCCGAACGCTGCCAGTGTGAGCCGGGCTGGAGGGGACCTGACTGCTCTAGCCGTGAGTGGGGAGGGGGCACAGGGACCCCTGGGGATGGAGTGGGACTGTGGGGTTTCGTGAGGGTCTGGGTATTCTGTGGTGAGGTGTCCTGGGGGTGAACAGGGAAAGGAATGAGGTGAGATGGGGGTGGGGATGGAGTTGGGGATGGGATGGGGATAGCAGTGGGGATGAGGGCAGCAATGGGGATGGGGATGGATGGAGTTGTGGATGGAGGTGGGCTGGGTTGGGCTGGAGGGTGGGCGTGGGATGCAGGTGGTGATGGGGATGAAGATGGGGACATGAGTGGAGCTGGACCCTGGGATGCAGCAGTGTTCTCACCCACACAGAGTGTGATGAGCGCTCGTGGGGCCAGGACTGCGAGCACCGCTGTGACTGCCACCACGGGGCCCCCTGCGACCCCCTGAGCGGGGTCTGTGCCTGTCCTCCCGGCTTCATCCCACCGCTGTGCCACCAGCCCTGCCCTCCAGGCTCCTACGGCCCCGACTGCCGCCTCCGCTGCCCCTGCCACCATGGGATCCCCTGCAACACCTCCACTGGTGCCTGCCTCTGCCCCCCAGGGCTTGCTGGCCCCCTGTGAGTGAGGGTCCCCACGGTGCCTGGAGGGGAGGGGGTCCTGGTTGCTTGCTCACCCCTTGCTTCACCTTCAGCTGTGAGGTGCCGTGCCCAGAGGGGACACTGTGCAGCATCCACTGCCCCTGCCAGAATGGGGGCATCTGCCACCCCCCCGGCTCCAGCACCTGTGTTTGCCCCCATGGATGGATGGTAGGTGGGATGTGCCTCCCTCTTTCCCCTTCTCCCACGTGGTGTGGGGTCCCCGCTGATCCCGCTGCTCTGTGTCAGGGGGACATCTGCTCCATGCCGTGCCCACCCGGGCGCTTCGGCCCCAGCTGCCAGGGGGAGTGTCGCTGCCACAATGGGGGCCACTGTGACCCTTTGGGGGGGGCAGTGCCAGTGTGCACCAGGCTTCACTGGAGAGCAGTGAGTGGGGACGGGGCACGGGGGGCTGGGGAGGGCTGGGGGAGACGGGGAACAATATGGGAATGAGGTACGGGGGACATGGGATGGAGGCACACAGGGATGGGGACGTGGGTGACATGGGGATGGGGTGCCTGGGGGGATGGAGTGGCAGCAGCACACAAAGATGTGTACACAGGGATGGGACACGCAGGGGATTGGGTCACCAAGCCCAGGCGCTGCCGGAGCGGGATCTGAATGCAGCCTGGCATGCAACAAGCTGCACAGTCTCGGCTTGGGGCAGGGAAGGAGGGTCTGGGTGCCACCCTGGGGCCGTGTCACCCTCTGTGTCCCCATGCAGGTGCCGGGAGAGGTGCCCAGTGGGGAGGTATGGGCAGGACTGCAGGGAGAGCTGTGACTGTGCCAATGGGGGACAGTGCTTTCACGTGGATGGTGCGTGCCTGTGCGAGGCCGGCTTTCAGGGCAGCCGCTGTGAGGAGCCCCGCTGTCTGCCCGGCCTCTATGGCATAAACTGCCAGAGCCACTGCCTCTGTCACCCCCAGCACAGCCAGAGGTAGGCAGTGTGCCCTCCCCTTGTCCCACATATCATATGCAGAGCCCTCTCCCAGTACACCCAGTGCCTGGACTGGGAGTTCTGGGCACTGAGTGTGTGCCCCCAGCTGCCATCCGCTGCTCGGTGAGTGTTCGTGTCACCCAGGGTGGGCTGGGCTCTTCTGCAACGAGAGCTGTCCCCCTGGCTCCTTCGGGGCTGGCTGCCTGCAGCTCTGCCTCTGCCTCAACGGGGGCACCTGTGATGGGACCACCGGACGCTGCCATTGCCCCCCTGGTTACACGGTGAGTCCCCAAGCTGCCCCCACTGCAGGGACGTGGGGAGGACAAAGGGAGAGGTGGTGGGGGGACTTGGGGGTCAGGGGGATCCCTGGGGAGGACACCCTCAGAACACCTTCTGGATCAGTTTGGGGTCCAGGCATCCCTGGGGGAAGGCTCAGCATCCCTGGGACCCTTGTGATGTCGGGGTGGGTCCCCTGGGAGGTCACAATTTTGGGGTCAACCCTCTTCCTCCAGCATCGCTGCGCCAAGGGGAGGGAGGGAGACGGTTTGTCACCTCCCAGCTCTATGCATGGGAAGGTCCAGTTGTCTCACAGCCCTGCCACATTCTTACCCTCCCCTCAGGATGAGCACTGCTCCTCCCTGTGCCCAACGGATACTTTTGGGGTGAACTGCTCAGAGCGCTGCTCCTGCCAGCATGGCGTTGCTTGCTCCCCCATCGACGGCTCCTGCTTCTGCAAGGAAGGTGAGCACACAGCACAGGGCTTGGGGACAGCTGGGGTGACCCGTGGCCATCCCCATGCCCACCCCACAACCCTCTTGCTTTGCAGGCTGGCATGGACCTGACTGCTCCACACCGTGTCCTGATGGTACCTGGGGTCCTGGCTGCAATCAGAGCTGCAACTGTGCCCATGGGGCCACCTGCAGTGCCCAGAGTGGGGTCTGCAGCTGCACTCCAGGATGGCACGGCCCCCATTGCCACCAGCCCTGCCCGGTGAGTGTCCCCACACAGCACTGCAACGTTGGTGTCGTCGTCTCCAATACCACCTTCCTCGATACCACCATTCCTGACACCTCCACCTCCAGTCCCACCCTCTCCATTGTCACCCCCCCACCCACTGCCACCCTCCCCAGTGCTGACCTCATCCCTGTACCCCAGAATGGGACATTTGGTGCCGGCTGCAGGCAGCGCTGCGAGTGTGCCCATGCGGACGGCTGTGATCCCATCACTGGAGAGTGCCACTGCCTGCCTGGGTGGACAGGTGAGGGGACCAGGGTGGGGATACCCTGCTGTGCCTTGCCCCCTGTCCCTCACTGCTCTTGCTGCCCATAGGGCTGCAGTGCAAGCAGAGCTGCCCGCAGGGCTCCTGGGGCCGGGGCTGCCGCCAGTCTTGCGTGTGCCGCAATGGAGCATCGTGCTCTCCCGAGGATGGGTCCTGCACCTGCACCCCAGGCTTCCGTGGCCCCACGTGCCAGCGCCGTGAGTGCTCCACAGGGGGGGTTCTCCCCATCTCTTGAACCCCATGGGGCTGAGGCTGGATGCGCTCGTCTCACTGCAGCCCTGTGCCTGCAGAGTGCCCACCTGGACGCTATGGAAAGAGGTGTGCACTGAGCTGCTCCTGTGCCAACGGCTCCTCCTGCCACCATGCCACCGGTGCCTGCCTCTGTGCTGCGGGCTGGAGCGGTCCCCAGTGCTCCCAGCGTGAGTATGGGGACATGGGGATGGGGATGAGGGCTGGCGCCAAGGGGGCTGATCATCTCCTCGCCCCACCACCAGCCTGCACACCTGGGTCGTGGGGGGATGCCTGCTCCCAGCGCTGCCAGTGCCGCAACAAGGGGACTTGTGACCCAGTCGAAGGGACGTGCCACTGCCCTGCAGGATGGACAGGAACAAACTGTGAAGAAGGTGGAGACTCCCCCTCCCCCCACACACCTCGTCCCCCGCTGTGGCTCTGTGCACCCCCAAACTGCAGCCTGGGGATCCTGGGGGAGTGATTTGGAGCCACTGTATGGGCAGTGTGGAGCTATATGGAGCCACCCATCCTCTGTACTCCTGCAGAGTGCCCCCCCGGGACCTTTGGATTGCAGTGTGACCAGTTATGCCGCTGTCCCCACAATGCCACCTGCCACCCCGTGAGCGGGACGTGCCCGTGTGCCCCAGGCAGGAGCGGGCCCCACTGTGAGGCTGGTGAGTAGGCATGGGGCAGGATGGGGGGCAAGATGGGGGGCCAGACCCCACCTCTCCTAAGGTCTGTCCCCGTCCCCTACATCTGCAGGGAACCCCGATCAACCCTACACCATCGTGCCTGCCCCCCCGTTGGCCTACAGCACGCTGGGGATGGTGGTCAGCCTGGTGGCCCTGGTGGCTCTGCTGGTGGCCGTGGTGGCTGTGGCACTGTGCTATCGTCACCGGCAGAAGGGAAAAGAGAACCGGCACCTGGCCGTGGCGTACACGGCAGGACGGATGGACACATCAGAGTACGTGGTGCCAGGTGAGCAGTACGCAGGGACGCGGCTCCGGGTCCCCCGGCACCAGGGCTGATGTCTGTCCCCCAGATGTGCCACCGAACCACACACACTACTACTCCAACCCCAGCTACCACACGCTGTCCCAGTGCACGCTGCCTGCCCCCGGCAACCAGGACAGAGCCAGCTCCCTAAAGGTACGGCACAGCTTGGTGGCACAGTGCAGCACGGCGTGGCAAGATACCGTGGTGCAGTGTGGCACGTCGTGGTGCACCACGGTGGCACAGTTTTGCACGATGCACCAAGGCACACGGCACCACGTTTCGCTGTGTTGTATGACAACAACACAGTGCAGCATGGTGTTGCTGCACTGGGACAGCGAGGTCATGCTGGCTCCTGATTTGGCTCCAGGTCCCCAGCTCGCAGCCCTTCCCTGGTACAGAGAGGCCCTATGGTCCTGAAGGCAATGCCACCCTTCCCCCTGACTGGAAGCACCTGGGGGCACCACCACAGGGACCCAGGGGTAAGAGGGGGCAGCTCTAGGGAAGGTGGCACCCCTGGATTTGGGGGAGCACTCTGGGGAGGTGGAGAGGACCCTTCCCTCAGCCCTCATGGTGCTTGCTTTCCAGGTGTGGGGCAGATGGACCGGAGCTACAGCTACAGCTATACCTGCAGCCTGGGGAAGTACTACAGCACCGGTATTAATAGGACTGGGAATGGGGAGGAGGTGGGAATGGGATGGATCAGGGATGGGATCTGAATAGGACCCACCTGGGCACGGCTGCTCTCCCATCCTGGTGATGGGAACCCCACTGCCTCCCCCACAGAGCATCCCCAGGAGGGGCTGAGGGCCAGCGGCAGCTCTCTGGCCAGTGAGAACCCCTATGCCACCATCAAGGACGTGCCCTCCCCTCCTGCCAAGGCCCCCGAGGGCAGCTACATGGAGATGAAGTCCCCGGTGCAGCGGGAGATGTCCTACGCTGAGATTGGGCTCCTGGAGGAACCCAACGAGGAAGGTACACGGCCGGGGCGGTGGGCACATCCTGGGGGATGCACAGCCCTGGGGACAGAGGGGCTCTCATTGCTCACCTCTTCTACTCACAGAGAGCAGTCCCGGGGGGGCAGAGGGAGCAGCTCCAGTCCCGAACGTTCCCAGTCACTACGACTCACCCAAGAACAGCCACATCCCCTGCCACTACGACGTACCCCCCGTCCGTCACCCGCCGTCCCCACCGCTCCGCAGGAAGGATCGCTGAGGAACCCCCCCCCCCCCCAACACTGCCTCGTGACACGTGGACGGGAAACAGTCCCCTGCAGCGGGGACACCGCAGCGGGCAGCCCCAGGTCCACGCAGGATCGGACCCCGCCGTGGGACTGTCCCTGTCGCCGCCGCCGCTGTCCCCCAGCCCTCGGGGCACCGCTGTAAATAAAGCCGGGTTGGTTGTGGGAGCGGTGTACTCTGGAGTCGTGTCCGTGGGAAGAGGGGAAGGACCGATGAGGGACGGTGACGGGAACACACCAGCGCTCGCCCTGGGTTGGGAGCAGCATTAATCCCACGAAGGAACCGGGGGAGAGCCCAGCGCGGTCCGAGAGTGACACGCAGACCGCGTGGAGGAGCACCGATGGGCGCAACGACGGCGCAAAGACGGATCCAAAGCGCACGCGGTGATTGGTCCAAACGCGGCGGGGGGCGGGGCCCAGAGACGGCGCCTCGACACGTCCAGCAATGGTCCAAAAGACGGATCCAAAACGCACGCGGTGATTGGCTGAAATTACCTGCGGGCTAGCCCAGCGATTGGCTCAGGAACAGTCCAATGGTGCTTCAGCAGCAGCGCGGCGATTGGTCCCCCTGTGATTCCCACCCCTCCCCCGGAGTACTATGGCGGTGCGGGGAGGGTGGGGGGCCGGACTCACGAGTCCCACAACGGAAGATCCAACGCCCCACTCCTCTCCCTTCTCTGTCCCAACCGCGCCCCTTTCGGGACGATCCCACCCCTTCCCGTACAGTCCCCACCTACTCAGTGTTGCCTCCACCTCGCCTGTTGTCTTGGGGACGCGCTCAGGTAGAGCGGTGTATCCGTTTTTTTATAGGACCTCCGTAGGAACCCTCATAGTTCACTCCTCGCTTCGAAAACCTCCGTAGTCCCTATAGCCCTGGGACCCCCAGGGTAGTATCCTCCGGCTCAGGGGGTTTCTGAAAGCCTTCCTCCCCCAGCATGAGGCGGCGAAGGGAGCGAAGCCTCCGGGAAAAATCCCTCCCGGTGGCCCCGGAGGAGGAGGAGCAGAGAGCTGAGCAGGGCGTGGGTAAGGCTGGGTCTAGTGAAATGGGGAGGGTGAGGGGCTACAGCCCCCCCCACCCCCCTATACGCACAGGCACTGTGTTCTTATACAGGGGAGTACCAATGCTGTGGGCTCCTGGAGCGGGACTTAGCTGAGCTCTGCGCCCGGGCCGGCATTGCCTCCGTCCCCATAGTCACCGTGCGGCCTTTCTTTGCAACGGGTGAGGGTCTGGGGGCAGATGGGGTGCGGGAAGGATTGGGGTTTGGTTCTTGAGATGCTACTCCCCCTTGCAGCCGAGGGTCCAGAGCCCCGCAGCCTGGATGAGCGCCGCATCCAGGTGGAGCTGGAGAACAATGACGACCCCTGGAGCATCTGCGGGGTCTTCCTGCGAGGTGGGGGAAACAGCACTGGGAAGGGGTGAGCCATGCCAGCTCCCCCCCCTCCTCCACCCCAGGGTGGCTGAGGTTACGGTTGGAGGCTTTTCCCCCATCCCATCTCTTGCATCTACCAGGCTGGAAAGTGGAGGAGGAGATGCTGGGTGTCCTCAGCAAGTGCCTGCCCGCCCTGCGCAACCTGCAGACACTGCAGTAAGTGTGTGTGGGGGGGGTGACCCCCAGGCACTGCCCCATAATGGGGATGGTCGAGTGATGCTGTCTGTCCCCACAGCCTCTGGAGTGCTGGGCTGACTGACTCTATGCTGCCGGCACTGGGCACGATGCTGGCGAGGTGCCCCCAGCTCTGGTAGGCAGGCAGGGAGGGAGGGCAGCTGGCAGTCCTCTCAATTAATATTAAGAACATCTCAGTGCTGTTTGCCCACCCCCCCCCCAGGTTGCTCAAACTGGAGGGGAACCCTTTGCCAAAGCACTCCTTCCACACGCTGGTGGGGACCAGTACGTAAGTGCCAGTTCATCCCTGTGAACAGCGCTTAGTGGGTCCACGGCTGCAGGGTAACCCCTGATAAGTCGTCCCCCCCCCACCTTCACCCCAGGCTGTCCCATCTCTCTCTGCGCTGCAACTGCATCGACGATGAGGCCGCACAGCTGCTGGGCCAGAGCCTCTCCACCCTGAGCTCCTCCAACCGCAGCCTGCTCTCGCTGGTCCTCAGCTTCAACCGCATCTCTGACGTGGGTGCAGGGCACATCGCTGAGGTGCGTAGGCCGTAAGGCTGAGGGGGGGGCAGCTGAGTGCTGCCCGTGCCCCCTCCCAGCACCTTTCTCATCCCCCCTCTCCCCCAGGGATTGCGCTGGAACCGTTCGCTGCAATACTTGTCCCTGGCATACAACAACATTGGGGATGAGGGGGCCCTGAAGCTGGCGGAGGTGCTGCAGCCCTTCGTGCTGACGCACACGGAGGTGGTGGAGCGGAGGCGGCTGCTGATGGAGGCACAGGGACAGCCCCGTGCAGTGAGCACTGGGCGCGGGGTGGGGGCTTTGCGTTCTGGGGGCCCTATCCCTAAGCATCCTTCTTTTTCTGCATCGCCAAGCAGGCTGAATCCAGCAGCAGGCATGCCCTGAGTCCGCAGGGCAGTGTGGCTGCAGACAAGCTGTCTCCGGCCAAGCAGAGCAAGGGCACGGCCAAAAAGAAGGTGAGGAGGTGGGGGGGCTTTGGGTACCCCCACTGAGAGGGAGCAGTGCTGGAGCCATGCCTCGGTTTTCCCAATTCCCAGTACAAGGTGGGGGGTTCACAGGGAGTCCAGCAGTGCTGCCCGAGGGGTGGAGTGGGGCTGAGCTTGCTGCTCTTTGCAGGAGCTTTCGCGGAAGGAAGACGGAAAGCATAGCAAGAAGGGTGAGTGAGGGTGCCAGGGGGGCACGCTGGGGGCTGCTCCTGCCACAGCTCCTCCCACTCTGCTCCTCCTGCAGTGACGGCCCCCCCAGACCCCCGACCCAACCGCAGCCGAGGTGTGAAGGGTGTCATCAAGGAGCAGCAGATCACTGAAGTGAGCAAAACCTTTGAGAGGGGGGACACCTTTTGCCATGGCCCCCGCATCCTCAGGACCCCCCCCTCCGATGTGCCCAGGCATTGGATCCACCCGAGCCCACCCACCCTCTGCTGGAGCCAGGCTGGCACCGCGATGGGAATGTCATCCTGCCCGGGAATCGGGTGCTGCTCAACCTTAACCTGTCTGGTGAGTGTGGGCCTGGAGGAGAGGGACTGGCTGCAGCACGGCCCCATCCCCACGCTCGTGTTCCCCCCCCCCCCACAGACAACCACATCACGGAGCGTGGCCTGGGTGCATTGCTGGCTGCATTGGAGAGGCAGCAGCAGGAGGGAGCTGGGGGGCTGATGCGCCTCACGTTGAAGGTAAGCTGGGCACAGGGGGTCTGCTGGCAAAGCAGGGCTTGGCCATATCCCCTCTGCCCCTTCCCTAGAGGAACAGCTTTCCCTCTGCCTGCGAGGCCTTCACACGGCTGCAGGAGCTGCTGCAACAGCGGGACACCCTCCCCAAGCCCGGAGGGCAGAAGGAGAAGCAGGACCCGAGTCCCTGAGCCCCACGTGTGAAGAACAGTGGGCTTTTCTTCCAAAGAAAAAAATAATAACAACAATAAATTTCTTTACCATCGGAAGGGAGAAAATAAAACAGATTATACAGCATCGAACAGCAACCAGTCTTGGCTCTATTATATATAATATATATATATATCAGACACCCCAGCGCCGGCCTCGCCTCTACGCGTGGGACGGGCAGACTCTGCCCCTCATCCCAGCCCTGGGGGCACCACTGTCCCCTGCTGGGGGTGGGGGGGTGACATGGGGGGGGAGGATGGGAGGAGGGGGGTGGTATTTACACGACGGGAGCACATACGTACATATTTATAGTCAGCGAGGAGCGGCGGGCCGCAGCACGGAGAGGAACAAAACAAAGTGCATTTATACAGACTAGATCCAGCGCTCGCGGCCAGGGGCATGGGGGGGGGGCCAGGCCGGGGCTGCCATGCAGGGTGGGGGGGCCCAGGGGGTCCTGTGCTCCCTCCTTCCAGGGGGAGTCCCCAGGCTGAGGCTGGCACTGCTCCTAGCCCCCCCTCCCCCCACCTCACCCCATGGGGTGGAGGAGGGGCTGGTGGGCAGCTTCCCCAGGTTTTGAGTGATTGTGGGGGGGGAGAGACCCCCACCCCGCACCGTGGCTAAAGGTCGGCGGTGTGCGAGGGGTCTTCGGCAAAGGGGGCTCTGTAGCCTGGAGGGGAGGAGAGGAGGGGGTGAGAAGCTGGAGTCAGTGGGTGCCTGAAGCTGTCCCTCCAACCCCAACCGTTCTATGGGGATGATTAGGAAAAGGGAGAAGGGGTTGAGGAGGATGGGGACAAGATACTAAAGGGGGACGGAGAGAATGGGGCGAGAGGGATGGCGAGGAGGATGGCAAAGAAGTGGGGTGATGAGGTGGCTGGGGAGATGGGGAACAGAGGGAACGGAGATGGGGATGCAGCTGCTTACCTGGGATGTTGGTGCTGTGCCCCTGCAGGCTCCGCAGGGAGCGGGTCAGGGAGCTGTCCCCCTCGGGGCTGTGGGGTCTCTGGGACCACCCCTCCATCCCAGGAGCCGGGAGTCCCACAGGGGTGGTGTCTGCTGATGAGTTGTGCCCCAGGGATCGCAGGAGTTCCCTGTGAGCAGCTTCCACAGCCTGAGGAGCACCGAGGAGAAAGGGCACGATGTAAGGGTGGGAGGCACAGGTTTGAGGTTCTCCCTGCTGTATCCACCCCAGGTCGGGGCTCACCTTCAACCTGTTGAGTTTCAGTGTCAGCTGCTCGATGGTGCGGAAGATGAGGTCAACATCACGGAGGGGGCCGGGTGGGTCCGGAGGACCTTCAGCAGTGCTGGGCCTGGGGGGTTCCTCATGTGGGAAACCATGGGGGGGTCCTGGAGGTGGCACAGGCTCGGGGGGCCCAGCGGGCATGCTGACGTAGAAGTAGTTACCTGCGAGGGAGGGGAGGAGCGGTGTTAGCATAGTGGGGGGCATCGGGGCTGTGGTGGCACTCTGTGTCCTCAGCTGTGGGGACAGCCCTTGGGGACATGGCTCCCTCCCACCCCTCCCCAAGGATACAGCACCCCCCAGGGACACACGTGCCCCCCTGGAGGACACGGCTGCCCTCAAGGGACAGGAGAGTGTAATGGGGAAACACAGCACTGGGGACTCAGGGACACCCCCAGGTAGGGATGGGGGTCTCTTTACCATCTACATTAGCTCCGCCTCCTTCCTGCAGCTCAGTTTCTGATTGGCTGCTGCCTGGCGAGGGCGTGGCCTCCTGAGCACCCTCCGCTGGGGCTGTGCACCCCAAAAAGAGAGGGGGAAGGGAGAGGGAGGGAGTGAGCTGGCCCCGCCACCAGCACCCATCACCAGCACCAATCAGCATCCCATCACCAGCACCCGTATACCAGCATCAGTCAGCATCCCAGCATCAGTCAGCTCCCCGACACCGATTAGCACCTCAGCACCAGCACCCATCAGCTCCCCACCACCAGCACCCAAATACCAGCACCCCAGCATCGGTTAGCATCCCACCACCAGCACCCATCAGAGCCCACCACCAGCATCCCAGCTCTGGTCCACTGAAGATCATGCAGAGAGACCCCAAATCCCAGCGAAGGGGAGGGAAAGGAACAGTCCCCAAGTGCCTTCCACCCCCAACCCCATCCCAGCTGGGGGCTGTCAGCTCCCCATACCTTTCCGGACCACCTTGTAGCTGCTCTGCTCCTCAACACACACTGCTGGACCCGTCTCACTCTGCTCCTCCAACCCCGTACGGGGCTTTGGCTCTTCAGCAGCACTGGGGGCCTCAGCCAGCACCTCTTGAGAGGCTGAATCCTGGCTGGAGAGCACCGAGTCCCAGGTATGGGCACCCCCAATGACAGATGGTGTGGGTGTCAGGTCATCCTCGGGCTCCGTGTCACGGCTGGGCAGGAGCCGCCGCAGGATCAGCAGCCGAAGGTTCTCCACTGGGACAGGGGGAGAGGAGGGTTGGGGGAGGCTGACATCACAAAGCGGGGCCTCCCCACTCCTCCTGAGCACCGCTCACCATCCTCCAGGGCTGCCTCGGCCAACCCCTCGGCCGGGCTGGGAACTGGCAGTGCCAAGCGCATGGAGGGCTCTGGGAGAGCATCGGACACCTCTGCGTGCAGGGGTCCAGCAGGCAGCTCTTCCTCCTCCACCTCGCTGCTCTCTGGCTCCTCTGGTAGTGCTGAGGGCTGCTCCCTGCCCAGCAGCTCTGTGGGATTGTCATCTGCTGCAGGGAGGGGGGACAGCTCAAGGCTGGGTCCCAACCCCAGGGACAGATGGGCGACTGAGCACGGGGAACCACCTGAGGAGCTCTCCTCCACTTCTGCTGCAGAGTTGCTGACTTGGGACAGGATGGGGGAGACGTCAGGGTCCTGCAACACCAGGCTGTGAGATGGAGAGGGGTTACACTGGAGGATGGCAGTGATAAGGGGCCAGGAGCCCTGGCAGCTGCCTCTGGGTCTCCAGCAAGTAGCTCCTGCAGCAGGGAGAACCCATGTTCCCAGCCCCACCAGCTGGAGACACCCAGCAGTGCCACCCAGCACAGACCAGGCTCCAGCCCTGCTCCCAGCGAGGCCATGCTGCTCACCTTGAGGGTGCCATGCGGGTGGGCTCCGGCATCTGGCGCTTTGGGGGGAAGGTGGCATTCCTCATGGCACTCTGCACCGCCTCCTCTAGCACCTCCATCCACCTGGCCAGCCCAGAGCACCGTCAGCTCCTGGGGGGGTTACACTGGGGAGCCCCCTCCCCAGCCACACGCTGCCCTCGGCACCAGCACCCCTTTAGCCCTTACGTGTTCTTCTCGGAGGACGTCAGTGCCACCAGCTCATAGATCTGGGGTCCCAGCTCTGACGTGCAGATGATGAAGAAGGCTCGTTTATCTGCACGGGTGACAGAGCAATGGGAAAAGTCAGGGTATGGTGAAAGACACTCTCAGGGGACAGGTCCTCTGCCACGTCCTGCTGTCCCCTCTCACTACCTGTGGCTACGGAGCGGATGAGCACCGAGTTGAGCTTGAGGATGGGGCTGAAGGTCTGCTTGTTGTCCAAGGAACCCAGAGCCGTCTTGCCATGACACTTGAGCACCAGCTTCTCATCTTGTTTCTGTAGCAGCACCAGGAGGTCCTCAAGGAGAAGCACGTGCAGATCTACAGTGGACAGCAGAGAGAAGAGGCTCAGGGCGGCACTCACAGTCCAGGAAGAATGACCCCGAGGACACCGTGTCTCCAGCTGGCACAGCCTCAGAGGGTCCCCAGAATGCCACCAGGGCTGGAGGGACCTGTGGGGAGGTCCATACCCACGGTCTTGTCCTTGCTGATACGCCAGGTGAGCGGCCCTTCATGGATCATGCGCCGGGAGGTGAGGTCCAAACTCTGCAGGAGTCAGAGGGCAGCAGTGAGCATGCTGGCAAGGGTCAGCTCCCCCCTGGTCCCCAGGAGCTGGGATCACCTTGAACTCGGCTGCTAGAGGGTTGCTGGTCCTCTCCAGTGAGGTGGCATCCAGGCGTTTCTGATAGCCCTCCAGCCGATGCCGGTTCTCTGCTTGCTTCACTGCTTCATTCACGTACTTGAGGATGTCCCGGCATTGGTCTCGGGCCCGGCACAGCTTGTCGTGCTCCGAGGTGCCCACTAGAGCAGGGTGCAGGTCAGAGGGAGCAGGTGCTGCCCTGGGACCTTCAGCACTCACACCCACGGCTGCAGACCGAGCCCACACAGAGCCAGCCCAGAGCCGACGGAGGGGAGGAGGCCCCCCAGCACCCACCCATCCCGGCTGGACAGCAGCACACCCTCCTCACAGCCCTGAGATTGGCTCTGGGTGAGAAGAGTCCTTCAGCTCCTACCCTCGGTGTGCTTGAGGATGTTCTCCAGCAGCAATGGGTACTTGGTCAGGCGTTGCATTTCTGAGATGATCAAGTCCTTGAGCTGCAGGCGCCGGCACTGAGGGTTGCTTTCTGCTTCCTAGGGCAGGAAAAAGAGGATGAAGGCCCTGAGGTGTGAGCAGGGGCAGCCAGGAAGGCCATGGGGTGAGGAGCAGCCCAGGAGTGGACCGAACCTGCATGAAGATCTGGAAACGGGTCTCCTTGCGCTGCTTGGTTTTGATAAGCTCCAGAGCGATGGACTGGTAGGAGCAGAAGTCGGCAGTGACCTGCTGGATCTCCTCCTTGGCCAGACCATCAAACTGTGGGCACAGAGGGATGTGGGCTCAGGCATCCACAGACCTGGCCCGCCTTGACCCCACCATGGCTCTCCCAGAGAGACATCGAGGAACAGCGTAGGTTTCTGTGACAGTAGGGTCACCTCTGCCATCTGTACAGACACCTCCAGCCCCCTCTGCCCACTCCTCGAAGATATGATGTCCCTAGGGCTGGTGTCACCCTGTCCCCTCTGAGCAGCCACCCCTCCTTACCCGAGACAGCATGAGATCCCCAATTTCCTTGATGATTGGTCCTTCTTCCCGGAGCTTCTTCATGGATTCGGAGAGGGAATCTGGAAGAGGAAGTGGGAGACCACAGTGAACTTTGACTGCTGCCGTTGAGTGAAACTGAAAGCGGACTACAAAGGTCTGCAGCAACCAAACAGCCCAGCCAGACATGAGCACAGGCAGATCCTGGAAAAACAGGCTGTGGAGAGCCCCCAGCAGAGTGAAATGGGGCTGGAGTTGGTCACTGTGCAGCACAGGTCAGCGCTATCACAATCTGCTGCCACTGCAGGAAGAGGGCAAGCAGGTCCAGGGCAGAGGGGAGGGAAGGAAGAACTTACTATGGATTTCAATCACATCTGGGAGGTTGGGGAAGAGCAGTGCCAGCTCCTCCCTGGACAGCAGGCTCTCCTTCCTCATCCGCTGGTAGAAGAGGAGGTCAAGGACTCGGAGGATGCGGAGGTGAGAGACCTCCGTGGCAAAAAGCTCTGTGGAGAGGCAGAAGGAGTTGAAGATGTCCCTGAGGCACCTCTGCAGAGGCAGAGACCCCCAGTTCCTCACTCCTAGCTCCTCACCGTTGATCACTTCCTGCCGGTCAATCTCCTTCTGTGGCAGGCTGGCCAGCAGCTCCCGGCCCACCGTGTGCTGCCAGTTCTGTGCATCCAGCTCAGGCTCCAGGTCTGAGAGTTGGCCCTGCTCATCCTCCAGCAGGTGAGGCAGGAAGGGGTCGGCACCAAAGCCCAGGTTGGGTGACTCAATGCTCCTGGGAGGATGAAAGGCAGCAGTGGGAGTACTCTGCAGCCCCAGCCCCGGGTGAGCCCGCCTGCAGCACTCCCAGCACAGCCAATATCTACCTGGGCCCTATTTCGGCTTGAACCTGGGACCTTCAGCACAAGAAGCACAAGCCTCTGACTCTTGAGCTAACAGACTAGGTCCCCCAGCAGCCATCTATATAGGTCGATTAAGCTCCTGCGTGAGACACAAGGGAACAGAGGTGCCCCCTAACCCCTGGGACGGGGAGCTGGTGTTACGCAGCACTTTGCCAAGTGGAGGCATCTCTGGGGGCCTCCCTCCCTCCCTCCCTTCCTCCCAAGGCAGCCCTAAGCATCACTTCCCCTGGTGCTCTATCAAGGCCCAGAAGAAGCTAAGAAGATCCCCTCTGACACCCCCAGCCCCCTCTACAGTGACCCTCCTGCTCTGTAGGACCCAGCCCTGGAGGTCGCGGCGGGCTCGGGGGTGGTGACGTAGAGGCAATGGCAGCAGCAGCCGTGCCACTCACCTGCGTCCCATTTTCGGTGTGTAGGGGGGGGTGGGATTCTCCAGAGACCTGGGGAGGGATGGGAGCATCACCCATGAGACCTCGTGGCACCCTCAGGGCACCCTCCCTCCCAGCACAACACAGTGCAGCACTTCCCAGGAGCAAATCCCTTGAGATGAGGGGGTAAGTGCCACCCATTGCAATGCAGGGCTCAGGGCACAAACGTAGTTTAAACCCAATTCTCACTGTTTTCTCATGACAAACGTCATCTGTGAAGCTCTGCAGGTAGGGACTGCATGGCCAGGGCTTGGCCTGGATTCTCAGGGCTTGTGCCCAGGTGGCAGCATCCCAGCTCAAGGGGTGAGGTGCAGAGCCCAGACACTGTGAGCAGGGACTGGACTGTCCCAGCCCCCTCCTGAGGGCCACAGGTACCCCCTAGCCCAGCTCTGCTGCCAGCTCCCACCTGGTGGACAGGCTGGAGGCAGAGGATGATGCCGACTGGTGAAGCCTGGTGGCCTCAGCTGCAGCATCCATGTCCACGTCGCTACGGGAGCGGGGCACGTTTTCTGCTTTCCGTGATTTCTTCATCTCTTCACGGCCTTTCAAGCTCTCTGAGCGGCCCAGCTTGACCTCAGCACGAGATCTGCAGCAAGGAGACAGAGCTGGGAGCATCAGGCTGAGGGATGCACAGGAAGAAAACACGGGGTTCTGGCCAAAACCACCGAGAGACCACCAAGGGCAAGAATTGCCCCCCCCCCCAAACCCTTCCTACCCGTCAGCCTCCAGCAGATCTTCTGGGAAGCTGCCAGTGGAGAGACGCTGTGAGCCGGGCTCCTGGCTCTCATAATGCTGGTTGTTCTCAAAGTGCTGGATAATGTTCCTCACATTGCCGGGTTTGACTGCTAGGGCAAAGAGAAGGGAGCGATCCCGGTGAAGGAGGGCAGGAGGGAATAGATGGTGGCATTACTTCCCTCACTGTAGGATGTCACCAGAGCCACCACTGGGGCTTCCCCGGGGACATCCAGAGTGCCCATGGGCAGCCCTCCTCCCTCCCCACAGCCCATCCGCTACCCAGTGCAGCAATGCTGGGGGGACAAACCAAAACTGAGCACGTGAGATGAATGGCAAATAAAAGAAAAGGGCTTTTACCTTCGACAGGGGACAAAGGGACATGAAATGCTGAAAGGAAAAAAAACAAAAATGAGATGTCAAATCAATCCTGCGTATCAACGGCGGAGGAGGCAGAGAGTGTGCGAGCTAATGGTACAAGAACTGAAAGCAGGAGCAAGGGGGGAACATGCACATGTGTCAGAGCACACATGCATAGATGCACACGTGTGTCAGAGCACACACGTGTCAGAGCACGCTCTCCACCATCTCAGCCCACCCAGCAGCTCCTGGCAGCCTGCAAGCTTGCAGGAGGGGGCAGTGAGGATTAATTTCAGGGTGAGCACAGCTCAGCTCCCTTCTTACTCCCTTCAAAGCCATTTGGGAGCAAGGTTGAGACAAGATGTTTTGAAAGGGGCTGGAGGAGGAGAGCACAGGTGGCAGATGAAAAGTGCCTGCTATGGGGTGCAGAGTAACCAAGGGCCACCCAAAGCCAGGTGGCTGTACATCTCCCGGCAGCAGTGAGCTGAGTGGCTCAGTGCCCCAGAATATCCCGATACTCACTGCTCTGGGACATTTTGGGCTTTGCAATGTACTTCAGGATGGGGTTGCGCTTCTTGTCTTCCATGGCATCCTTGTCCTTCTTCGTGCTGCTGCTCTGCTGGGACACCCGAAATGCTGGCATTACAACGTGGGCAATACACCACAGCTCTTCCTCCATCCCATCCACACACACTACAGAGGGAGCTGGGAGCAGGGCAGAGGGACAGCAGCCATGATATCACCCACCTTCTTGGCCTTGGGGAAGAAGGGCAGCCACTTGTCCTTGTCTGGGAGGGCCTGTGCCTTCTCACTAGTGCTGGCCATGCGTGGCTCCCGGCTGCGGATGCCAGTGTGGTTCATGTACGTGCTGAGGGCAAAGGCCATGGGAGAGCTGCAAGAGAAGAGAGTGTAAGGAGAGAGGGCACCAGGACAGGGCACTGCACACTGGAGGGCAAGAATAGAGCCAGGACATCCTGTAGGGTCTGGGGTGACAGAGGGACCACTCCTCCCTGGCCAGGAGACTCCAGGGAAGGGACAAGGAGGGCAGAAAGGCAGCATCCTTCAAGGGGGTGAAGAGTTGGGACCACTCCTTCCCCAGGGTCTGACATCCTGACAGCCCCCAGGGATAAAGCTGACACTGGGACAAGGTACTGCAGGCCAGCACGGGAAGGGGGTGCTCCAGCACTTCCTCTCTGAGCCCCCTTTCCCTTCCTTAGCCAACAACTGCAACTCAGTTGCCTCTGGGTGCATGCTTGCCACGGCTGAGAGTCACTCACCTCCTGTCCTCTTCATATTTTGACCTGCAGAGAGAGATGGGGAAAAATAAGAGTGTGTTTGGGTCCCTTTACTCACCCTGGGCAGGGTGCTCTCCCCATGCCCTCTGCAGCCCCAGCACCCCCAGCTCCTGCCACCAGCACCCCCAGACTCCTGCTCCACATTCTCCCTCCTGACCTCAACCAGCACACAGGGGAAGCAGCAGGACCAGGCAGCCCACACTCACAGGATATCACCCAGCTGTGCCAGCTGCTTCTCGGCCACTTGCCGCTCCTTCTGTGGGTCCCCATCCAGGTCCAGGAGGTCGTTCTCCCCATATAGGCTCCCCAGGCCCATCGTGCGCTTCGTTCTGTGGGCACATGGGGGTCAGTGCCGCAAGGAATGGGGGGAGGTATGCTGAGCTCTTGTGGGGTGCCCATCCTACTGTCACCTGTAGTCCTGGATCTGCTCCTGTATCTCAGGCATCACCATCTCCTGAGCTTCAAAGAGGGCAGCTCGGACATCGTCCCCATTCCGCAGGCGAGCCTCTGGGTGACAAAAGAGGACAGGCAGTGTCACCAGAAACGCAGGAAAGTGCAGTGGGGACCTTCTGGCAGCCCCTGAGTGCTCCTCACTCACCAATCTCAGCCAGAAGCTGCTCCGACACCTTCACACGGAGAGGCTGCAGAGGAAACACAGCACAGTGTGTGAAGGAGCCCGGGTCACAACTTGCACGCCAAAGCCACGCTCACACAGCTCTGAGCTGCAGGGTGAGGGTGCTCCTGCACCACCACTGTTTGGCATTTCTGCAGCAGGGGGATGTGAGAGCTGGAAGTCCCACACTCCCAGTGCACAAAGCACCCAGCACTCATTGCAGCACCCACAAGACAAACTCCTCCAGAGCAGCATGCTCTCTCCAAGCAATAGGTGCCTCAGGAATAGAAGGCAGAGCCTGAGCCCCAGCCCTGCCTCTATGACCCCTGCTCTGAGTTACCAGGCACTGGGGCTTCTGCCATTGTGCAACACCCAGGCAATGCTTTACGCAACTTGCACCGAAGCAGAGGAACCAGCATCAGCAAAGCACTGTCAGTTGCAAAAACATCATTATAAAAGGACCCTCATGCACGCAACGGGCATGACACTGAAGCACGATGCTGGCTTTCCAGCTGCTTCCCCTCCCACCCCCTGCAGACACCAGGACCCCGGTGTAGGCACACACGGCCTCTGCCCTCACCGCATTCCTGTCCAAGAAGATGTTCCAGATATCCTTCCCCAAGCCCCGGGAATCCTTTGCTGTTGTCTGCTGGCAAACGTCTGCGCATAAGTAGAAGAGCTGCAAGGAGGGGAGACCAGAGGTGGGCAGCGAAGAACGAGGAAGGTTTAGAAGCAGGAAGGTGAAACACCCAATAGAGCAGCAGCCAGACGGCCATGAAACAGGAAACGACCGTGGGGGTCTGGGAGGGCAGTGCCTTCCCCCCCCTCCGCGTCATGCTCGAGAGGAAGGGGAGGACGTGTAACCCTACACTGGGCTTCCCTCACTGCTGCACAGCTGGGGACACGGCTGCCAGCAGCTGCCTGAGTCCCTCACACAGAGCCTGCACCTCAGCAACGTGCTCAGCAAACCAGCAGCACCGGCAGGCCCCAGGGATGTGGGGAGGATACACCGCCCCATTGTCGTTTCTCCCAGCTTGCTGCCTCCAGTTCTTACCAGGGGGCTGGGATCTGCCTGGGAGAATATGTAGCGCAGGAAGACTCCTAGGTGTGCTGGTCGGGACTTCAGTTTGCCCAGGTCCTGGAAGAGGGAGTCGCACTGCGGGGCCCAAAGGAGAAGCATCGGTTAGGAAGGAAGAGAACTGACTTGTCCGGAGCCCCATGGTACATCCCTGAGTGAAGCTCCAGCCCCTGTTCCCCATTTCCCACCAGCCTGACCCAGGACATCCCCATCCCCACCACAGCGATGGCCGGGCTGGTGACAGCTGTCATCCAGGAATGCTCTCAGCACGGGCTGGGATGACTGAGGCAGATGAGGTCACTGGAAAGCTTCCTCCTCGGGAGGATTTCTAAACGCCACTGCTTCCTGGGTGCCAGGGCACACAGCCACAGAGGGAGGAGCATGGCAGGAGTGACAGCCCTGTCCCGTGACCTTGGCCAGCTGCCCCCAAAGAGATGGGATGAGAGCCAAGAGCAGCTTGGTGCCACTACCTCGTTGTTGAAATATCCCGGATCGTAATCCTCCTCTGGCCCGATGATCAGAGGTCGTCTCGTGCGCTCTGATCCCTGCAGGAGATGGGGGACAGCGCTAGAAGCCGGACACCAGCTTCAGGGAGAGTGGGGACACTCGAAGGGCCATCATCACCCCACTAGGCTGGGCGATGCTGTGTGCCCAGGGCCAGCACAGGTCCTGTCTTACCTGCTCAGTGGCAGGGGTGAAGGCAGTATCGGAGCCCTGCCGGCGATGGTGCTGGAAGAGGCGGGCAGTGATGACTGGGGAGGTGCGTGGGCTGTCCAGGCCGTGGTCAGAGAGGACTGAGTTGCGGTTCAAGGAGATCTGTTCAGGGTGATAGTGAAGGTGTCAGGGAGGACAGGCTAGAGATGGCTCTCATCTGTCTGACAGGAATGCTTAGGGCAGTCTCAAGAGCAGTCTGCAGCTCTGAGACCATGAAGACCACGTCTTTAATGGGCCCAGCAAACTTGGAAACCACATAAAGCCTTCAGGGCCTGGGGAGCCCTCATTTCTGAGGCAGCAATGTCAGGATACACACTGCAAGCCCAAGCACTGCAATCTCAGCTCTGAGTGTCAAGAAATTCAGCTTGTTCAGAAAGTAAGCAAGTAGTTACCACTCCAGAGCCATGTTCTTGGCTCCTAATGATGCAAAGACCCCTCTAACTGCACCCTTCCGTTGTTTTCAGCCACCCCAAGTGACATTTAGTTTTAAATAACACTTTCCCCCGTTGCTGCCCTGGCCCAGCAGAGCTGGGCTGTGCTCCCACCTCGCTGACAGAGGGGAACCGCTCCGTGCCTGACTCCAACCCGCTGTCACCATCCTGAGAGTCCAGCGAGAGGCGGCCTGGGAACAGAGGAGATGCTCAGCTCCATGTTCAGGACTGCCCTGGGCACACTGCAGAGCAGGGAAGGTGCAAACTGCCAGCATCACTCACCTTCTGCTGTCCTGAATATGGCCACACCGGAGTCAGTGCAGAGCCGCCCTGAATCCTGCAAGACGAGGGGAACCCACTCACCACAGCAAAAGTGGGAAACCAGAAACACCAGCACACATCACAGCCACGCTCTCCCAGCCCCGCAGGGAACCCAGGACATCTTAAGCCCAGTAATTTCCCACAGAACTTGTGCCCCTCACTTACCAAGGAGCCACTGGTCTCCTGGCGGATTTTGAGCTGCAGCTGGCTGACCCGCCGGCGTGCTCCCTCGATCTGCTCTCCCACCACAGTGCCAGGGTTGCGGTTGTACGCCTCGTAGAAGCGCTGAATGAGAAACAAGAATGCTCACAGCGGTCCCAAACCTATCAGCCTGTCCCGCTGCTCATGGGAAGGGGGCAAAGACACAGCTGCTGTGTGGTTCAATGGGCCAATGTGTGCACCGAGAGCTCCCCTGGGTCAGACAGTACCCAAATGTTGCACATCTCCTCCAGGTACCAGTGCAGTTTGACTGGGATGCTACAGACTGCTGCGAGAGCCCATTAACTGGGCATCATGAGCAGGAGACGAGGGTTGAGAGTTGAGCTGCTCCCATTTCCCATCAGCTCAGGCAAGGGACAACCCAGCCAAGGAGTCACTCTTGGAGAAGCACCGTACCTGCAGCTCTGCCTCCTCCTGCCGCAGCATGTTCCGGAGAATCTGCGTCGCGTGCTTCTGAACCTCAGGGTCCTGCAATGTAGGGTGGACACGAGATAGGCTGAGCTCTGCCCACAATGCAGTGCAGCCTGCAGGGAGGCAGTGGGCTGGGTTGGCAGGATGCATTACCTGCAAGGGTTTTGGGCCAGTGATGCGCTGCGGTGGGGGGAGTGGTGGGGGTGGAGGTGGTGGGGGGCAGGCAGGGGCATTGCGGGGTGCCCCTGCCGTGCTCACATCTTGCTGGGAGTTGGAGAGCCCCACCGACGGTGGTGGGGAGCCCAGAAGTGTCAGGGCCACGTAGGCACCAGCTGAGAACACCCAGGTTTGGAAGAGAAGGGAAAGAAAAGCTCCTGTTATTCACTCCTTGAAACATCAGGCAAGAATCTCAGTAGTGGCTGAGCAAGTCCCTGTGCACCTGTGGAGGACTGAGACAGATTTCCTCATCTTCTCCCAGGAACCAAGCCCTGCCCTTGGGCATGATGCTGCCCCTCCCCAGCTGGGGATGTAGCTTTGTCCCCAGGAGCAAAAAGGGGAAAGCTCTGCACCCCGAACTCAGAGCAGTTTCTGGCCATACTCACACTTGATCAACTTTACCACCTCAAGGTGGGAGCTGTTGGTCACCATGGTGCCGTTCACCTGGCAGAGGGGAGGAGAGGAAAGCTGTCAGCTGGGGACACAGTGACAGGGGGTGGCAATGGGGGCCATGATGCTCACCTTGACTATACGGTCCCCCTCCTGCACCCCGGCCTTCATGGCAGCTCCTCCTGCAGGACAGACAGACATCAGGAAGGGCTGTGCAGCATGATGTGAACACCACCTTCCAGCCCAAATAGCCACTGTGCTGCTAAGGCAGCCACAACCCAGCCCTTCCCATCCCCAGCCAGACCCGAGTCCCAGCATTCGCAGTGACTGCTACACATCCCAGAGCACCACGTGCATCCAAACACTGGAGAGGAGCCCAGCAGCACTGCTGCTCTGATCCTCTCCCCACTCTTTCTCTGTAACAAAGCCACCGAGGCTGAAATACAGGGAAAATTATCTTTTCCTCAAGCCAAAACCGAGAGGAAATGTTTCCATGAGCTCCGACTCCAGGCCAAGGGGCTGAGACACAGCAGTGAGCTCCAAAAGTGGAAAGTACACGGGATCGCTGGGATTCTTTTGGCTCCTAATGCTCTCACTATTGGCAATGAGTGAGCTGGGTGGGCATCCCCACCATCCCATGCCTGGGTGAGGTGGGTGCATGTGACCACAAACCAAGCAGCGTAGTCAGGGAAGGTCCCTGTCCCATTCTCTGCCTCTCTGGAGCAAGAGGCATGGAGGGGTCTCCC
This sequence comes from Callipepla californica brunnescens, assembly GCA_023055505.1. NCBI lineage: Eukaryota > Metazoa > Chordata > Aves > Galliformes > Odontophoridae > Callipepla > Callipepla californica. Next base: position 665,234 of record JALIRH010000132.1, on the reverse strand, counting down.
CCACACAGCTCCTGTTGCAGGAGAGAGGAACCCCAGTGCAAACCTACTCTTGAAATTTGCGGCGTTTTCCCTTTCCTATATTCTCAGTTTTCCTGGCTTTCGGGCTGGAGGGGGGAAGGGGGAGGAGGTGGGAACATCCGCTGTAAAATAAGCAGCTCATTGTCTGTCTAAATTGCTGCTCCCAGCCCTGCCACCCCGCAAAGTCATTATACTGCAAAACCAGCAGCATCTCCTGCAGCACAGTGCCAAGAGCCACGCACTGCCTGCGTGTGTTTACCCAGGGCTGCTGGAGGGAATTCCCCACCCACCCACCCATGGTAGTAGCACGCTTAACCTGTCCCTGCCCAGGGACACCCAAAACCCTGCTGCATCTCTCATCGAGGCAAAGAAAGCACCTCGGTGCTATGTTTCTCCAGAGGCACTGAGCAGGTGAGGGGATCCCGAGGCGTCCCCTAGCTCCTCTGCTCTCTCACCTGGCCGCACAGATTGGACGAGGACGATGCGGTCCCCGCTGACGGTGAAGCCGAAGCCATGCTGGTCCTTCTGGATGATGACACAGCGCTGGACCAGACCTGGGGAGGGGGAGGAGGGGAAGCGAGTGAAGCTCTGAGCCATGGCTTTGCTAGGATGCCTGATTTTGGGGGGCTACAGCAGCACTTAAGGCTGCAGTGTGGACCCCCGTGTGCTCCCCAGCCTTTCAATGTCAGAACATCCCTGCTGCAGGGTGGAAACTGTGGTTTATGGGAGCACCAACCCCACACCCACAGCTCCATCTCAGCCCGGGGGACGTTCCAAGGCTGTTTGAAGCCTGCTGTCTGAGAGTACCTTCCTATCCACACACTGGGGATGGATGCAATGCAGCCCAACACCACTAGTGCTGGGGGCTGCCAGCTCTCAGCGCTGTCCTCGATTGCCAGAACCCACCTGTGCTCTCGGAGGTGTCAGAGGGCTGGCGGCGGTGCCCGGGAGATCTCCGCTCTGAAGATGAATCGCCCAGGGAAGACAGGCTGCTCAACCTGCAGGGAGAGCGTGGTTGGGCTGACAGAGCAGTCCCCAACCACCGCTGGGACCTGGCTTCTCCTTGGGAACAACGCATGCCCAGTGTGGAGAAGCGATGACATCTGGCACCCACCTGCCCCTTGGGAAAGTGCTTCTCCCATCCCAGCCCCAAGGGATGCTCGGGGGGGGGGGTCAGAGAGAGCAGCACAGGGGACAGGCAGGGGACAGGTGTGTCATGCAGCACGCACAGCCACGGGGCTGCAAAAGGGCTGATGGCAGAACATGGAGGAAGCTGCGAGGAATGGAAGAGAGATGGACAGACAGATGGACAGACAGCAGACAATTCGGTGATGTTTCACCCACCACTGAGCCTTGTGGTCCCGCAGCAGGGTGCAGGATGGACAAGCTGCCTGAGGACTCTGGGGCATGGCAGGGATGCAGCGCATCCCCTCACCTGGTGCTGGAGGGATGGAAGCAAGAGGAGGGGGCCCAGACACTGCCTCCATCCCCAGATGGGCACACAGCTGCTTCCCCATCCCTGATCCTGCCAGCGTTGCAGGGCCATGCTGGAGTCAGAAGTCCCAGAGCACCAGGAGAGTGATGCTGGGGCTGCAGCACCACTGGCAGGAGCAGCCATGGGTCTGTGCCCTTTCCCCAAAGGCTGCAGTGAAGCGAGGGTGCAGTATGCGAGTTCAGGCAGCCCCGACCCGGCTTACCTGGGCAGGCGCTGCCTTTTGCTGCCCGCTCTGCTGCCAGCAGAGCACAGACCCCAATGGAGGTGGCACAAGACCCAGAAGACAGCGGTGCAGGAAGGGGGAAAGAGGAGACAAACAGATCAAGAGACAGAGGGACACACGGCACAGCCAAACTCTGTACTGCTGCCCCGCATCCTGCAGGACAAGCAACCTCCGTGAATGCAAGGCACCCCAAGACCCTCTGCTGCCACTCTGGGGGCAGCCAGTGGGGTCCCTGCACCACCCAAACCCCCACAGGATCAAAGTCGGAGGCAGTGGCAGCCCGAGAGCCCCGCTGCCAGTTTCCAAGACTCAACAGCTCCGAAACCACAATTACAGGCATTGAGTAATTCGCCCCTTTCCATGGGATCAGCACTCTCCTCCTGCCCTGGTGCCACGGGGCTGTGGCAGAGAACCAGCTCCCCACGGGCCCTGGAAGAGCCTCACTGGGGGTTGCTGGGACCACGCTAACTCCGACCCTATACATGCAGCCACAGGCAGAGCCGCTGATCCACTCAACAACATCTGCCTTGCTGGAAGAAAAAAGGGGATGCAATCAGAAGGACTTTGGCAGGATGGAGCCCAGGCACATTTGTAGGTTGGAGATGCAGGGGCACGACACCGGCGTGATCCCGGTGCGATTACCCATCAGGATTACCCACAGGATTACCCATGGGATTACCAACAGGCGGGCACGGGGCAGGAGGTGTCTTTATTAAGGCCAAGTTAGGATCGGCTCTTTCAGCATCACCCCATATGCAGAGACCTCAGAGGGACCGAGCTGTGAGCCCTGTGCCGTGAGCCTGGCAACTGGAGCTACATGGAGCCCAGTGCACTGAGCTCACAGCCGGATCCTTCCCGGACAACCCACGGCCGCCGGGCCAACGCCGGCTTATTTCCGTCTAAAAGAGTAGTTTAATTCGGCTTTGCATAAGCTTCTTCCTAATTGACTTACGGGGAGCCAAACCACGCCTGTTCTGAACCAAAGTCTGCGCCAGCTCAGCCGAACCCTGAGCCAGGCTGCAGCAAGCGTTGTGATTTCTCTTTCTGGGTCCATTTCTCCGGGATCTGGGGAGGTGCAGATGCTCGTTTCAGGGTGTGACAGGCGGCTGGGCACACCGACGAGCTCTGCCGGCCCAGTGCTGGGGAAGACATCACCTCCTAAATCTGCAACCTCAAAAACATCAGCCCTCGGGTTTTCCTCAAAGATTTCACTCCAGAGTCCTCCAGGCCCCGAATTCTGCGGTTGTGGGGCTGACTCACAGAGCGTCCTGACTCATTGAGGCCCCGCGGCTGCCAGGGTCCGACCGGTCCTGGCCCACTGTCCCACGCTCTGCCGCACCCGGGGCAAGTCCCGCTCCTGGACTGACGTTATTTTCCCCAGTCCTGGTTATTTTTAGCTCAATTATCATCTCCGGGTGGGACGTCCCCACGTTAGCATGCTGGAGATGCTTCGTCCCTGCAGCAGCATCGCAGCAGCCTGGAGGAAGCGGGCACTGCCAGCATCACCCGGCTCTTTTCCTAGGGCAGAACTCTGCTTCCTATGGGATAGGGCACTGAGGGCAACTCGGCTTGAAAATGTTGAGGGGGGGAGGGAAAAGGAAAAAAAGCTCATCACCCACACGCTAAAGAGCAAACACCCCCGGCACAGTGAGCGCTGCCCACGCAGAGCAAACGCCACAATTAAACGATTAAGAGAGAAACAGGATCAAACCCTCAAAGTGGGTCAGGCTGCAGGCAGCGCCGTGCAGCTGCTGGCTCCGGCCTGGGATCTTTTTTTTTTTTTCCTTCCCTGTCTCCAAATGGCTGCTCCCTGTAGTCCCCTCCCGGGGACACCGACGTCAGACACGTCGGCAAGGCACGCTGCCTGGCCAGAGCGGGACGGGAGCTACCAACCATATAAATAAACAGGGGATAAAAGAGGCAAAAAACAGCACTCGGAATTGTGCACCTCGGTGGGATTGGGGGGGGGGGGGAAGGAGGAAAAAAAAGCAACCCAACTTGGAAAGGGAATGGGGATGCTCGCAGTGTGATGCTGCGTTGATCATCCACACAGCCCTTCCCCTCCCAATATTCTGGGGCAGGAAGGAAGGAAGGAATTTCAGCTAAAAATGATTCAACTTCCTCTCCTTCTCCCTCCCCGCAGTGTGGCACAGGGGGGACAGCGTTGACCAGCACGTGTGCATCGCATCACTGCGGGTTGGGCACGGAGCAGTGTCACTCTCTGAGCACAGAGCTGCAGTGTGACACCTTCAGAGTCCAACGCTGCTCCAGAGCTGATGCACAGAGCACTGAGCCCTGCCCAGGGAAGCCAATAAATGAGAAGCATTGCTATACCCACGCAGGAGCCCTCCAACCTCACTGGGGTTTCAGCAGCCAACCTGTTTGTCCTCTTCTTGATGCTTTTAATTCTGAGGGAGAAAAGCAAAGCGAAGCAAAGCCCGGCCCCGTGGGTATCAATTTTCCTTTTGCAAATCAAAGCCTCAATGTCCACGCCACGCCAAACTGAGTTTAAATCTCTGGGTACCTGCAGCAACCTGGCTGCAGCAGAGAGCTTTGTTTTAAATTAAGATTTTTAATTAAATGAGAAAAAAAAAGAAAATAATTAACACGAGTGCAGCAGCCCTCAATGGCACGGCAGACTCCATTCCTAACGGCGCGCTGCGGATTTTGGTAATGCCCATTCCCTGTGGGGACTTTGGTGACAGTGACACCAAAGGTGTGACCCAGAGGGGTATACCAGAGGGGTGAGACTTCGGCCACAGCCTGCAGGAAGGTTTTGGTGGGGACCTGGACACAGTGGGGACGCCTTGAGTTGTGCTGGCTGTGCCAAGCAGGGCAGGGGCTGGGAGCAGAGTGCCCAGGGAGCTCCTGTTGCTCAAGAGCTGCACGAGGGGCTGCAGAGATGTGCCACAACGATGCTTGCAAAGCGCTTTGCACATGAACTGTGCTCCACAAATGCTGCGAGACGGGGAAGGCAAAGCCAGGCTCCGGGCTCCTATGAAGGAAATATCACTCCCATGTGGCTCTGCTGGGAGTGCCCACAGTGCCATTCGGCCCCAACAAACCCAGCGTGGCCGTGGTGGTTCACCCCAGAACCGGTATGAGGTGCTAGGCAGCGAGTGAGGCACAGAACAAGCTGCCCTGCGGGGATGCTTTCTCCCTGCCCTCCCACCTCGCACACCACGCACACCCTGCGGCACCGATCCGTCAGCGCAGCACGAGGAGCTGCAAGGAGCAGAGCCAGGAATGGCTCCCACAGGTCGAGGCATCATCCTCTCACATCCCCTGCCCACAGTCTGGCACTGGGATGGCACTGGGACAGCACTGGGTGGCCCTTTGCCCGCGCCCACCTTGAGGCCGCCCCTCGACAGCAAACTAGAGGGAGAAAGTCCTCAATTTCACACCATTTCACCCCATTTTCAGGTTGCTTTTGCGCTGGAGAACAGCTCCCAGGGCACTTGAGGCTGCTGACCTCACGGAGCAGTGGGATGGCAGCTATTTAAGGAGCAGGGAGAGGCATTAAGCCCCGTACCAACGTCCGGCGCCCGCTCCAGGTCACAGCACGCAGCACCTCCAGCTCTGATCCTGGCCTCATCACCAGCAAAGCCTGAGGAAGAGCCTTGGTGTGAGGTTCTGCAGCTGTCCTCCATCCCAGACACTGAGCACCAGGTGGGGTACAGCAAGGAGCACCCACCTGCGCTGCCTGCTGTGCTGCTTCCTCAGCACTGAGTGCCCCAAACCGTAGCCACAAAGCGACAAGACGGATGAGCTGGGTGCTGTGATGGGTTCAGAACCGAGCACAGACACACGAGGAGAGCTCCCCGCAAACTGCAGCCCGTTCCCAACCTCCAGACACCCGATGGAAGGGCCCACCTTGGGGTTGGAGGCAGTGGGAGGGCAGTGCCCTCTGCACTGCACCATCCCCACCCCTCTCCCACCTGGACCAGGTGGAGAGTTACTCGATAGCGCTTCTCGCTGCTCTTTTTGGGCCACAATTTCCGACATCATCCTGCTGCTGCTTGAGGCTGAGCTGCATCTTTTCAGGGTCCCCATTCTGGGGCCAACGGAGCACTTCAGCCGCCCCTCAGAGCACACTATTGGGGGGTCCCACCCACAGCCACCCCACGGTCACACAGTTCAGCCGCAGGGGAGCTTAATCTATCGGTGAGAATTCATTAAAAATAACCCGACACCAACCTGAAGGCAGACAGAACCCAACAGTGGGATGCACCGAGGGACGTGGGGACACACCAAGGGGACAGACAGCTCGCGGCACCCAACCCCATGCACTGTGCCACAGTGCCAGCACCCAGCACCACTGTATCAGCTCAACACCAGTGCCCAGCACCACTGTGTCCACTCAACCCCAGCACCACTGTACCAGATCAGCTCCAGCACCCAGCACCACTACATCAGATCATCCCCAGTGCCCAGCACCACTATCAGATTAGCCCCAGTGCCCAGCACCACTGTGTCCACTCAACCCCAGCACCACTGTACCAGATCAGCTCCAGCACCCAGCACCACTATATCAGATCAGCCCCAGTGCCCAGCACCACTATCAGATCAGCCCCAGTGCCCAGCACCATTGTGTCCACTCAGCCCCAGTGCCCAGCACCACTATATCAGATCATCCCCAGTGCCCACCACCACTGTATGAGCTCAACCCCAACGCTCAGCACCACTGTGTCCACTCAACCCCAGCACCACTGTGTCAACTCCGCCCCAGTGCCCAGCACCACTGTACCAGATCAGCCCCAGTGCCCAGCACCACTGTGTCCACTCAACACCAGTGCCCAGCACCACTGTGTCCACTCAGCCCCAGTGTCCAGCACCACTATATCAGATCAGCCCCAGTGCCCAGCACCACTGCATCCACTCAGCCCCAGCACCACTGTGTCCACTCAGCCCCAGTGCTCAGCACCACTATATCAGATCAGCCCCAATGCTCAGCACCACTGCGTCCACTCAGCCCCAGTGCTCAGCACCACTATATCAGATCAGCCCCAATGCTCAGCACCACTGCGTCCACTCAGCCCCAGTGCTCAGCACCACTATATCAGATCAGCCCCAATGCTCAGCACCACTGCGTCCACTCAGCCCCAGTGCTCAGCACCACTATATCAGATCAGCCCCAATGCTCAGCACCACTGCGTCCACTCATCCCCAGCACCACTGCATCCACTCAGCCCCAGCACCACTGTACCAGCTCAACCCCAGTGCCCAGCACCACTATATCAGATCAGCCCCAGCACCCCGCACCACTTCACCCGCTCAGCCCCACTGCCCAACGCTGCGTTACTGTCCGGGGATCGGTACTCCACAACCTCCCCCCCCCCCCCAAAACCCCACTGGGGGTCCCCCCCCCCAATCCAGCCGCAGGGCCGCTCCGTAGCAGCGGGGCCCGGCCGAAGCGAAGCCCTCGGTCCCCGCGTCCCTCCCGTACCTGTCCGGGGCGGCCTGCGGCGGCCTCACGCTCATGGTTCCTCCGTGTCCCCGCGGCCGCCGCCCGGCGCCCCTGGGCCGCGGCCCCGCTCAGGGCTCGTGGAGCCGCCGCCCCGCGCCGGCCGCCACCATCCCCGGCGTCCGGCGGCCCGCGGCGGAGCGCGGCTCGGCGTTGCCCCGGCTCCAGCGTCCCCCGAGCGGCCCCCGGGGAGCGCGGCGGGCCCGGCCCGGCCCGGCTCGGCCCGGCTCGGCGCGGCGCGGCTCCGCTCGGCGCGGCCCGGCTCGGCGCGGTGCCCCCCCCCCCCCGCCCCACCGCCCGGCGCTGGGGGCCGGGCCGAGGGAGAGGCCTAGGGCCCTCCCAATCCCCGGGCTCGCCCGGCCCTCGGCCCCGCCGCTGAGCGGGGAGAAGCGGCGGGGGCTGCGCGGGAGGGGTGGGTTTAGGAAGCGGCGATACCCGGATATCGGGGGACCCGTGGCGGGGGGGGGGGGGGGACGGTCAGCTTAATTCGACGGGGTGTACGCGGGTGTGGAGGGATCTGGAGGGTATGCAGAGATTTGGGGACGTTGCTGGGATTGCGTGGGTTTGGGGGGGGGTGTGGGTCGGGCATGGTGGATAACGCGATATGGGGGACCCACAGGGACAGCGGGGATTCGGGGTACCCGTGAGGGTAGAGCAGGTTTGGGGTGTGAAGTGGACAGAGCGTATTTAGGGGAGCTATGGGGACAGCAGAGATTTGGGGACCTGCGAGGATAGCACAGATTTGGGGGGGATGTATGGGACTGCTCCGGTATGGGAGGGGTTCCTGGGGATAGAACAGATCTGGGGGACCCGTGGGGACATGTGGTTGTGAGAGGAGCAAAAGGGACAGCAGAGGTTGGGGTGCACTGAGGGACACCCGTGGAAGTGGGCAGCACCGATGTGGGGGACACATGGGGTCACCCAGGGATGGGGGATCCGGAGGGACAGCACAGAACTGGGGACTCTCAGGGACTGATGGGTATGGGGAGGACACAGTGGATACCCCGATATGGGGCACCCGTGGGGACAGTGCGGATTTGGAGAGTGGGCAGAGCCTATTTGGGGGACCTATGGGGACAGCAGAGATTTGGGGACCCGCAGGGACAGCCTCAGTACTGCAGACCCATAGGCACACCCTGGCTATGGGGGACCCTACAACTTGGAGGCTCCTCCCATGTCTCAGTGTCAGTGTCGCTCTGCAGATTTTGGGGTTCCTCCTTCGGGGGATTCCGGGCATCATCCCAAACCCCCACCACACCAGGAACCCCACAGGCGTTCTGTGCCATGCAGGGATGGAGGATGGAGCACGACAGCCCCAGAACGGTCCCTTTTCCCTCTGCAGATTTCCCAGCAGGGAAAATGCGGAAAAGTGAAAATGAAAATGAGCTGGAGCCATTTTCCAGGAATTCCTGGTAGCGAGCAGTGCCTGCCGGGATCATCCCCCAAACCCATTCACCCCCCACCACCCCACCGTGTACCCCACGTCCCTTTTGCATGAAGGGGTCCCAGCGGCAGACCCCAAAGGATCTGTGGTGACGGTGGCTTTGGGGTGCTGCCAGCGAGACAACCACAGCCCTCTGCAAACTGCTTTATTTCCATCTGTGTGGGTGGTTTGGGGTTTTGGGGGCCACTGTGCCCCCACGCACCCGCCCTAGGGTGGCTGCAGAGGCCAGCTGGGGGGCCGGGGGGGCACGGCACGCTGCGGGGGGGTGAAGCTGGTGGAGGACAGCCCGCTGCTGCCTTTCTCCCTGCCCTCCAGCTGCAGCTTCACCCTCTGTGCCACGGCTGTGCCACGCTGGCCTTCATCCTCGTCCTCCTCGTCCTCCTCCTCCTCGCCGTCCTCCCCGGGATGCTCACCCGTGAGCCCCCCTCCGGCCATGGTGTGGCCACCGAGGAGCCCAGGGGGGCAACGGGGACCCAGAGGGAACGGCTCTGATTTGGGGAACCCCATGGGAGAGGGGGCTCCCAGCTGGGGGGGCAGCAGTGGTGCGGGGTGCGGTGGGGGGTGCAGGACTGGGAAGGGGGCCCATTCACGCAGCGGGGGAGGCAGCAGCGGGCAGGGGAAGGCAGCCAAGCGAGTGAACTCCTCGGGGCCCCCCAGGCAGCAACAGGAACCCCCCAGGCACGGGGGGGACATGGAGCTCAGCCCTGTGTGCGGCAAAGAGACGGAGCCCCGTGAGAGCCTCCGGGCGCCGAGACCCCCACGTGCACCCCACATCGGCACCCTTGGCCCCCCCCTTCTCCCTTCTGCAGCCACTGGGTGCTGCTGTGGGACCAGCAACGGCTGTGGCCTCACTTGCATTCTGCCCTGTGCCTGCACCCAGGGGGAGAGCTGCGGCACCCATTGCCCCCCCCAGCACCCATTGCCCCCCAGAACCCATTGCCCCTGACCCCCAACAGTGACCGTCATCATTCCCAGGACGGGCACGCCGTGCAAGTCCCTCGTCCTGGTGCATGTGAGCTGTCAGATCCCCATACTTACGGGATTTCTCGGGTGCCTCAGGGAGCAGCGGGTGCCGGGGACCCCGGTGCCAGCCCAGCGGCTCTGCCAGTGCCCTCCGGCTCAGCAGCGCGTTCTGCAGCAGCTGTGAGGGACAGAGGGGGGACGTGGCAGTGGTGGGGATGGGCAGCTGTCCCCAGGGCTGTCCTCGCTGCGCTGGGATTCTACCTGGCTCGGCAGGGCTGGGGGCACGGCGCTCGTCAGCAATGGGGGGCAGCGCAGATCCCACAGCGGGCAGTTGACGAAGATGAGTTTGCTGAAGTTGAACTTGTAGGTGAAGCGTTTGCCCTTGGTCTTGTGCAAGATGCGCTTGTTGTAGTAATACCTGAGGCGGGGGAGGGGGTGTTAGCAGCATGGATGGAAGGAGGGAGGGAGGGAGATTGGATGGATGGATGGATGGATGGATGGATGGATGGACGGACGGACGGACGGACATGTGGATGGAGGGTGGACATATGGATGGATGGAGGGATGGACATGTGAGAGCTTTGCATAAAGTCCCCCCCTCACAAGCTGAGAAGCAGGAGAGCCAAAAGTTCCCAAGCCACATCCCCATTGTCCCATTGTCCCCATGGAGGTGGGCTGTGCTGCATGGGGGGTTCAGGGCCAAGTGTTCCTGCGGTGCCACATCCCTGAGGGCTCCCCATGTCCCAGAGGGCTCTCCGTGACCCGGCAGCACCTGAGAGCTCTGCTCAGCTTGTCGTAGTTCATCTGGGGCTTGCACTTCCTCCGGCCCCACAGCCGTGCCACCTCATCGGGGTCCTTGATGACGAACTCCCCGTACTCGCCCTGCTGCCAGGCGATGACATGGCGGAACTCCTCCTTCTGCAGCAGCTCCAGGATGAAGTGCCAGAGCTGGATCTGTCGTGAGCCTGGGCTGGACTCGGCCTTGTATGCCCAATCTGGGAAGGCAAGCCCTGCAGGGTGGGCAGCAGCTTAGATTATCCCCAATCTGGGATTGGGGACATCACGCCCCAAACTGGGCTCTAGCTCAGGGATCACAGCCATGTCCCCAACCCAGAAGGCAGCCTAGGTCTGTAGGGAGAAGTGCAGGATGGTCCCAGTCTCTCCCAGTTTGACTGCGCTGGTGCTCACCTGGTACCCAGTAGGAGCCGGGCAGGGCGGGCAGCCCCGGGGCAATGCAGCCACACTGCATGCTGCAGCCTGCGGGCAGAAAGCAGAGGGATCGTGGGGTGAGAACCCAGCACTGGGGATACACCCAGTGCCAGAGGATACATCCAGCACCAGAGGATGCTCCCAGCACCAGGGGTGCACCCAGCACCGAGGATACACCCAGCACCAGAGGATACATCAGGGGATGCTCCCAGCATCGGTTGGATGTGAAAGCAGGAAGGACAGACGGATAGAGATGGCACCCTGAACACCCTGAAAACCCTCAAAATTTGCCGTTCCTTCTCTCTTTCAGAAGCATCTAGGCGAGAGCAGAAAGCACAGCCCCGCCAGTCCCCGTGTCCGCATCCTGCCCCACTCACCTGCAGCACTGTCGGGGACCTGGTCCTGGGCAGGAGTGAGAGCAAGCATCTGAGGGTCTTAGGGAGAACCACCTCCATATATACAGGGAGGGGATGGGTAGAGCGTAAATCTTCTTACCCCCGTCAGGAAGCGAGAAATTGCTGGAAGGGCTGCAGCTCGTGCTCCCAATTTGCTCTGAGAGAAGGGGGAATTTGGGGGCACGGAGCAGCCCCGTGCCTGGTGGTGCCCATGGTTTATTCAAGGGTGAAAGTGAGATTGGGTGAAATAAGGAGAAAGAGGCAATGGAAGTGCTGGGAGGTGGTGGTGGTGGCCCTTTTTAGGGCTGTGAGTTCCACATCGGCCCCGGCGCCGTCCCAGGAGGGTAAATAGAGCCGGGGTAGCACGGGCTGTTTGGATTCGAGCAGAAATGCAAACAGGCCCCTGAGAACGGCAGATACAAAGGGCAGGAGGCGAAGAACCACCCTGAGGGCTCACTCGGCACCGAGCGGTTATGAAAATGCCTCTTGCCTGTTCTTCCCTTCTTGTTTGCTCTCCTCATTTGCTTTGCTCTCCCCACTCCTTTATTCTCCCTCATTAGCGAGCGCCTCGCCGCCGCTTTTATGTCTCTGCGGTCCCCGTGCCAAGGGCTTTGGGTCGGTGCTCCCTGGCTGGGATGAGCCCTTTGGGACCCCTGGACCTGGGGGTGTCACCTTGGAGTGCCCCCCACCCCTTTTTTGGAGCAAAGGACACCCAGAGCAGGAATGTAGAGGGAGGTGATGGGCTCCCAACTGAGGCTGGGGTCCCACTGTGCTGCCCAAGGGGCACAAGCACTGGGGTGTTCCTAGGAGGGGGACACAGCACACGGTGTCAACCTCATGGATCAAACTCATCTGTCTGTCCAGGCTGAGGTCTGTCCAGGTTGGGGTCTGTCCACGCTGGGGTCTGGCTCGAATCCTGCCCCTTTATCTCTCCCAAATCCTGCTCCAATCCCCTTATCTTGCTCAGCCCTCCCGGGCATCGTGTGGAGCAGGCGGAGGTGAAGGGGCTGTTTGTTTAAAAGCATTAATGCTATTAAAACAAGCGGCTTAGGGGCCATCGGAAAAGCACGGAGCTGGGGGTCCAAGCGGGGCGGGCGGGGGGCCCATTCCAGGTGTGTGGCAGGGAGAGGGGCTGCCCACCCCAACCATATATGGGGGTACAACATCACCACCACCCGCTGGAGATGTGCCCCAATTTCCCAGTTCCAGAGTCCCAATGCTGCCGAGTCCGACCCCAGCCCCAAATCCAGGCTCCGGTGCTCACAGTGCTGTTCCTCCTTCCCCCCTCTCCCCTCACGCTCCTTCCATTCCCTCCGTCTCCAGGGGCTGTGGGATTTAAAAGGTTTTGTACTGTGGTCAAACAGAAACCCTAACCGGGGAGGGACACTGGGGACGGGGTGAAGGTCACCATGGAAAGGCAAAGTCCTGATGAGGGGATGGGGACAGGGGCTCAGCACAGCCCCAGCGGACAGAGAGATACCGTCCCCATCCCTCCTCTGTCCCCGCCGCAGGAATTCAGTGCTGAGTCGCTAACGAACCCCTCCTGCAAAGCAGAGCTGGGACGGGAGCGATGCAGGGGCACTGTGTGGGGCAGCCCTGGGTGGGATGCGGACACAGGACAGGGACAGGGGACAGCAGGACAAAAGTGATCTGTGAGCATCCCCACTTCCCGAGAACTGCAGTGACAGCACCCGACCGGGATTTGGGATGGGATATCGGCTGGGATGCAGGATGAGATATTGCTGCTCCATCCCCTGAGCGCGTTCCTAATCCCCAAAGCTCTTTGAGGTTTTCCCTCACTGCTTAAATCCGTTTCGGTGCAGGCGGTGAGCCAGGTGGATGCAAGCAGCACGGGATGCTCAGCCAGGGAGAATCCATCCCCCCCAAATTTCCCTCTTTTCCCCTTCCCCCCCCCCCCCCCCCTTTTTTCTCTCTTGCAGTTCATCCAGCAGAGAGAAGCAGCACACCTGGAAGTTCCCTGCGGGGCGAGATCTCGCTCTGCAGCCATCAGCAAGGCCGATGACACAGAGCAGCCTCAGCAGCACGAGGCCACCACCGCCACGGTGACCCCAAACACCCTCCATCACCCTGGGGATGTCCCGGCATGGGGACAGCGATGGGACAGGTGCGGGACATTGGGGCTGGGACCCCCCGATGCTCTCCTACCTCCAGGCTGCCGCTCGGCGTCCGTCTCCCCCGGGCGCTCCCCGCCACTGTCGCCCCCGACCCGATGCATTTCGTCGCGTGCGGCGTTGGGGTTACTTAAAATGAAAACCCAGTCCTCGGCGCTCCCGGGAGGGCGGCCGTGGCTGCGAGACAATCGCGTTAACCCCTCACCGGCCACAGGCTGCCGACCGCTGCTGCCGCCCGACCGCCGCTCCCCCCATCCTCCTCCTCCTCCTCCTCTTCCTCGCTGGCATTGGGGCTGCTCGGGGCCCCCTGCACCCACACCTGGGGTCGCACCCAGCCAGGCCCCGGCCAGGGATGCAGCGGAGTAGTGGGTGGATGTGGTGTCTGGGACAGAGCTCTCCATCTCTGGAAACCCCCTCGGAGCCGCACAACCCCTGGGTGAAGCACACAGGCATCAAAAATGCCAACAGCCCAACCCCACCTGCTGCAGCGGGCGGCTCTGAGCTCACTCCAGCCCCATCCCCTAGTCCAAGCCCTCTGAACTGGGACAGCGAGGCACAGGAGCTGCTATTATCCCATGGCACGTCCCCATGCAACACTCCACGGCCCAGCAGCAAGGTGTGGGGACAGCAGGGCTGGACTCTGCCACCAGCTCCGTCCCATTGGCACCAGGTACCCAGCGCATCCCCTTGGGATGCTCCACAGTGCAGCAGGAGGACGTGCGTGGGGACATGCGTGGGGACACTGGAACTGGGCACTGCCATTGGCACCAGGGGAAGAGTGGGTTCTGCCCACCCCGCATTGCTGCTGGTACTGGGGTGTCCCCGGTGCCCCAATGGGCTCAGCTCAGGCGCAGGCAGCGGGCGGCCGCCTCCTGATCAGGATGGGAGAAGCAGCGCCGGGGAATTAAATTCTGGGGTTGTTTTCTGGTTAAATCAACCGAGGCTAACGTGATGGAAAGCGGTGCGAGGGGGGGTCCGGCCAGGCAGTGAGGCACGGGTGAGGCTGGGTGCAGGGCTCAGCGCAGGGCTGGCTGCGGGGTTGAGCACAGAGCTGGATGCACGGCTCAGAGCAGGGCTGGGTGCAGGGCTGGGTACGAGGCTCGGTGCAGGGCTCAGTGCAGGGCTATGCACAGGGCTCAGCACTGCATCACCCACAGCTCTGTGCCGCCCGCTCGATCCCTACCGGAGCCAGACGGACGCGCCCGGGCAACACATTGGCGGCGGCCGGGTGGAGCCCGAGCGTTTCTTGCCGATCCAGGAGCTTGCTGTCAGTGCCCACCCATTGCGACACCCTGAGCACGGTGGCAACGTTCCAGGACCCCGGGCGCTGTGTGTTTGCCTACCAAAGCGCCGTGCGGGTTCGGGCTCCTTTGCTTTCCCTGCCTTTAATTGGGAGGGATTGCCCAGGCGGCTCGTGAGCTGTTCAGACACGAAGGGCTCCAGGGAGCACAGTGCTGTGTGATGGGGAGCGAGGTGCCAGGAGCAGCGCTTTGCCCAGGGTCACGCTCCTGGCCCAACCCTGGTGGCCCCTAATGTGCACCCCATGTTCCCGTCCCATGGGATGCAGCCCCTAGGGTCAGTGCGGCACTTCTCATGGGTTAATCCCCCCCCCCCCACTCTTCTAGGAGAACTCACATTAAAAGAACAACAAAGAAGAGGTGGGGCAGGAGAGAAGAAAAGTAAAGGCTGTGGGCGGCCTCGGTGCAGGGGGTGAGTGATGGGTGCCCGTGAATTGGGGCTGCCCAGGGTTCGGGACAGCAGAGGGAGTGGAATGGCCAAGAGCACGAAAAGCGATGGCAAAAAAGAAGGGAGGAGTGGGATGTGGGCAGAGAACCACTGGGAAAAAGGGAGTCAAGCGAGAGGAGCAGAGGGGATGCGGAAGGATGAGAAGGGAGGAGAGAGGCGGCTGCAGGAGGAGGACATGGAACCCTGAGGTGGAAAGAGAGAGGGATAGGAGAAATGGCAGAGAAGGAGCGAGAGCAGAGGGAGGAAAGGAGAAGGGGAGGAAGGGGCGGCTGCAGGGACGGGGCCGGGAGCAGCACGCGGCAGCACGCAGCAGCGCACGCTCGGCTCCGGTCACCGAAGCCTCTTCACGTCCCATTAGCGGCAATGGAAGGTGACAGCTGCGGATCGATAACAATCGCAGCAACAGACTCCGTGTAATAAACCCATCTCGCTCACATCGCCGCACCCCGGCCCCATCCGGCGCTACGTTGGGTCCCGGGCTCAGCCTTCCTGCAGTGCTGGGGGGTGGGCTGCGGTGTCCGGGGCTGTTATAATGGCCCAGTGCAGAAGTGCGATAAGAAGGAAGCAGTGAGTGTGGATGGTGGAGATTTGGGCTTGCATCGCATCTGTGATTTGTGCCATAGGAGCATCCTGAAAGCACCCAGGAGGGTTTTGGGATGGAGAGGCCAGGAAGACCCCCAGGGGTGGGATGAGCCCCATCCCCCTCCAGCAGCAGCACCTCTGTGTGTGGTGGGCTCTGTGCAAAGAGCTGAGCAGGGCTGGAAAGCAAACAGGAGAGGCACAGCTGCCCTACACCTGTACACAGGTGCAGGAATCCCCGCCTGCGTACAAGCATCTCCTGCACCCGGCATCCTTCTGCACAATCCTAAAGGGTGGAAGGCTGGGGCGAGCTGTCCCCCTCATGGTGTTAGGAATCCTGACCCCAGAGGGATATTTTGCTGTGTGCACTGCACTCTGCAGTACACAGCGTGGCCACCCCAACTGCTGCAGGGAGGATCAGAAGAGACGTGGGGTGCTGGGTGGGGGTTCGGGGCCGTTTTCCAGCATTCCCCCCCCCTCCCCACCACCATCTCCCCCCCCAACCCACCGTGGGTCCTCTATGCGGAGCGGAGCGAGAGCAGATAATGCAGCAGCCAAATGAGAACTGAGATAAAGCAATTACCTGATCAATACGGGTGAAATTGAGTAATCTAACAGATCAATAGCGCCGTCCCTCCCGCCCCATGCCCGGGCTGCGCGCGAGCGGCTCCGCACCGCCGGGACCCACGGAGAAGGGGTCAAGGAGATGGGAAGGAGCAGAGGGAGAGAGACCGCCACTTCCCTGCTGCAGCCCCATGAGTCCCCCTTCAAGGGGATTGCTTTGGGGCTGGGATGGGGACACGCAGATCCCAGGGACCCTCTCTTCTCCTCCCTCCATCCCAAATCCACGCACTCCGTTGGGTTGCAGCGTGTGCGGAGCGGGGCCGGGGGCTTTCCCGTCGCCCCTCCGCTTGCTGTAGGCTTTGAACTCCTATTTTGGCTGTGGTGGTGTTGGGGAGGAGGGGGAGCACCTGGCGGGAGCTGTAATCAGCTTTGCCATCAGCTCCACGCTCCCAAAGAGCCGCTGGGGCCGCGCTGGAAAATTACCACTTTGATTTTACTGGAAGTTTCTAAACACTGAGCTTCGGTTTTCCAGCTCGGGCCCAAACCTCCCCTATTTTCCCTGGAAAGCAGACAGCGCTGCTTCAGAGGAACCGTCAGCAGGGCTGGGAGAGGGCTCCTTTAATCACAACATTGGAAAAGCGTCTGCAGAGCCGCAGTTCTCCCTTTCATCAGGAGTTGGAGGAGCTGCTGCGGGGTTGCAGCATTCCCCCTCGCTTCTCGGGGCTGCTTTCTGGGCAGGGGATGCCGAGCACTACCTCCATGCACCCCTCCGATTTTGGGGGACGTCTCCCACCTCTCCTATTGCTGCAGCTCTGAAAAAGCAGTGCCGGGTTTGGATGGGAGACAACACTCTTCCCCCCCCGCCCCCCCCCACCGACCAGCCTTTATCTGCCAGCTCCGTGCCGGCGTATGGAAACATTTTCTGCTTTGGACCTCACGAAGCAAACAGACGGAGAGAAATATTGGCAGCGGGAAGCCGAGCGAGCTCCCAAACAGGACCGGTCTGTGCCGAGTGCCGTAACACCCCGAGCGTTGGCCCCACAACTGCAACGGGAGCAAAGCGTTGGGGTCCTGGATGCAACGAGGATCAGCCTTGGTGCACGTGGCACGGGGATTAATCGACACTCGATTCAGTCGCTTCTCATCAGGTTAATTAAGCATTGAAGGGAGGGAGGTGAAAGCCACCGGGCTCGCACCGGGGCTGTCCCATTTACGGAACAGCAGCGGTGCATTGCGGGGCCGGCTGCCAGCAGCCCCTAATCCGCTCCTGACACAGATCCCTCTGTGTGCTCCAAGAAACCAAACTAAAGAAGCCCCAACCACCGCCTCCCCGTGCAGAGCAGCGCAGCCCCACACCTCTCCCCCCCCCCCCCCCCCCATCCTTCTCCAACTGGAGTAATGCTATGTAAAACAAAAACAAAAGCAAAGAGAAAAACCCACCAAGAAAAAACCCAACGAGGCCCGTTGGCCCCAAGCCTGGTCAGCAACGTGCCGACTTCAGGGCGTGGATTCGGGCCAGTCGGAGTTAAATTTAGTTGAGAAGAGGGGGCCAAAGCTGCTCTTGCACCACCGAATCCCATCACACATCCCTGCTGGACTTTGGGGGGGGGGACGATGGGGACAACAGGGGGACGAGATGTGGTCACTTCACCCATGGGGACTGCGGGGGCAGAGGACAGAGCTGAGAGCAGCGATGCTTATTTAAAAGGTTTATTTAACTTTTAAATTTGAGGTAAAATACTTTTTTTTTTTTTTTCTCTCATTTCTTTTCTCTTTTTTTTTTTTTTTTTTTTAAATCTCATTTTGTTTTCTTTCAACTTCCATAACAAAATACAGAGCTATCAGATACCCCTGGAAAAAAAAAATATGTATATTATACATATATTTCTATAACATTACATCATATATATATAATATATATATGCAAACTTTTTTTTTTTGTTTGTTTGTTTGTTTTTGAAGACTTTATAGAAAGTGGAACGTCTAAAGGCACTGCACAATGGAGTATTTAAGGACTACTTTACATGGTTATGTACATATACACACACACACACCGTCCTGCTCGCCGTGCACAGACCGCTCGAGCTCACCACGTCCCCAACGTATGTGTATGCATCCTTCCTAATCCCTGCTGAATCGAGTCTAGTTAGAAAGTCAAAGAACATGCCTCGGGAAGAGCGATCCTTAAAGAAAGAAAACAACTTTCTATGGGTAAATACTTTCTCCTTAAAAACACTCTAAAAAAATCGAACTTCTTTAAAAAAAAAAAGAACAACGAAAACGTGATTACGATTAGCTCAAACCAAGAGAAGAAATTAATTATTATTTTTTTTTCTTTTTTTCTTTTTTAAACCCATCAGGATCTGTAAAGACACCGAAAAAAAAAAAAATCCGAAAGGAAAACTGACGACAAAAAAAAAAATCTGTTCTTTAAAAAAAACAAAACCGACGTTGTTATGGAATAAATAAAAAGAAATAAAATTAAAACGAGGGACAACCCCGAGCTGCTGTGTTAATGCTGATGGGGGCTCTGCTGTCGCTGCCCTCCCCCATCCCCCCCCATCGTGGTGGTGGTGGTGGGGATGGGGGTCGGCTCCTCCTGCCCACCTTCCTCGGGCTCTTCCCAGGTCCCGGCCGATCGTTGGTTGTCCGATTAAAGTCTCTTTTTTTTTTTTTCCTACAGATTCCCTAAGACTAAAAAGCCAAAAAAAAAAAAAAAAAAAAAAAACCCAAATAATAATAATAATAAAAAAAAACCCAAATGGTTTAAACATTAACATGCTCTTAATTAATTAGTACAGGCGGACGTTGAGATTTCAACCATTTAAACTTTACAAGTTTAAAGATTTTGGCACATTGGAATATATATAATTTTTTTTTTTTAATCCATTTTTTTTTTTTCTTCTTTTTCTTTTGAAACGTAAAATGTTATTTTCTAAGCGTCCCTGCCCCCGGGGGCTGCCCTGGGCATCAGCCGGAGGAGCCCTCCTCGCACTGCCCCGCTCCCTGGTCCGTTGTTCCTGAGAACCTGAGTCCTTATCCCTGACGGCGGAGCTCCCGGGTTTGCAGTGCAATGGCTATGAAGAACCCCCCGTCCCAGGCCCAGAACCCATGGCAAACTTTTAAAGCCAAACGACAGTCCAACTTCGTGGGGTTTCTTTTTTTTTTTGTGGGTTTTCTTTTTTTTCCTCTTTTCTTTTTTGCCTTCAAGAAGCGTTCAAAGGGCACTGCCCCCTCCTCAGATGGGAGCAGCCCCCGCAGGCTCCGGCACTTGGGTATGAGGGGCGACGATATGCGTTACGGATGGGAAAGGCCTCGTGTTGCTAATTCCTGAGTTCACGCTGACGTTGGCTGCAGGGCTGGGGGGAGGGTAGGAGGGGCCCGTTCCCCTCCGTCCCCAGTGCCAAAATCCCGGTGCCAAACCCTGGTGCCGGGTGCAGGGATGCTCTCTGGTCCGCAGCCACATTCACTGCGTTATCGGGGCGTGCGGTGACGCGGTGCTCACGGCACCCGAACCCCTCTGAGCGTCACCAAAGCCCCACGCCTGCTGGCCGAGACCGCCAACACAGCTCTGCCCCCAACGCAGGAGAGGGGTCCATCGTTTTTTTCAAAGTTCCTTCCGAGAGGAATCGTTCGGAATCCATCCTGATGCAGCAGGAGGTTGGGGGGGGGGGGGAGGAGGAGGAGGAGGAACGAGTTCCTCGGCGTAATCCGGAGCCTAAATTAATCAGCCTAACGAGAAACGCAGCTACGGAGGGAAAGAGCAGATTTATAGCGAATACAGCAAGATTTACACGGCGGGCTGGAGTCGTTCCTCGCCACCCGCGCTCTCCTGCGACCACTGTGGGGCTGAATCCACCTCCACCGAGAAGCCCGACCTTGGCCACCGCCTCTGGCTCCGCACAGGCTCCTTCTGCCAACAGACCCTGCTCTCATAAAGTGTATACGTAGTTAAGGCATGAGTCAAAGTGATAGGGGGAACCAAACAAAAGGAAATCAAAGATTTAAACAAAGCTCCTGTCATTCCTTCTCCATGAACTCACCACAATCATTTCAGTGTTAATCTTCCAATCACTCCCAGCTCCACCCACACAATTACGAAAAGAAAAAAAAAATAAAATAAAAAAAAATTCCTAGGGTACATTTTAATGCGTATATTAAAGGCATTAGGTTATTTTTTTTTTCCCACCCCACTCCCTTTTCCCTGAAAGATTCTATAATTTGCTCATGGCTTCTGCAGTATTTCTGAAAGGCCCAAAGGACGGCGGCCGCGTCCCGAGGCGCTGCCATGTCCTGGCACCCAGAGCTGTCTCTCTGCAGCCCTCTCCTAACCGAGGACAGTGCAACATTCTCTCTCCCTGTCCCCTCCCCGAACCAACCCCACCCCCCTCCCCATCCCCCTCCCACCCAGCCCCTCCCAAAACGCAGACAGCTTCCGATGCTGGCACACAGCACGTCTCCCATCGTCAGGAAATCCTCCCCGCCATCGCACCAGACTCCATCAAACAGTGAAACTAGATGAATTCAGAGATTCCCGCTTCTATAAATACTAAAGCGCGCACAGAACAGACTGCGCTGGAGTTCCTCTGTCTCCGGTGGAGGCCTCAACCCCTCTGGAGTTCGTGCGAGGTGTGAAGCTCGCGCACCCCCTCGCCTCTCTCCTAATCGGAACAAGACAACCGCGTCTCACCTGCAAGTCAACAACGAAAACAAAGAACACAAACCCCCCCCCCCACCCCTAGTCTCTAGAATTACCAAACCAGCCTAGCCCCAGCCCCCCCCGCCCGCCCACCCCCCACGCTCTGCAACCTTGCTACATAAATACACGGATGGTTTCGGCATGCAGCCTAGGCGTCAGAGGCAGCGGCAGCCGCCACGGCCTTGGGCCCAGCCACGAGGTGAGGGCTGCCCAGCACCCCGTTCCAGGGGACACGGCCGTTGGGGTGCTCCTCGGGGGCATCCGCCTGTCGATCCCCGTTCCAGCGGCGCTTGAGACGCAGCTTGGGAGGCATCAGGGCGTCCTCACGCTTCTCCTGTGCTCCTGGCTCTCCAGACGGCTCTCTGGGGGGTTTCTCGATGCTGCTCTCTCCTTGATCTTGGGGGTCTTCTGCTGGGCCCAGAGCCTGGGTGGGCGCCAGCGGTCCCGGGTGCCAGGATGGGGCAGCAGGTCTGGCAAACACCGGTCCCTTCTCTTCATCCAGGCTGGTGCCAGGTGCTGCCATGCTGGAGCTTTCTTCCTTCTCGCTTTTGTCTTTTCCCTTTGCGGGCGGCTCTTCACGCTCGGCCTCTTTGTCCACGGGGGGCTCGAGCTTCACCCTGGGGGGAGGAGGAGAGGCAAGCTGGGGGGTCGCCGATTCTTCGTTGCTTTCCAGTCTCTCCCTGTTTTTGCGCCCGACGGGTGGAGGCTGCAGCTTGATGGGGAACTGGGGTTGCTCCTCCATGGGCATTTGGCACTGTAGTGGTGGGACCATGAGCCCCGGATAGCGGGGGAAAGTCCGGGGACTCAGATGGTAGTTGAAGACGGAGCAAGCTTGTGAATGCAGGTAGTGTTTCATTTCCTCAGGGTTAAAAGAGAAGCAGCTGCTGCCGGTGAAGGGGCTGAGGCCTGGAGACGGGCTGTAGGAGAACAGGGTGGGAGTCAGGGACAGCGCAGGCGAGATGGGAACGTTGAGGACCCCGCCGCGCCCTGGCAGAGGGGACACGGCAAAGGGGCTGTGAGGATCCGGGTAGATGCTGGGCCTGGTGAAGAGAGGCAGCATGATGTCTGGCTTGCGCTTCTGGTGGTTGACACCCCCTGCACCCGCAGCGTTGCGTGAGGCCATGAGATCCACACCGCGGCGCCAATCAGCGGAGCCGTCCTCCAGCTCCGGCAGGTCAGGTTTCCTCTCACTGCCATCACCCAGAGCTTCTGGGTTGGATGGGACCAGGGAAGGGCCAGAGAAGCGGCCAGGCTGCGCATCGTCGGTGGGAGAGTGGCTGTCCAGAGGTGGGAAGTGGAAGCGGGACGAAGCCGTGGGGACGGGAGGAGCGCTCTGTGGCACAACACCTGGGCACGGGGAAGGGAGAAGAGAAGGGGAGAGTTAAAAGCGCCGTTGCCAAGGGAGTTAAATCAGAGGCAGAGCTGCTTTTAGGGCTGCACCCGCAGGCATTTGGAAGAGCAACACAAAAATACCAGGGAGCTCTCAGCAGCGCAGCAATCAGATGGGAGGCACCTTCCCCATCTGCTCCCCTCTCCTCTGCCCACCTCAAAACCTCGCTGCTGCTGGGAGGAATCTTCTCCTCTCCACCCCGGCGGAGGTTTCTCAAGCCTCCAGCAGCACTGTAGGAACTTCCACTTTCGGATGCCCTCCCCTGACCTCTCTGCTCTGGTTTAACCAGAAAATGGCCTCAGCGACGGCGCGTTAGGAGCACGGTTAAGCAACTGTGTGCCAACGTCACCAGCAGAAGCGCTGCTGGTAAACCTCAAACTCTTGGGGTGGAATACTGAAAGTCCCTGATTTGTGGATGCTCTCTCTCTCTCTCCACTATTTCTGCCCATACCACTGCTAGCTCCTGCAGGCTTCTCTTCCCCATTCTCCTGAAGCAAGCTCCATCACGGTGCCTACAGAACCACGTCTCCACAACTTACTCCCTCTGCACTGAGCCGCATCGAGGCAAATTCCCCCCACACGCTTTCTCACCTCCGCAACACACCGTTCGATTCTCCTATCCCTTCCAAACTGCGTGAGCGAGTCAAGAAACCTGATTCCAGTGCCCCCAAACAGGTTTGATATCCCAACCCCCATCCCAGCCAGAAGGAAAGAAAACAGGTTGTAATTAGACAAGTGCATTCCAGTTCTCCAAACTTCTTTTTTTAAATGCATGCCCCAGAGATAGGAGGGAGTGGCTGCAAACAGGGAAAAGGAACAGCAGTGAGCAATATTGAGCTGGAACTGCCCAGACTTGTTGCTGCAAGTAATTATAGATTTGCAGCACTGTTTCGTACTACATCTTACACCCCCATGCTTTGGCTAAGGACTCCTGGAGAATACATTTCCTTCTCCCCGCTGCCATAAAGGCAACATGTCTCACACAGGTGAGGCCTCTATGAATATTTCTGTTCTCCCAGGCCCGTCTTCTGGGTTACTGCCTGCCCAGAGGACAAAGCCTTGCTATCGCAGTGCTTCCCCCCCCTCCCCAACCCGAGGCAGAGATGGATGCAGGCGGCTCCAACTGCCAAGATCAACGCGCAGTCATCGCAGTACGTAGGCACAGAGCACACAGCACCGATGAGAAATCGCCTTGCCCACACGTAACCTGTTTTTCTCAGCCACTAGGGTTTCAGAGTCAACATTCAATCCCCACTTTCCCCCGCTCTCTCCCTTCTCTCTCTGCTAGACAAATCTTCAAGGCTTCCCCCGAGGCGCTCTTCTGGAGGTGAGAACTAAGAACACGGCGCTGTGAGAAAGGCTGGTTCAGGCGCCTCTGCAGTCACGCTTTCTTTGCTGCGGAGAGTTTGCAGTCTAGGGCCTCACTGTAATGACTTCCAGAAGTCTTTTTTTTTTTTTTCTTTTTTTTTTTGCCTTTTTGTTGTTGTTTTTGTGTTGTTTTTTTTGTTTTTTTTTGACGGACACGATCGCCATTAATTTCCCTGGTCGTGTGGTGGCTGTTCAGTTGTGGAGACAATCAGCCCAGCTGCAGAAATCTAGCTACGGGGGGATTTAACTCCACCAAAAAGGATCTTCCGAACAAAGGACCCTCCTTCCAGAGAAACCACAGCAGTAATGCTGACTCCAGGACAAAACCCAGCGTGAACTTCTGCTACTGCTTCTGGCAAGAGATTCAAAGGCCTTTTAGGACAAGCAGGGAACAATTACGCTCCATTCCCAAACTCTTTTTCGTTATCCTGAGTGTCAGCACACCGTTCTGCTGCAGGGGGGATCCAGAAATACCTGTGACTTTAGCCAAACTGTGACAAGCTATTGCTCTCCTCTGGAAACCGAAGAAATGCTCTGTGCTCACTATTACGTTTCTTTGAACTCCAGATACGTTGCTTTAAAGAAAAACAAAAAAAAAAAACCCAAACAACCCCAAAGGACCCTGCAACAATAAGGGGCTTTTGCAGGAGAGGAGCAGAGAGCAAACTGCTGCTAAGCTGTGAACTCTCTGATAGTGCTGACAGATACACCTCGCCATGCGCCTCTAAGCGCCTTGTCGAGGAGGCTCACATTTATATGGTGCCATAAACTTACGTGACAAACATGTGAGGCAAGGTCCCTGCAAGAGAAATAAAACCCTCTTATCCCAAGGACGCCCGCACCCCAACAGCAAAGCAAAGCAAAGCTGCAGAACCAATAAAGGCAGTCCAGCAGGCAGGCTCAAATAGGAAACCAAAATGCCCCGAGTCTCCCCTGAGGACAACCACAGATGCGCCAGTGACAAGCTGAGGGAAGGAGCACTGCAGATAAAGCTTTATCAGTGCCCAAGCATTCCCACCACATCAGCCCTGATTGCCCCAGCAGTCTTTTTAAGAGTAGGAGGTGACTGATAGGGGGATGTGCAGAGTGCTGCCCTGGCCCCGCTGACATGCAGGGAAGTTGCCACCTCTGTGCTCACCGTTAGGCCGAATGTTGATGAACGGGTAGTTGGGCATCACCAGCTTGTTGAAGTTGAACTTGTAAGTAAACCTTTTGCCCTTCGTCTTGTGAAGAATCCTCTTGTTGTAATAGTATCTACGAAAGAAAGGGAGAGAGACCAATCAAGGCACGCGGCAATCCGGTTAAGAGTCTTTGTTTGGTAGTGCTACCAACATCCACCTTTGCCGTACCCACAAAAATGAACTTTATGGGATTCAGAACTGAATAAGGCGACAGCCTGCACAACTCAGTGCAGTTACAGAGGGACCAAATGAACCTGATGCCCTTGGATCTTATTTTCCCTTCCTGCCTTCAAGGCCTCAAACACAGCCAGAAACAGTGCAGTGTACAGAGCACCAGATCAGACACAGGGAGAGCTGGTTTCTGTGGCCATCACACCTGCGAGCAAGTTGCTTTCCTTCCATTTACCCATTAGCACCACAGTTCACAGCCCCAGCAAAGGCAGAGCACGGAACTCATGAGGAGAGGAGGTACAAGCTTGACCACAGCCTCCTCCCCACTTCCACCATCACCACCACCATTCGTCCTCAGCTTTGTGATAGTGGTGTACAAAGGTGTTGCACACAGATCACAGCCACAATTCTTTACACTCAGAGCTAGGTTAACTCATGCTGTTACTGCAGCACGTGTCAAACAACGCAGTGTCAGCTCCTCAAGACAGGGGGAACGAGACAGAGCTCCCCACCTAGAGGAGCTGCCAACAGCCACAGCGCTCCTGTCCCTCTGCTGTCACATTTGGCATCGAGATGCCAAGACATGATCAGTGTTGGCAGGTGGTGGCTATTTTCCACTCCCATGAATCAATTACAGCCCTCAGTGCCATTCAATTTATCGTTTCCTTCCTGTTCCAGCATGGGACTCGAGTGCTTGCTGCCTTGTTTGTCTTTGCCAGCTCCACCCAGGAGGTATCAGAGGGCGTAAGGCAGCGAAGTCCACGTCGCAGACAGCGCTGATAATGCCAGGACCTGTCAAGAACCCGAGCACTCCTGACAGGCTGGAAATGCTGAAACACTTCATAAGCTTGTGAGACATTCTTACTGTCCGTATTTCAAAATACAGATTAACCACTGAAAAAAACAGAAACTGTCTGAAGTCTAAAAGTTAGCTCTGTTTTTTATTTCAAGGAGATTTCAGTATTAAGAAGCGCAGAGTGAAATGTCTTTTTCCCTGTCTCATTTCCCTGTCTCAAATGAGGGCAGATCGGTGGCTGGAGGGTGCCCTTCACACCCACAGGCAATTTCACGTCACCAGGTTCAGGACACGGAAGTCACTGCTACATGTGACAAACTGTGAAGGGGGGTGGCGACAGGTGACTGACACACACCCAATCCCTGGGATGGGCACCAGCTTTAGCAGTAAAGAGACAAGAGCATGTCAGAAAGGGGAGCTGCTTTCTCTGAAACGGTACCATTGATGGTGTGATAATAGAGTAACACCTCTGGTTTCCTCCCACACCTTCTTGCTCAAGCCAGCATCAGCAGTGGAAGCTGAGAAAAAAAGACACGGAAAAGCTCCCCGGAAGGAACCCATCCTGATAATAACAACCTGAGCACCAGGTGCAAATTTATGCTGCAACGCTTGGCCGCAAAATATGTCACCGTGATCCAGGAATTCCCTCTCCCGTGCCTCCCCAGTCACACCCTAGTACAACCAACCAGACCCTGCCTGGCACCCCAGAACTCAGACTTGACACGAACCTCCCCAAAACACAAGTAAACTGAGGTAAAAACATCTGCCATCAGTCATCCAGATGGGTGGGCCAGGGAACCTTCCTTCTCACCTGAGAGCTCGGCTCAGCTTGTCGTAGTTCATCTGGGGCTTGCACTTCCTCCGGCCCCACAGCCGTGCCACCTCATCGGGGTCCTTGATGACAAACTCCCCGTACTCGCCCTGCTGCCAGGCGATGACATGGCGGAACTCCTCCTTCTGCAGCAGCTCCAGGATGAAGTGCCAGAGCTGGATCTGTCGCGAGCCAGGGCTGGACTCGGTCTTGTATGCCCACTCGGGGAAATGATAACCTTGGGAAGTGCCAAAAAGAGTCATTCAGACAGTGGCTCACAGCTACAGAGATCCCAAGTGCCAAACGCTACAGCTGGGAGTGAGAGCCTGCACTACGTATTGGTAATGTTCTTTCCAGAGCAGGACGACGGAGCGTGGCTGGGAGCTGTAATTCCAATAAGTATTCAGTGCAGAAGCAAAGAAGCCCGGATTTCTCACACTAGTTGCTCATTTTCTTACTCATTTTACCCCTACTCCTTGGAGAAGTCCCAGGGAAAAAAAAAAAAAAAGGTAAAACAGGAAGGGGCATGAGAACCATAGAAGAGTCAGACACAGTGGAAAGGAACTCGAGAGCTTTAAACACTAGTACGACTTGGATTCCAGGTGCCTCAAAATAATGGGAAAAACAAACAAACAGAAAAACAAACAGAGTTGAATATCTGGTGCACTGGTTTTGCAGGAGGCAAACACCGGTGGCTCCAGGGGGCTCCTTCTCCCCATCCCACAGAGCACAGCACCCTGCTCCCAGCCTCAGCCGCGCCAACAGATGTTTCTGAGCTGCTGCCAAGTTCGGCTCCGTCAGAGCAGTTTCCCAGCACAGCTGCTATTGCGCGGTTTTCCAAATCATCGTGGCCACAGTTTTCAGCTCAGGCAGCGTGTACGGAGCCTCGTCGTGCTCAGATGGCACCCCCCCCCCCACACACACACACATACACAGCCCCCCACCCGTCGCAGGCTGCGGCTGAAACAAAACCAGGGAGCGCTGTGCCAGACCGAGGGGAGCACACAAGGAGCTCTCAAACCCTCACAAACAAAATGTCTCCACAAGGATCCATTTGCATATTAACACGGAGCTCATAAAGCTGTAAAACTGGCTGAGAGTGCACCGAGCGGGGAGCCTTATCGATTCCCCAGTGCCACACAGCAAAGAGCTTCGAGGAGAGGTGGAATTAATCCCGCCTGAGCTCCTTCAGCCCGGGAAAAGAATTTCTAACAGCTGAACACCCTGCCCTCAGCCTTCCACGCGGCGCGCGTGTCCTTACCTCCTCCTCCTTCTGGCTTATCCACAATGCTGCAGCCTGCTTTCATTTTCTCCCTCCTGCTGACTGCGAAACAGAAGGAAATCAGCGCCAGCGCTATCGCTACACCGACCTCGCGGGCGGCAATTTGAATCCCGGCCCTCCCCGTGCCCACACCTCACAATCGGTGCCCCTCTCCCCCTCCCCCCCCCACACCGTGCAGCTGCACCGTGGGGCGTCGGGCTCCGCCGCTCGGCGCTGCTGTGTCGGAGCGGCCCGGCGGGGCCGTGAGGCAGACAAAACAAGCCCAGTGCAGTTTGTCTCCTGTTACGAGACGGCCGCGCTGCCAAAACACACAAGCCGCTGAGCTCACCCAGATGTACCAGCGAGGGGAGGGGGGATCCCGGCTCCCGCTCCCCACTCACATCTGACTTTAATTTCGGGAGGCGGGCGCCGGGCCGGGCGCTACCTGCGGGCGGGGCAGCGGCACCGAAAGGCGCCCGGGGAGGGCCCGGCTCCGGGGAGTGGGGGGGGGGGGTCGGGGGTGAACGCCGCCAGCCCTGCCAGCCGCGGAGAGAGCCCGGCCCCGCGCTGTCCCCGCCGGGGTTTCCTGCCCGGCGCCGCCGCTTTGAAATGGTAACGCCATGTAAATAGCTGCGAGGGGCAGGCGCGGCGCCGGGGCTCCGGGCTCCCGTTACAGCGCCGGCGGCGGGGCCGCCCCCTCCGCTCCCTGCCGCCGGCCTGCCCGGGCCTGCCCGCCCGCCGCCGCGCTGCCGCCCCTGCCCCGGGCTGCGGGCGCTGGCTCCGCGCCCCCCCCCTCTTCAACTACAACAACGCCCGCCAGAATAGGGCCGCGCAGCCGCCCCCGTTACCATCACCGCTCCTCCTCCTCCTCCGCCGCCGCCGCCATCCCGTCGCTGCCAGCTACCGGAACGCTTCTCCCCGCGGCCCCCGCAGCCGCGCGCGCCCCCGCTCGCCTCCTGCGCGCTGCCGCCCACCCCCAACCCACACAGCCGCGCGTAGCCACAGAACCCCCGCCCCACCGAGCGCCGCCGGTAACCGGGGCTAACCCCGCTCCTCCGCCCCTCCCTCGGGGCCCACGGTTCGCCGCCCCCGCCCCCCGGAGCCGCCCCCCCACCCCCAGCGGGCGTTCTCCGCCCCTCTACCCTCCCCCTGCCCACCCCCGCGGGACCGAATCGACGCGCGTGGCGCGGCCCAAGAGCTCGGGAGGCGGCGGCCACGACTCGGCCGCGCCCGGGACCGGGACCCACCTGCGGGGAGGGGGGGGAGGCGGCACGGGCCGGGCCGGGTCCGGCGGGGCGGAGCAGGTGCGGTGGGGCGGCGGAGCGCGCCCGGGCCGCGGTGCCGATGGGGGGTGCGCGCCGCTCGCCTCGCTGCTGCCGCCGCCGCCGCTGCCTCCCCCGCACGGCCGCCGGAACCGGAACCGCCGCCACCGCCCACACACTTCCGGGCACGCTCCCACGCGCTTCCGCTTCCGTCCGGGAGGGAAGAAAACGGGCGCGCGCGCCGCCCCGCCCCGTTCCCGCCTCACGGCGCTACGGGTGGCGACGAGGGACAAGAGAGAGAGGAAAGCGAAGGGGCAAAAAAAAAAAAGGGGGGGGGGGGTGTGGAGGTGCCCACCCACTCCCCGCAGCCCCACGGTGCGTGGAGACGCTTGGTCCTCTTCGCTGCTTTTATTGGGGCCGCCCCGAACGAGGCCCTGGGGTGCGGGCAGCGCCGCCGGCTCCTGCGAGGGGAGGAAGGGGAAGGGAGACGGGGAGAGAAAGCAAGATGGGGGCAGACCGTCCGGCTGTCCACGCGTCTGTCTGTCTGTCCGTGGTCCCTTGCTCAGGCTTGTGGCCGGGCCGGGCCATCCTCACCAATCATCACCTCACTGTAGATGGTTTTGCCGAGGTCCTGGGGAGCAGGGGGGATGTGAGAGCAGCCCAGGGTCAGGAGGGGTCCTGTGGGGACGCCCCACTGCCCCAGAGGACATGGCCATCCCCACCCCAATCTGGGTGCTGGGTCACTGCCCCACCTGCTCATCCCTTTCCTCAGCGTTTCCCCTCTGCACCTGGGAGTACAGCAGCTCCTCGGGGCCGGCAGCAGCTGTGGGGCAGATGAGGCCGTGAGAGATGGGGGCAGCCCCAACCTGCCTGCCCTCAGCCCCCCAGGCTGCAGCTTTCACCCCATGGCAGTGCCCACCGCTGTTGGCTCTCCTCTTCCTCCTCAGCAGGTACAGCGCGATGCTCAAGACTCCCAGCACAGCTGCCAGCACTGCCAGATAGATGGGCCACCTCCACCTGCGTGTCTCTATGGGGATGAGGTGTCAGGATGGTTCTGAGCACCCAGAGTGGCAGAGGGGGACAGTGAAGGGTTTTACCGTGCGTGCACAGTGCTGCCAGGTACACAGATTTGCTCTTCTCTTGCACCGGGTTCCGGGCCACGCAAGTGTAGATGACATTGAGGGTGCTGGCAGGGATGATCAGGTGCAGTGTGCGGCCGTCGTCACTCTGTCCCCAAATTGTACTGAAGGTGCTGTTGTGCAGCCAGGTGGTCTCAACACCGCTCCTGGATGGCACTAAGCACCGCAGGGTGATGCTGCAGTCCTGGGTGCTGAGGGACAGCAGCTCGTGCTGGATCTGGGGTTCTGGCACGGGCTCTGCTGGGAGCGTAAGGAGTGCTGCAGGGATAGAGCTACCTGCAGGCACCTGGGGACTGCAGCCTATAGGAACTGGGAGGGACAGGTAAGTGACAGCGAGAGGGAAGTGCAGGTGGAGGGCAGATGTGTCATAAAACAGGAAAATTCCCTTTACAGATGCTCAGCAGCAGAGTGCACCCAGGAAAGGGGAAGGGAAAGCACTGATAACTCTCATTACAAAAGGGTCTGTCACTTCTCCCTGGGATTGGGATGGTATTTCTGCCCCCCTCTCCATCCCCCACAAAAAAAACCCTTCAGCTCACCATAGACAGAGAGGTTGAAAGAGCGTTCATACACTTCTGTTGTCTGGTATGTGACCTGTGCCTCGTAGATCCCACTGTCACTCAGCTCCAGAGCAGTGATCTGCAGTACTGACTCATTGAAAAGCTTCAGCCGCTCCCTGCCATACCTGGGTTGTGTGGACAACTCCAGGTTGAACTCCACCACTTCCTTTTTAATGCTGCCGTTGGCTGTGAACTTCCAGCTGATCCTCTTCACCATGCTGCTGGTGGACAGATTCAGGGGGAGCAGCACAGAACCCCCCAGGGCGCCGCTCACTGGCTCAATCTGGACAGCTGTGGTGCCTGGTAGAACAGCAGCGCTCAGAGGGATGGAGAATCCCAGGCACCCTCTTGGGTTCTTTAACCTTCACCATCCCCTTCCCTGCCTGTGGCTGGGCACTGCTGTGTGCTGATGCCACACACCCGTGGTGCCACGGTGTCTTCACACCACCCCTCTCCCTGTGATGAACACAGCTGCGTCGAGATGCTGTCCCTATTGCAGAGCTGGAACTGGAGCAGGCTTAGGGGTGAAGCCCATAATAATTCTCCCCCAGACGCCCTTCAAAGCTGGAGGCTGAGCTGCAGGGTGCAGCGTGGCTGCAGTACCCCGTTCCCAGCCATGTGGCGAGACACAGAGCTCCTGTGACCTGAGCAGGAGGTGGCTTTCAGATGCAAAAAGCTGCAGAGAGGTGACCATGCTGGGGACCAACGTGTTCCCACATCACAGGGCTCATCCTGCATCGGCCGCTCGCTTCCTGCCCACGCTCAGGGCCAGTCACACAGTCCCCATCCGCTGCTTTGCTCTCCAGTTTGAAGAGAGGAATGAAAAGCTGCAGGAATCATCACGCAGACAGCGAACTGCATTGGGCCGGGGTGGGGGTCACAGCCCCACGGAACCACATGTCTCCATTGTTTTGGAGATGCTGACACAGAGAAGGACCACGTCCCCATGAATCATCCCTTCTGACGCTGAGCCACCTGCCCGTATTTTGCCCCAAACAAATTCACCACGTTAGCGTGCAATGCAAACACAGCCTCTGCACTTCCCAGCTCGATCCTGCTGTGGGAAGCTCCATCACTTCCCTATTCCTGTCCCCAAGCCCTCGCCCTGGAGTTTTCTGTCTGGTGGGGGTTGCACCCTCTTGTTAGAGAGCAGTGAGAGCCTGGCTTTGTCCTGGTGCATCCCCGCCAGCACTGAGCAGCTTTTGCACAGCAGAGCATCTGCTTGAGAGCTTTGAGCTGTGCAAGAGGACCCCAACGGGCTCTGAAAAATGTGTGGGTGAGCAGAGACCAGCAGAAAACTCATCAGTTGTCAAGCCAATATGGAGCAGGACAAAGTACAAATGGTCCTGCCTGGTCCCAGCCCCACTGTTGACAGTGAACTTCTCCAGGTGTGATTTATGCCAACAGTAAATAGGGTTGGGTGATGGCGTGCCTGGTGCCAAGCTCTGCCTGCTCCGCTTCTCCCAGGGCTGGGAGTGGGCATATCCCTAGTCAGATCCCCTGAGAACAGCGCTTGGACTCCTTCACAGAGGAAAACCCATCTCCCACGCCTCTTATTTCCCAAAGATTTTCAAACCTGCACCAAACCCGAAGGCTGAGCCTCATTCAGCTCCGCAACCACGGTTTTGCTGGGTTCCCACAGCAGCAGCATTGCTGCTGAGCCCCCCCCCTCCCATTTTCAGCTCTCCCCCCATCACGTCCACGCTCAGCCCCTACCTGCAGCAACAAGGAGCAGAGCCAACAGCCGGGGGATGAGGGGACACTCTTGGTTCCCCCATCTCTCCATTCCCCAGCTCGAGGCAGCGGTGGCCTCAGCTGCGCAGGCGGTGGAGAGGACATGCAAATCTACCCACGGGTTCTAGGGGAGTGGCAGCTTTGGGCCAAGAGACCCTGCCCAGTCCTACCATAAGCTCTGCAGCATGTGCAAGGCTACTAGAGGCAATAAATGAGGGATGGAGCCAGGATGCTGGCGTTGTTGGGTAAATAAGAGCAGATGGCCTGGCTGTGGGATAGATACCTAGCACAGGGAGCACGTATTCCCCCCATTTCCTGGAACTGCACTGAGAGAATGCTCCCACCCCACCAGGCTGGTTTCCCCCCCAGTTTTCTTGAAGCAAAATCCCAGCAGCGGAGAGGCAGAGACACGAGAACGTGGGAAACAGCCCAACGCCTGCAGGGGGACAGAGGATTTGGAGAAGCACACAGGGCTGGGTCGTTGCAGAGCTGCTCACCACCGCTGCTTTTGTGTTTCCAAAATGGGGAAACGAGAGGCGGTTTCTGGGGAGGCAGAAGCAAACTGTGCACAGCTCCGGGATGACGTGACTGCGGGGGGGGGGGGGGTCCACATGTGGGTGTGCACAGCAGATGTACGCCTGCACATACAGCCCCACGCGCGCAGCCCCCACACATGGCCCCACGCATGCTGTCAGCTCCCTGCTGCGCTCTCACCAAGATTTATTTGCTGTTTTGGTTTGGGTTTGTTTTTTTTTTAACGACGTGGGGAGGTCGGGCCGAGCACGGGGCCCATGACAGTAGGTGCTGGACACACACAAGTGAAACTCTTCACACACTCCCCCCCTCCTCCCCCCCCCCTGTAATGGCAGTACATGGGCAACACAGGAATGGCTATGGGGTGGGGGAAGAGCGGGCACATCTCCCACGGGCATCTGTCCTCCCCAGGCATTGGTCCCCACACATGGCCCTGGGGATGTCACTACCAGGGTCTGCTTGACCACAGGGGAGGGGGGATGGGTGCAGAGCTGGAGGCTGGGAGCAGTGGGAGTGGGGGGGAAAATCTGCACCAGGTGGTCCCATCCTGGATCTGCAGTGCTTGGATCTGCCCCTGCCCACCCAACTGCCTTCCCTAGATCCCAATCCCCCCCCACCCCCCTCCGAAAATAAACGTTTTGGTTCCCCTCTTCTTTCTCCAGGGCAGCTCGCTCTCTCAGCTGGCAGAAATGGGTCTGGGACCCCCAGTTGTGTGGGTTGATGGAGCCATGGTCCCAGCCCGGTGCTGGAGGAGGGACCCAGCCTCGTCGCTGCTGCTCATCTCCATGTCCCCAAAGGGGCCACGAGGGCTTCGGACAGAGGGTTGGACAAACCAGAGGTGGGTGGGGAAGCATCCGGCTGGCTGTACCCAGGGATGGCACCTCCATCCCCAGAGCCAAACCAGGGGCTGGAGAGGGGTCGGGTTTGGCACACAATGCACGTTACAGCCCTTCAGTTACATCCTGATGCTCCAGCGCTGCTGGTGCCTGTGGGGAGAGAAATCCTTCAGCTGGGACCAAGGGCTGCCCTGTCTGTCCATCTGTCTGTGCACCTCCCCGCAGTCAGTGCTTGTCCCTCCTTCTCCCCTTTCTCCACCACACCCGGACCTGATGCGGGCACGTCACGCAGTGACAGAGGTGGGGAGTGCCCCCCTCGCCCCGGTCCCCCCGGGGGCAGACACGGCCACGGGCCACCCGCACCTGAGGGCCTATGTCACCTCCTCGGCCGTGTCCTCTGGCTCCTGTTGGATCTGCTCGTACACGGTGCTGCCCGGTGCTTTCTCTGCTGAGCTCGGTTCCGGATTGTTTTCAGGGGGACGAAGGCCCTGAGGCAGAATTGAAGTGCTTATGGCCCTCCCAACGCTGATGTGATGGGGACCCCGATGCAACAGGGACCCCCGAGCACAGCACAGCTTCGGTGCTCCTCACCTGGTCATTACCTTCCGGGGGGCTGCGGTGCACGATCTCGGTGTATTGGGGCTCTTGGGGGCTCTCCTCAGCCGGCGCCGTGGGAGTGGCAGCTGCAGGGAGGGGAGGGATGTCATGGTGGGGGGGGAGGGCCAGGAACAGCTCTGATCACAGCTCAGCTCGGAGTGCTTTCACTGACCTGGGTCCGCTGATTTCTCGCTGTTGAGCCGCCAGCACCAGAAGGCTCCGCCGAGGCTGACAGCCAGCAGGATGAGGGTGAGGACGATGTACCCCGATTTGGAGAAGGACACCTGTCCCCCTGGAGGACACAGAAAGGGGCTGAGCCAGGGGATGGCCACGGGAACCTCACCCAAGCTAAGCTGGGGGCACCCAAGGGTGCTCAGACCCCAAGAATAGCCCAGCTGCTCACCTCCACTGCGGCAGATGCTCTGCAGGTCGAAGGGAACGACTTTCTGGTCAGCGGGGTTGCTGACGGTGCACGTGTAGGTGGCATTGGCGGTGCCAGGCTGCAGGGCCAGGCGCAGCGTGGTGCCATCCGGGGACAGCTGCGAGCGGTCGGTGCCCAGCTCCTGCCGCCCGTTGTCCCTCCTCCAGGTGACGTTGACGGCCCCTTTGCCAGTGCCCTGGCACTGCAAGGTCAGGTTGCACCACTCCAGGGTGCTCGCCAGCAGCTGGCTGTGGGTCCGGGGCCTCGGCACCGACTCTGCACTCAACAGAGAATGGATCAGCGTGGTACAGCTCTGCTCAGACACATCACACTGCCCTGCGCTATGGGGAAGGGCATAGCCAGCCCGCAGATGTTTGGGGTGATGGGAGAAGGGACCCCAAGGTGTGGGGCTTTGGAAGGCCAAGCACGGGATGTGAAAGGTTGGGGTCTAACCTAAGTCATCTCATTGCTCTGCCCCACAGTTTCCCCACTTTAGTGTTCCCAAAGCCCACCCCCATTTGGTAGCTGCTCACCGTAGACAGAGAGGTTGAAGGATTGGTCCTCCACCAGCGCCGGGTGCAGTTTGATCCGTGCCCCATAGACCCCGCTGTCGCCCAGCTCCAGGGCCCCGATCCTCAGTGCTGTAGCGTTGGGCATCTCCAGGCGCTGCTTGAAGCGGTCCTGGGGGTCAGGGCGCTCGAAGCCCCCTGGGCC
This sequence comes from Callipepla californica brunnescens, assembly GCA_023055505.1. NCBI lineage: Eukaryota > Metazoa > Chordata > Aves > Galliformes > Odontophoridae > Callipepla > Callipepla californica. The sequence continues at coordinate 629,528 of JALIRH010000132.1, read as the reverse complement.
AAACTCAGCCACCTGGATGGTGGCACCAGCACCGGAGGAGAAGCTCCATTCGATCTCCTTCACCCGGCTGCCAGGGGGCAGCACCGGGGAGAGCAGCACCGAGCCCCCCAGGATGCCAGACACCTGCTGGGGCTGTGCCCGCACCTGGCCGAACAGGAGCTCTGGGGACAACAAGGCACAATGTCACCAGGGTGCAGGGGACGGCGTGGGGATGGGCAGAAGGATCCCTGGGGACAGGTCCCACCCGGCACCGCTGTCCAAGCTGGAGGAAGAGGATGAGGAAGAGGAAGCATCGCCCTGCCCGGTGCAGACTCGTCTGCTCTCTGCCCGCCCTCTGCGGGATGGGGACACCACGGAGGCCGTGCGGAGCTGCTGCTAGCGGGGAGGGGAGGTTGCCAGGGTCGAGAGCTGGTGTCCAACAAGAGCTACGTGTTCGGATGCTGAAGCCGCATCTGAACGGCGCGATCTCGGCACTGCAGCCGGGCGCTCACCAGAACAATGCTCCAACAGACTCTGCGAGGAGTTCCCCGCCAGCATCTGCAAAACCTCATTGTCCGCCTTAAAACGCGCCTCGGCCCAGATGCCTACGAAAGATCACAACAGTTACGGCAGCAGGACTGGACTGGACCAGGGTGGATCTGGCTCCAGAGGGATGCTCGTGGGCACACGCCAGTCCCACGTCCCACTGCTGCGTGTGGGTGAGCGTGGGGGACACGGAGGGGAACCGTGGGTACTCAGGAGGGACGGAGCCACCTCCAGGAATTTTTGGGCTGTGCCTACACCGTGGATTTTTGGCAGCACCAGCAGCGCTCTGCAGTCACGCTCAGCACCAGCTCCTGGCACCGGCAGCTCCCGCCTACCTACAAGCTGTCTCCTCCACCGCCTCCAGCCCTGCTGGCATGAGAGGGCCAGGGGGGCCAGCGTCTCCTCAAAGCCCCCCACCACCTGTCCCCATCCTACACACTGAGATGCCCAGGAGCGAGGCCACGCTTTGTCCCATCCAAGCTGAGACCCGGGCGCAGTATCCCCACGCTCCCTCTCCCCCCACCCTGACAGAAGCAGATGTGCTTCTATATTAAAGCAGATTAAAACCAGACATCCCAGTGTTCGCTTTATAAAAAGCCTTCGTGCAGCCTGAATTACAAGCTGCCTCTTGGCTTTGCTGGGGAAGCAGAGCTTCCCACCACCAGGCACTTGCTGCTCTGGTCCTGAGTGTCAGGGGGGGCTCTTCTGGGTTCTTAAACTGATTGCAGCCTTATGCTTGACTGAGCCCCGCTCCCTCCCATCCTGCGTGATCCTTCCCTGAGGGATCCCCGCATTTGGGGGCATGGTTATGGGCTGGCACGTGAGCTCTTCACGCAGATGTTGAGCAGATGCTGAGCCCCAGGACGCAGTGAGGGGAAGGGGGGGGGATCACCACAGCCCCCAGTGCACAGGGGAAACGATGGCTGGGGAAAGCAGGAGGGTGCCCAGCTACCACCATCACTGCCTGTCCTGATGGCTTGGGGCTGGGGGTTCCCATAGATGGTTTGGGAGAGGGAAGAGGGTTTTTTCAGTGCACCCTGATCCAGCTCGGGTCCTGGACCCCAGCAAAAGATCTCTAAAGGCGATTTAAACCCAGGGTTTATTCGATACACATCAAGGAAGCTTCGCTCTTCCATCACCCCGTGCTCCGAAAGCAGATTCCTCAGATCAAGGGAGGGCTGGACGACCCGCAGCCCCCAGCAGCCACTCTGCCATCATGCAGGGCCATATTTGTGCCACTGTACGCACCCTGTGCTGCCACCGCCAACCCCGTGTGACGGCCGCACGCTCCGAAGCCAATTAAGCATTAGGAAGATAAAAGCTCCCTGCTAATCTGCCCGGACTAGAAGATGCTTTCTGTCGGAATCGAGGGTTTTATGGGAATTATTAAATGTGTGGATTAGCACGCTGGGAATTAAGGGGATTCCTCTCCCAAACGTTTTACGTAAGAGCCTCAGCAGGCACAGCCCGGGGTTAACGGGCTCCGTGGGGCGCGAGCGGCGGCGGCAGCGAGCAGAACCCCCCCAGGACGGGGCAGTGGGATGCTTGGTGCCCCCCGTTATGAAACCTCGCCGTGGAGCATCATGCGCTTGCGTGCCTGCCTCGGACCCACGCGGGCGAGAGCCCGCGGCACGCGAGGATGCAGCACAGCAGGGACGCAGCCCAGTAGCACCACTGCCCACCCCGCGGGACGAGGGCACAGTGCCCGGGCACTCACCTGGCGTGAAGCCGAGCAGTGCCAGCAGCAGCGCGGGCAGCCGGGCTGCGCTCCTGGCCAAGTCCCCCTCCATTCCTGTTCTGTGCAGCTCTGGTGGGCAGAGTCAGCGACAGCAGAGATGGGGAGGAGCAAAGCTGCTGCTCACTGCAATCCGTAGGCAGCCAAGCATCGTGGAGCGCTGCGAGCTTCTTAATTAGCTGGTGGGAAATGAGCAGGCGTGGGGGACCTGAACTGCACAGGGGAGAAACGTGGCTGAGACCCCTGGGCTCTTTGCATCCTTGGTACCCCAATCAATGAGCAATGCTCCAATTAACAGGCCGTGACCCAATTAATGCTGGTGGCACTCAGCGCATCCCTGCCCCTGGTCCCCCCTCCAAAGGACAGCTCTGCAATATTCATAGAACCTCAGCAGGGAGCCTTAATTGACCCTGACAATCCCTAGCCCCAACTTCTGCCTCTTTTAGTTCAAAGCCATTCCCACTTATCCCGTTGCTATCAGACCACATCCAAAGTTGTTGCTACTCTTATTTATGAGCCCTTTTCCGAGGCACATCCCACACACAGCTTGGCTGAGCTTCTCTGTGTGAAGAAATCAGCACAGAAGGGGCGCAGGGTAGGAACCCCCTCCCCAAACCATCACAATCCCATGTTAGATGCTTTTTTTTTTTTCCCTTTTAATTTCAAACCTCCAACCAGCCAGGGGTAAAAAGAGCGAGAGGGAAACAGCCTCAACACCACATCCAACTTTCAGCTTGAGCATTAGGGAAGGCTGCTGGCTGCTCTCCACCTTCAGTAAAATAATTAACGTGCTTCCAAAGGAATGTTAATGCCAGGCCTGATCCCTGGGCAGACACTTTCAGGTGAGGATGCTCGAGCTGCCAGGCAGGACAGCTCACAGCCTTATGGTTGCCTCCCAGGTGTGGGGCTCAGCCAGGGTTGTCCCATCCCTCAGTTCCTCCCACATCCCTTGCAGTTAAGTGGGATGCAAAAGCAGCTGAGCAGCTGCTGGGGGAGACCAGCACTCCTCATGAGCAGCGAGGTGTCTGAGAAAAAAAAGTTGTTCAAGGCACCGGGCTGCGTAGCATAGCCAGGATGTGGTCCTCCAAACATCAGGGGTGTGGATGCAGCCAGAGCACAGCGGCCTCACACCACAACCTACGGCTTCCAGCCCCACATGGCCACATCCAGCCCAGGGGCAGCACTGCTGACGTGCCAGGCTGCACTCTGAGCGCCCAATCCCTCCTGCATTGTCCCCGTGTGCTCAGAGCCTGGGGCTGCCGCGGGCAGGGTACGCCTGTCAGAGGCAGGGAAGTCACACAGCTCGCTGGGAACTCGGCTCAACGTGACCGCAATCAGTCACTTCACGCACAGAGAGGGGGGGAAAAAGCACTGAA